>JAYKQN010000012.1:24205000-24355000 GCA_036785175.1 Eupleurogrammus muticus | reverse complement strand
AGGAGGAGGAGGAAGGCCGGGATGGATGGCTTTAATTGTCACCGTGTGTCTCCCTGCTCGTTCCTCCTTTTCCTTCAAACCAAATGAACTGCTAACATTTGTTTTTCGGAGGCACGCTGCGAGTGTGTGTGTGTGTGTGTGTGTGTGTGTGTGTGTGTGTGTGTGTGTGGTTGTAATTCACCGGGGGAATTGCAGATGGAACCGGAGCTCAGGTAATAAAGCTGCAGGTGGAGTTCTTTCAATCTAATATAATTGTCCTAATCATCCCGTGCAATTTGGAAGATGATGATGATAATAATATAATAATAATAATGTGTGGTGTGATTGTTATTTTATTAATGATTCCGATGCTTTTCTCGGGTCATAGTTGTTGATGTAGACATAACAGCCCTGACAAGTTCCAGACTCAGACCCAGGGCCAACAGAAACCCTCCCCTTGATCACCATTAGCAGCCTTGGCAGTGGATGTGTAGGGGGTAGGTGTAGCTTATGTGTGTATGTGTACCGAGGGGGGGTTTGGGGGGTGGTGGGGGTCCCTAATTTGCACATATGGAAATGCTTTTTCTCACCGCGCCGCCTTCTCTGTTGTGGCCAGATGGAATTAGAGAGCGCTCAGAAGCCGTGAAGGCAAACACATCAAAAAAGAGAAAGAGGGAAAAGAAGAAGGAGGGGGGGGGTTAAATAAAGAGGAGGAGGGGAGGAATGATGATGATGATGATGATGATGATGATGAGGAAGAAAAACAAATAAGGAAAAAAAGTTGTGGTTGAAACAGATCAGCTTCCGCCCTCTGTCTGCAAAATAAAAAATATCAGAAATGCACCTTGTCTGCGTCTTAAAGGGGATGATGGACAGGACGCGTGCTGATATTAAAGGGAGGGGGGGGCGGACATAAATAAGGTGCTCAATATTCTCTTGGCCCGCCACCAACTTCCTTCCCCTCCCGGTTGGATTTGACATCCACTCTCTCTAATAATAGGGAGGTAATTAGACTCACTCTGGCCCCAATAAACTCGTCTTCTGTCCCGCAGAAACACAAAATCTGCAGATCCACAGTCGCTGCGTTTTTAAATCAGATCAGTCGACGTCTCCAGACTCACGTCCAGACTCAATAGATTGATTAAATATGAATGTGATTCACAGGTGAGCAGCACTAGGATGGACTACGATGTGGTAAATGGAGTCACAGAGTGATCAGAATACTTCTATATATGAAGTAAAAATGGGGGTAAAATGGCTTCAGTTACTCCTATCTAAATGTGCTGCAGCATGCTTTAATCATCACTATGCATGAAATGAATTAGCAGTTTAATATTGATCTAGTCTGAACTGTTTAGTGCAGCAGTAGAAGGGTTATGACATGCACTGGGTACTTTTTTTTTCTTGTTACATCATCTGCCTAAATTAAATGACACAGAACTGTGATGTGTGTTTGCGCTGCTTCATGTATTATGCATGAGTGTATGCATCTGTTCGAGTGAATGTTTTATTTCTGTGTGTTTATGAGAGGCTAAATTGATGCTCTCTCTCTCTCTCTCTCTCTCTCTTTCTCTCCGTCCTAATCCGGTCTCACCGCGCACGTTTTCCAGGATTCCATAGGGAGCACTTAAAGGGAACATGCGGGGGAACAGGAGAACGTCCCCGGCTGTCCGTCCATAATTCCAGCCCCATAAACTGGAGCCGTAGCCCCCGTCCAGGCCACCGTGCTAGTTTACAACATCCCTGCTAATCAACACATTAGAATGTGAAGCTTTATTCTGTATTTACGCAGCCTCCAAAAGTGACATTTTAGTCTTAAATGCTGAAAATTCATCACATTTACTCCTCAGTCAAATGTCTTAAAGCTAAGAATCACCCTTACTTACCAGGTATTTAGACATGTCTAATTAATCTTTAGGTTGTGTACTTTATTTCAATTCCAGTCTTTGCTAATCTCAGTCCAGATATAATCCTAAATCTATTTCACAGTTCATCAGTAGTTCTAGTCTCAGTTTTAATCACCGTGTTATGTTTAAGGTCCATATACTATATACACTCACTGGCCACTTTATTAGGTACACCATGCTAGTAACGGGTTGGACCCCCTTTTGCCTTCAGAACTGCCTCAATTCTTCGTGGCATAGATTCAACAAGGTGCTGGAAGCATTCCTCAGAGAGTTTGGTCCATATTGACATGATGGCATCACACAGTTGGTGCAGATTTGTTGCTGCACATCCATGATGTGAATCTCCCATTCCACCACATCCCATAATGCTCTATTGGATTGAGATCTGGTGACTGTGGAGGCCATTTGAGTCCAGTGAACTCATTGTCATGTTCAAGAAACCAGTCTGAGATGATTCCAGCTTTATGACATGGTGCATTATCCTGCTGAAAGTAGCCATCAGAAGTTGGGTACAAGGTGGTCATAAAGGGATGGACATGGTCAGCAACAATACTCAGGTAGGCTGTGGCGTTGCAACGATGCTCAATTGGTACCAAGGGGCCCAAAGAGTGCCAAGAAAATATTCCCCAAACCATTACACCACCACCACCAGCCTGAACCGTTGATACAAGGCAGGATGGATCCATGCTTTCATGTTGTTGACGCCAAATTCTGACCCTACCATCCAACGTCGCAGCAGAAATCAAGACTCATCAGACCAGGCAACGTTTTTCCAACCTTCTTTTTCCAATTATGATGAGCTTGTGCAAATTGTAGCCTCAGTTTCCTGTTCTTAGCTGAAAGGAGTGGCACCCAGCGTGGTCTTCTGCTGCTGTAGCCCATCTGCCTCAAAGTTCGACATACTGTGCGTTCAGAGATGCTCTTCTGCCTACCTTGGTAGTAACGGGTGGTTATTAGAGTCACTGTTGCCTTTCTATCAGCTAGAACCAGTCTGGCCATTCTCCTCTGACCTCTGGCATCAACAAGGCATTTCCACCCACAGAACTGCCGCTCACTGGATATTTTTTCTTTTTCGGACCATTCTCTGTAAACCCTAGAAATGGTTGTGCATGAAAATCCCAGTAGATCAGCAGTTTCTGAAATACTCAGACCAGCAACAACCATGCCATGTTTAAAGTCACTCAAATCACCTCTGTTCCCCAAACTGATGCTCGGTTTGAACTGCAGGAGATTGTCTGGACCAAGTCTACATGCTTAAATACACTGAGTTGCCGCCATGTGATTGGCTGATTAGAAACTAAGTGTTAACAAGCAGTTGGCCAGGTGTACCTAATAAAGTGGCCGGTGAGTGTATAATCTGAACCACTGTACCATAGGTTTAGCCTATGTCCAATCCTGATGCTCCATGTTTTTGGCCTGTAATCACTATAAAGTTGGCTTTTAGATTTAGATTGCATTAGATATTTAACCTAAAGCTATTTTTAGGTCCAAGGTCCCATTAAAGACCCAGTACTCGTTTCGGTCCCAGGTTCAGTCCAATTAGGATCTGATGGTCCATTCAAACCAAAGCTGCTTAGTTTAGGTAATCCATGTTGGTGTGAAACCATCAACCTGAATGGAATCTAAGTAGGATTTGCTTCGAATTGAGATTTTTAAGACGTTACAAGGATGCTGGTGGATATATGTAGTAGTAGAAAGTCTGGCATTGAGAGTGATTTGGGTTCCAAAAGGTCCAAATGTGCTTAGTTTGGTTTATTTTTGTTGGTGTGAAAACATCAAGAGTCACCAAATGAGAAACTTTAGTGCATTTACTCTAGTGAGAATGTGAACTCAGGTCTAAATGAGGGGATTTTATTTACTTCATAGCAACGTGTGGATCTTTGGAACAATGTTCGCCTCCATATGAATTTATCCATCCATAAAAATAGCAAGTTTCCTCTGCCTGAAATGACGCACTATGCATCTTTGGCGTCATTTAGGAAGTGGATATTTAGCCAAAAAGTGGCCAATACAGAGACAGGAAGTGTCGCTCCATAATGAGTCAATATGGCTACCGGAAGAAGTGAAAAAAAAATACATCAATTGGACCAACTTTGGTTGGTTTGCAGACACACACACACACACACTAAGTAGTGAACATTTTATTGTCTGGTGAAGACCTAATAATCCAATTCAGTCCAAGGCCTGGTTTCAGGTCAAGGGCACGTTGGTTTCCATCCAACTTTAACTGCATCACCACACTGAGTGGATTTTACAGCCTGCAAAGCAGCACCAACACTGTCATTAGACCCGTGTTTCAGATAAACGTAAAGCAAACCCTCCTCTCCTCAGCCTCAGGTCCAGTCCTGGTGGTGGGTTCAGGTTCGGTTTCCTGGTCCTGGTCCTGGTCCTGGTCCCAGCACCGGCTCCATCCAGGGCCACAGCTGCTTCCATTCCAGCCGAAAGCTTCAGTTCTCCTGCCAGGATCGTAATTAACATTTCAACTAGTGGTGAAAAGGGGCCTGCACCTCCTCCTCCTGGAGTGAAAAAAGAAAACAGCACTACTCTCCACCGCTCCAATAAATTCACAGGGTTAGGGGGATGGTAATCAAACATTTCATTAACACTTTCCCTCCCAGGTTTTCTATTCAAAGTTTTAATGAGGGGATCCATGTGCACGTGCAGCTGCACACACACACACACACACACACACACACACACACATATATATATATACATATACATATATATATGTGTGTGCGTGTGTGTATATGTGTGTGTGTGTGTGTGTGTGTGTGTAAATATATGTGTAGAGCTGTAAAGCTGCATTTAATGTGTTAGTAATAGTAATATAATCTTAAAAATGTGGTAACTTTATTTTGAAAATCCTCCTATATTTCAGACTTTTTGGAAAATGATGCACTTCCTCCTCTTAACATTTTTTTTTTTTATGAACTAATCAATTTAACATTTTTTTTCTGGCAGAATTCTGACTTTTTTTCACATGAATGACTTCCCATTGCAACTTTTATTTTGAAATATTTTTAGAAAAACCTTATTGCCGTTACGTTACTGTCTTCTGATAATTGCCTTCTGTATTAATGTTTTTCACAAAGTTTCAGCGTCTCTTTACTCATTTATTTTATGTTCCAAACACAATAGAAATAGGAACTATGTTAACAATTAGTCATTAGCTTCATTTTTTTTTTTTTTATTTTGACCAGGACTGATGATAAAGAATCTCCAGGACTTTCGGTTCACTCCTTTATCGCGTTTTTCCTCTTCCTCGTTGGTCAATTTTAACGACGGCCGATAGACAAAAGAACAGAGCGGCTGACACGCCCGTATTAGGAAATAATTGAAAATGCAAATGAAGGAAATCAAACGGACGTATTAATTAAACCGGACGCCATGTTTGGGAATCACAACACAGCGATTTTGGTGGAAACTTCTAAGTGCTCGTTAATGACAACGTTATCTGGTCATTTTTGTCCTTTTTCTTTTTCTTAAAAGAGCAGGGAAACGATTGTCTGTGGGTTCCTTCATCTTTTTTAACCCTCCTCCTCCTCCAGGCTTACCTGGAAGGTGGCGTGTGAGGTTAATTGGGAAATGAAGTTGATAAAGTAATTAATGCGTTTGTCAGCAGTGTCTTTCTCGGGGCTTTTTCTCCTCGTGCTGCCGGGGAGATGCTGCTCTGATACAGCTGCTGCACATCTGCAGACGCCGACTTTTGGTGTTTTTTGGGGATGAAAAGTGACGGCGAACCTGGTTAAACCAGCGACAATAGGAGGCTGGACCTGTGTGTGTGTGTGTGTGTGTGTGTGTGTGTGTGTGTGTGTGTGTGTGTGTGTGTGTGTGTGTGTGTGTGTGTGTGTGTGTGTGTGTGTGTGTGTGTGTGTGTGTGTGTGTGTGTGTGTGTGTGTGTGTGTGTGTGTGTGTGTGTGTGTGTGTTGCTTTACTCCACGGTGGAGCATGTGTTGGGGTTTTTTGATGCATGAGCGAGAAAATGTTGGTAGATTTTAGGGAAAGACAAGAAAGAAAATTTAGAAATGTGTTTCGCTACGACTTTGGTTTTATAGATGTGGTGTGAGACATGAGATGAGAAGATGCTCTGTGTCTGGAGTTCAAACTATAGTGCTCATTAATGTCCTAATATGTAGAAAAAAACACACACACACACACACACACACACCAAAGTGTTGTTTTCAATATCAAAATGTTCACAAAAGTGCCCATTTTACATATATAAAAGTGCAATAATTGCTCTTTTTAAAACTTCTAAATGTGCAATAAAGGATTCTTAAAAACGGCTAAACATGCACTAAAATGCTCTTTTTATAAGTCTAAACATGCACTAAAGTGGCCTTTGTCTATCCAATCTCTGTTGATAAAATCACACATATTCCAGTTTTTACTGGGATTAAAAAATGCTGTGAAACACTACTACCGTAATTACTGTAATATTGGACCTTTTTTTTTTTTTTGCTCCATCTATTTTGAGCCAAATCTGCATCTCGCAGAACCAGTTTAGATTATCTGGTGCTTGCAAAGTGTCAAAATGCAACAGAACAACAGGAAATTTCTTTGACTTCTGGGTAAAGAATAATTTCCTTCTTGCATCCATATCCATATCTGATCTTTAATGTTAAATCTATGCAATTCTGATCATTGATGCTCACTACAAATTACCTTGAGTAGTCAAGCTGACCAAATTAAGTTTTAATTATGTGCAATTCATGTATAATATACATAAAATACACTGTTGATGGTGGAAAGTTCATCCTCAAACTGAATTAATAATGCTTTATTGTACAGGAATGTATAGGTGAACCGATGCTAACATTGATATTATACAGTTACATCCCCAAAACTTTATAATACAATTAAAATAATAATATAATACTGCAGCTATATTTCAATAAAATCCCCAAATTGTGAAATAATCCATGCGATACTTTAAAGCTGGCGTGGCCTCAGCTCCTGATGAGGACATGTGGTTTAAAGGCAACAGGTGGACTTTACCTGGAGGCTTATTGTTAAAATCCAATTTTCCAATGTCGAGAATGAACTTTAACACTTTAACACTCAGGAATATTACACAACACGACGGGAAGACCAGAGGAAATAAAAAGGTGCCGTAAATCCCGACGTTACAAGTGTCCTGTCAAAACACGAAGTTACGAGGTAATTAAACGCTGCAGGATTCTGACACCAGACAAACCACTAAATTATGAGTAATTCTGTTTGTGTATATACAGTATTCCTGCATATTTCATTCATGTTGTATAGAAACGGTTAAATATAAATGTGAAGCTGCACATCTGCTGCTCTTCTGCAGCGTGATAGATCCTCAAATCTCGTCTATTTTATTATTATTATATATATTTTTTTATTCTGAAGGACCTCCCGTGTTCCACTGCTGCTACAGAACAGGAACAGAACAGAGCTCTTGTCTGTTGCGGCTTTCCTAATTCGCCGGGTCCCAAGTGGCGCAGATTAATTATAAATGAACGATACGGAGTAAAGCCCCGCGGCCTCGGGGAGACGCTCCCTTCCTCCGCCATGAAATATATATGCGGCTTAACTCCTTTATTAATAACGCATTTATGAACGGATTATTGATTCTCAGAATGGACACGACTGCGTCTCTGCAGAGGAAATCTCACTGCGCCGGGGAAAGATACGGGAGGAAGGCAATTTAGGGCTTTTGTCAAAAGTTTTTTTTTTTAATTGACGTGGAGGGGAAAAGAAAATTCTAACATGAAACGTGTCATAATTCACATGTTCAGGTGGAGACAGTGACGCAGGATTGTATATGGATTACAACATCCTCTGTCCTCGCTTCAAATAGGAAAAAACAGCTAAAATAAGTTTTAACGGGGAAAAACTAAACGTCACACTTGATGAAATCACACTTTTTACTGTGTTTTAAATGAATTAGTTGAGTTTATTTTATAGGAAAGCTGTGGCAAGCGGCTTCAAAATGTTCTGAGTCTGGATATGTGTTGCATATATCAGTTATTCAGATTTTTTTTCCTATAGACATCCATAATTGTCATTTCAGATATCCACTGTTAATTACAGAATATCTGTAAGTGGAATATTAACAGTAGTAATTCCAGTTTGCAGTTTTTCAGATATCTTAAATTAAGGTATTTCCAGGTTGTAGATATTTATATCTGGAGTTATGACTGTATGTAATTGTATGGAAATGTAATTGCAATTGCAGATATCTATTATAAATTCATAGATATCTTGAAGATAATTTTTGATTATATCTAACTTTATTTCCTCCTCGTTAAAACTGAATTACAGATATTTGCATTTGTCATTCAAGATGTGTGAGGATTTCACTGATTGTTTTCAGTGACACTTTTGCAGATTTCTGTAATTTCACTGTGCTTATAGTGAAAACTCACTTACAAATATCTCTATATGTTGTTTTAATGGGTCACAATTACGTTATCGTGATTGAAAGATGCAAATATTTCAACATATAATAACGACGACACAGAAAAAGTAGTAACTTGTAGTATTAACCACATACGTAAGCGTTTTTACTCTGAGAAACAAACTGTGAATTTAATTCACAGATGCATAATGGTGGCTGCTCTAAATGCATGAAACGCTCATATGCATGAGGCAGCTTTCCATGCAGCAGAAGAGCATTTGTTTTTTGTAAAAGTGCGTCACATCAACCAGTCAAATATGTGAATATTTGTACACATATGTAGAAATATCTTGTGTGGTTCAGCACCAGTTTTCAATAATATGACATGTGACTTAATAAGCAGCTGCTATGAACAAGTATTCACAATCTGCTCCTTTATCAGGGATATAAATCTAAAAAAAGGTTAAATACTGTATAATATAATAATAATAATAATATAATAACAATAATATACACTGAAACGTGCAGATATTTCCTGTTATACAGACACATTACTGTAAACTGTTATTACAGTAGAGCTCTGCATAGTTTACATTAAGTTGCTGTATTATAATACAGTACAATACTGTAAATAAAACTGAAATCACTGTATCTATTTTTTTTTATTTTACAGTAAAGACACAATACTATAAAAAGTGTAGTATTTACACTGTAAAACATAATTACAGTAATTTTCCTGTTTCTGCTGCAGTTTCCATATGTGTAAAGTTAATGGTATTACAGTGTTTTAAATAGAATATGAATGTATAGTGGCTTTTTTTTTAATGCATTGATGATTGACAAGTGAGACAATAATTTATCTTATTTAGTATAAATAGATGGTAAAGATATAAAAGATATAAAAGCAGCAGAGAGGTCAGACCTGCCAGGCCTAATGAGTGTGTGTGTGTGTGTGTGTGTGTGTGTGTGTGTGTGTGTGTATGCATGATGCCACCACATGTTTACATGCAGCGTGGCTGTGCATTCTGCTTTTATGTGTGTGTGTGTGTGCGGCTGCTGTCTTAATGTTGGCAGAGCTAAAGTTGGGTAAAGGGAAGGCAAGCTGTTCCACATCGCCGTGGCAACACCTGCTATTACAGAGGCCGTCTGTCAGTCAACCTGGCTCAACACACACACACACACACACACACACACACACACACACACATTTGTACAGACTAAAATACTCGATTAGCATGCCGTGGGGAATAACAGGACGCGGCTGGGAGGGGACACTCATAAACAAACATGAAGAGGGAAAAACAAACAAATAAATAGAAATAAATACTCAGAGAATGCCCATCTGATACTCCCCATGCATATAAATACACACTCGTAGTACTTTTTCTGCCTGTGTAAGACGCGTTCCTCAGGTACAGACGGAGCTGGTCAGGCCTGCAGGAAGTGAACTGTTGCATAATCGCTTCACAATGTGAGTTTGTTTCTGCTTTGGCTGCAGCAACAGCATGAAACCTGGTGAAGCTGCACAGCGAGGCATGATGCAACGCTGGAGTTTAATAGACGAGTGTGTGTGTGCGTGTGTGTGTGTGTGTGAGAGAGAGACGTTGTAGAACCAGAGCCGGTTCCAGCAGACTGGGCTGAGAGGTCACGGTTCATTCATCCTGAGCCTCACACACACACACGCATCAATCCTGACCACCGCATTCTAATCAGCTGTTTTCAATTTAGTTTTATTCTCAGACTTGTGTCGAATGTTCATATTAGTTTTAGTCACATTTAGTCAACTTATTTATTTTATTGTTATTTTGTATAAGCACATTTCAATTGATGAAAATGACTGAAGTTTAGTTTTAGTCACAGACAATCCAAAGTATTTAATTCTAGTTTTAGTCAAACTTAAAATCTAAAGTACTTCACTTCAGTTTTAATCAACTCATGTCCAAAGTGTTTTACTTTAGTTTTAGTTAAGTTAATTAAAATCCAAAGAGATTTATTTGACTTTTAGTCAAGTAACATCCAAAGTCAAGATTTAGACTAAAGTCAAAGTCACTCCAAAGCATTTTACTCTGGTTTTATTCAGATAATTCAAAGCATTTTAGTTTAGGTTTAGTCAAGATAAGATAAGACGGGGAAATTTGCTTGTTACTGCAGCTAAACACAGGTGTGAGGGAGTACAGATAAAGAAAAAGAAAATAAAAGCTCTAAAAAATAAAAATACACAACACTATGTGCAAAATTCGTAGAATTCGTAGATCAGCATACACAGTATGCATTATGCAGTGTGCAAATTAAACTCCAATACATTTTATTCAAGTTGTAGTTGACTAAACTCCAAACTATTTAAGCCTAGTTTTAGCCAAAAAAAGGTTCCACCATCTAACAGTCGACTGTTTGATGGGTAACTAATGAGGATCACACTCACATTAACCCAGATGCAGCTACGACGTCTGAAATGAGCAATAATAGGTTTGTATTTTCTGTGTTTCAGTTTGTTTCAGGCAGAAACTCCTTCATTGAAACATGGTCGAGCCGTTAAGGCTGCATAAAGTGTCAGAAACATCTGTTTCTGCACCAGTTGTTGGAAACCGTGTGCATCATAAATACATACAGGGAAGCAGGAAAAGTTTCTATTATCTCGATAAGCTGAAGTTCAGTCATGTGGTCAAACATGTGGCTCGGGGCCCAGAATCGGGACAAAAAACAGAACATGAAGTCAGTGAGAATCTAAATATGCAAATGCTCTTTTTATGCAGGAGATGCAGCTTAAAATGCTAAATAATGTGCAGTGAGTAAATGTTATTGAATATAAGTTGAAATTGCATTGTTTGTCAAAGTCAATATTTCTTTATATAAAAAAGGAGAAAATGCATTAGCAGGTGTTATTTATGCATTCATGTGTTTGTACTGATCTGGTCTATTTGATGGAAAACTGCACTGTTTGTGACACATGAACTAAACTGAGTTCTAGTGACGTTCATGGTTAACGTTAAAATAACGTCTGTAATTGTATTTAAATGTAAAATGTCTTTTTTTGTCCACAACCCAAAGATCATCAGTTTACTATAATAGAAGAACATTTTATCATTAAAAAATGACTGAAATCAATTATGAATTATCACAATAGTTGGCGACTAATCGATCGTTGCAGCTCCAGTGATGGTTGGTTAGAATGAGACTTTTAGTTTTATTTTTCTACATTAGGTAGGAACGTTTCCCAGGACCAAAAAGCTTCTCTTTCTCCCTGAAATATCCGTCAGCTTGTTTGCTAATGTCACCATAAACTGCGTATAATAATAATAATAATAATAATAATAATAATAATAATTGAACATGCATCTGCAGACAGAAGTTGCACTTGGATCCTTCTCAGATTAATTCATAGTTCCACGGCCTCCACGCCTGCATCCAGCGCCTGTCGGCAGATGTTGGGAAGAGAAGGGGTGGAAGTGGTGAGGTGAAGCTTGAGGAAAAGGTAAATCCTGTCGGGGGGGTCGTGGGGTTTTGGGGGGGGGGGGGGGGGGGGTGCACGAGGCAGACAAAGACCCAGTGGAGGATAAAGAGCTGTGGAACGTTCCCACTGCCTCTGGGTTTTTCCAGAGTCACCGGTGCAGCTCTGCAGAACCTGTGCTCGCTGGCGTGTTCACGTTAATGAGCTGAGAGCTGCGAGGAGTCTCTGAACACACGCACGCACACACACACACACACACACGCACACACACACACGTCTGTCACTCCTGACAGACGGAGAGTCGCCTCTGATATCAGGAGAGGAAATTGCACACTCACGGAACACGGAAAACACTCAAAAAGAAAAAGGATCATCCCTGTTCACTTTAAAACAGAATCCCTGTAAAATGTAAAGCCTGTGTAATACAAGTTTCTATAATGTTTTAAGTTAGAGGAAAAAAAGCCTTAAAATTAAAATGAGTCAAATAACATGAACGCTTCATTTAAATGAAAGATTCCAACGGTTCAAGGTGAATTTATTTGCTGGTTGTGCGTAGTCTGATAATAAATGAGTAGAAAAATATCATAAATAATTAAGAATAAAAAGTATAAATACTGAACAGAGAACAATCACATATCTCTGTATTACTATTGATTCAGTAATCAAGTATTTAACAATAGTGTCTGCGTTACACAAGATTTTCTTTTTCATCATTTTGGTGAATTTAAACAAACACTCCTAAAGCAGGTGTCAATCAACAATTCATTGATTATATAATATATATGTGTGTATATATATATGTGTGTGTATATATGTATATATGTGTATATACATATGTTTATATGTGTGTATATATATATATATATATATATATATATATATATATATGTGTATATATATATATATATTGAATTAATAAATTGGTCTCAGTATCTTTTGTGCACTTCAAATGTAAATTTAAGTGCTTTTGAAGAACCTTTATCTACATCTTAATATTTGAGGTGAAATGTTAGAGATATTTTTCATGCTAATTAATACATTTTAGATTTTTGTTAAGTTACGCCTTATGGTTTTACGCCTTAATAGATTTAAACTATAAATATAATAATATTCAAAAGCAAAAATGACTAATTCTAAGGCTGATGTATTAGTCAGTTAATGTATAAAAGGACGTCATCTGCATATTTCAGATCCCTAATCTGGTTTAATGACAACTTAAATTTACTCATCAAATAAATGTGTAAATTAAAGGAAAATACATTTGATTTGATGACTTGCATACATATATTTTGCAGTAAGTGTGTTAATTAAGCATATTTTAAGCGTTTGGTTGTAGGTCGTTGGAACCTGGCTGCAGGGATCACTGATGCTGGTTCTTGTATGGGACCTGGTATTGTGTTTCGACCGTTTGTCCTCGTTTTCCTGCAACGACGTCGCCCGTGCATCAAAACTCGTGCAGAACTCGCCCGTGTGAACCGACCGTGCTGCAGCGTTCAGAGAGTCCAGAGAGATGAGAGCACCTGAAGTGTGTGTGAGTGTGTGTTGAGCAGGATTACAGCGAGCGGGGCAGGGTGGGCGGTTGTTCTGCGAGGTGCTGTCGACAGCATGTGATCGTCTCGGGCTTTATCCCCCCCCTTCCCGTCTCTGCCTGCCGCTTTTTTCCTGTCGTCTCGAGCGTCTTGGAAAGTGCTCAGATCATATGCAAAGCTGCTTTATGCTAATGCGTGTGTGTGTACACACACTTTGGTGGACCCGGCGTACACAGGCTACATCACAGCCACCTGCTTTGCCTTTTTTCCTTTTTCTCCCCCCCCCTTCTTCCCCCTGGTTTTCATTTCTCAGGCTTAAGACATGTTTCCTGCCTCACAAGGACGTGGGCGACTGGGAAGCAAAAGAAGGAAATCACGGAGCTTCTGGTTCGGTCAATTTGTCCATTTAGGGATTCTGATTAAGTTGGAAAACTGTCTTAAAGGATAAGGCCGGAGTTTTCTGTGTATTTTCATTTTCACTTTTCACTTGTGTCCCCGATTTTTCATCTGAACATGAAAACTTCCTCTTTTAGAACTAAATAGACATTTAACTGACATGAATTAGCTGGTATTTTAGTACTTAATACTTCCGTTTGTGTTCGTCGGCCGTTGTTTAGTGTCCGACAAACCGAGATAGAAGCTAATACAAAGCTAATGTTGGTTGGTGGTAATGTTAATGGTGGTTTTGATTTTAATTGATCTGACGAGCATAAGTTTCCACAAAACATATTTTTTATCCGCTTTCTTGTGAATAAGTACAGCTGAGGGCCGTCCACATGGAGGTTTCAACCCTTTGTCTGTATGTAATTACAGTGGTCGGCCTCTGCAATCAGGACTTTAGGGCGAACTTTTATTTTGAAAATTCCAGGTGTGAATGGGAATACCTTTCTTGTAGTTTCTTGTGGACATAGTTTGTGTGGTAAAAAGACTAAATTGTCCTTCCTGTCTGGAGAGCTATCGCCACCTACTGGTTTGGCATGTGCATAACGTTGTTTAAGGCGGGTTTTCATGGTGCTAAGCCATTGATTTTAAAAATGTCCATGTTTGTGTAAACTGGGCCTGACACGTCATTATAGTCCAGAGGTTCTCAAATAGTGGGACATGCCCCCCTGGGGGTGTTTGACCTCGGGAAACATGCTTTTTATTTTTTTGATATTTTTTACTGTCCTAGAATAAAGTGCAATAGCACCTCCACTACATTAGGGGGCAGCAGAGTGTGTGCAGGGAGCATACAGCACAGAGTATGAGTATGAAGTGTAGACACCAAGTGACACCATGAAAACATATTTAACAGGGATGAGAAGACAGGCGGAGAGAGACGGAGATAAAGAGACAAACGAAAGTCTCCCAAAGCTAAGACGAGGAAATATGACGAAGCGTCTGTAGCGCTTGGTTCACTGTGAAAGACCGGTGTGTTACTGAGTCTGAAATGTTGGAGACAAAGAAACTAAAGACATTACACCACAATCACTGATAAGACCATTTATGTAGTTTATATAACAAAGAATAGTAATAAAGCTATTCTTTGTCATATGTTAATAAGGATTCAGTGTTATACAGAGATGTACTTATAACAATTTTATAGACAAATTATACTATTTATAGTTGCACGGGGGGCACGAGGTGTTTTCTTCTTTTTCTTCTTCTTCTTCTTCAGAAGCACTGTTATAGTCCGACCTACTTCCTGTGAAGATCTCTGTTCTCTGACAGGTGACGATCCACCACGTGACTGGAAGCTTTGGAAAAATCTTCCTTCCTGAACCTCCGCTGTCGTTCCAGCCTGACTGAGTTTCATACAATTATCCGTCCTCCAGCATTCCGTGACACACTAGCTTTTTTTTTTTTTTTGCCGCCGTTCAACCACCCGATCACGTCGTGTGCGAACCCGCGACAGAGCCAGAACGTTCCGGCCCCGCGGTGTCGGGTGACGCCACTTTTGTCGCAGCTCTTCCGTAAGGGACGCACCGGGCTTTAACTTCCTCCAATGTAAACCTATCTGCGTCATTACAGGACACATTTTCCTCGGTGTCTGATAGTGATGAATGAGGCGCAACAGGCTTTAACCTCATTATTGGATGCATTTTCCAGCCTTTACAAATCATTCATTAATGTAGATTATTTTATGCTATGGCAAAGTTGTGTTTTTTTTTCCTGCCTCTGATGCAACAAGGTTTTTATCTCACCTCATGTAAATGTCATCGGCCTCGTTGCATCTAATTCAGACCGGGGAGTTTTATAGAAGTCTATCAGACGAAAAACGTTGCTAAAGGGTTACCCGGCATGAACAAAAAACTGCATCATTTGATGCCCTGGGAATGAGAACCGGCTGTAAAAGAACTATTACTGAGGGGCAACATGTTAACATGTTAACATGAAGCCTCCGATCATTCATCTGTATGCTAAAGCACCAAACAGCAAATCAGCTGAGGAACAGAACGGTGACCCACATTCCTCACAGCCGCTGCATTTTATACTAACTCTATTTAACTGGTGAATCTCTATGGTTGTGGTCACCATTGACACCAGGGTCATGACCTCAGGCCACGTTTCAGCAAGTAAGAATATTAAAAAAAAGTGAAATGAACACTATTTTTTAGCATTTGAATGAATCAGAAGGTTGCAACGTAAGAGGCTGCATCGTCAGTCAAACACAACATTTCTTCATGCAAGAAAAGCAGAGGATCACCAGGCAAAGAGGAGGAAAGGTGAAAAATGTGAAAGTAGAATAAGATATAATCAATAGAGATGCAAACCTGCAACCTGCTGTAAATAAGCATAGGATTAAAATGTGAAAGGACATGCAATGAATGTGAATATTTTAAGGTCATGTTCAGTCATGGTTTGAATTTATCCACCAATAATAGGCTGTGATTTGGATGTTTGGATGAATGTGTTTGGATGTGTGTGTATATATGAGGGGATCATCACTCTGTCTGTTCACCACTTGCCCAAATATATTTCTCTTTTTACCACTGTGTCTCCCAGCAATGTGTTACCCATTATTTTTATTTATGTATTAATCTATTTTTCTTTGTGTAGATGAGAATTTAATCTTTTTTCTGGACTCTGTTTGTTCTGATTTCATCAAAAAGCAGTTAGCACCGGCACGTAAAAAATGTACAAAACGACGTTTAATATAACAAATATGGAGGCACGCTCTCCTCCTGTGAATATATGGAAGGTTATAAAGAACATGGCATGTTGGACAGGATATAAATAGGAGGCGCTGATTGTTATAAACTCCACCTTAGGTACCTGGACTAATAAAGCTTTCTCCATCGCAGGATTAAACCACTTCCCTTTGGCTTGTAACATTCCTGCCGCATGTGCAAAGTGAACACACACACACACAATTAAGATATGATATAATTAGGACTAAGCATCTCCAGAGCTCACATAAACGAGACAATGCGAACCAGAGAAGTTTCCCCCTCCCCTACCCCCATTCTTGTTTTTTTCTCCACAGTTTGGCAAATCAACAAAAAAGTGGGTGGTGAAGTGGAATTCCTCCTCCTCCTCCTCCGACGTTTATTTGAAGAGGCTCGGTGAATGGTGGGCAGATGGAGCTCTCACCACGGATGCCATTACAAAATATTTAGAGGCCTCCGAGCCAAGCTACCGCGTGCTCGCTGCCGTTCGCTTACTGAGGAATGGCCCCGTCGTCGCTGCTGAGTTTTTTGTTTTTTTTTTCCATGATGCATGGAAGGATCCACATGTTGCCGCCTGCTAGTGCTACGATACGGCCTCAAAACAAAACACCGGCGTCGCCTCGCTGAATCGAACACCTCACACACGCTTCCACACTGGTCCTTTTGTGCCCTTATTTCAACAATTCCACGTAAAAAGGATTTTCACAGCGAGGCAGAGAAATGTTTGGTGATACTTTCCTTCCCCCCCCCTTTTTTTTCTTGTTAGGGTTTTCATGTACCAACAGAAATTTTCTCTCCCTTGGAATTCAATATGCCGCTCAAGGCCACTGAAGCAGGACAGATGCTATTCTGCTGCTAAGATCCCTGCTTATCAAACTCAACTAACCATTCGTAGTGGTAGTAGTTTTCTTTGCTGCCTTTTTAACAATGATGGAATTCTTCACACTTTAATGCATTTGAGCCCTGCAGAGCTGTGATGTGTCACAGGATGTGAAACCTATTAAATGGGTTGCGTTGTAAGGACGAGAAGGGTTCATCCTGTGGGGAGCACAAATGCAATCAGTAAACTGGGCCTGAGGAGGGGTTACAACATTATTCAAAAGTAAAGGGAGGGACGATGGCTGTTCAGGGGGGGTATGGAGGGTGCTAGAGGAATCCAAAACTGTCAGGGTTCATCCTCTGTGGAATACGGATAATACATTTTTAATCATTTACATATTTCCTGTGTACAGCCACTCGAAAATTGTGCAAAAATCCAGAATGTGGCCCCCATGTCTGACATGTGAAGCCAATGCAGAAGTGACTTGAACCTGAATTCTCATGATTTGTCAGCAGGGGGCGACGCTATTGGCTCCAAATAGGAGGTATTTTTTGTAAATTTTGGTCCCATTTAGACTAAAATACCCACAATTTCAGGAGTGGCTGTGTTGTAATTGAGTTGATGCCATTGGAACAGCATTGATAACCCCATAAAATAGTACACAGGTGATGATCTTTTTGTCCTATTCATTACGTTGATATTCCTTTTTTGGTCTTTTTAAACGTGACTGGTATCACTTCTCATGCTTTCTATTATAACCCTCTGGCCAGCTAATGAGTAATTATTAAATAAATCAATAATCGTTAAGGAAACCATGATACGACACTGACGGGCAGCGCCAACTGCAACATGGACGCAACCAAAGCGGCGGCGACGTAAGTGGAAAACGCTTTTAGCTCGTATTCGTCTGAGAAGCCGAGCATCGCTTTGAAATGTACGACCGTGTTCTACATGTGTCTTACCTCACAGCGGCTCGCAGTCCACCCCCCGCTGGGGAGGGGGGTTGTGACACTGGATGAAGTGGCCATTATGCCGTAGAAGTGTGTGTGTGTGTGTGTGTGTGTGTGTGTGTGTGTGTGTGTGTGTGTGTGTGAGAGAATATCCGTGGTGTTTTTTGGCCTCAGAGGTACATGCACCGCATCCCGCCGGGCTTCATGCATCATTGTGAGAGGTTGGCCGTCGGGTGATGGAGCGTCCAGTCACCCCCCTCCTGGGGCTCCGCCTGCCTGAACCCCGTCCTTTCTCATAACACACACACACACACACACACACACACACACACACACACACACACACACACACACACACACACACACACACACACACACACACACACCTCCGTGCTTAAGTGTTTTAGATTAAACCTCATGGAAAACCTGAGAACTCGACTCCTTTTTCTGACGACTCGTTTGACAGCACAGTCTCGTTATAACGCGTTGCAGAGTGATTTTCCTCTGACTAACCGTGACATGGAGTTTTTCTAGCGCGGACCGCCAAGCGAACGTCTGCAGCGCCGGTGGTCAGAGCCGTGAGCGACCGCTGATACGCTCTCCGGTTCTGGAGACGGGCGCCAACGAAAGCACATGTATGCCCCCTTCGAGGAAAAAGGGTCAGAGTGTGGGGGAACTTGTGTTGTTGCTGGGTTGTGTAGGTTTGTGGAAAGGGGGAAAATGCCTTAAGGTGGTATCTCCCCGCTAGAATCCTTCTGAACAATATCGGCCAGTAGCCAGAATAAATATATTTAAAACCACAGCTCTGAGCCAGTCTCCGATGTTGGGTAAAACTGCACCATATTGGAACAATAATGGTCCAGCATGGCAGAAATGAGGGTACGTAGGGAATGAAAGTGAGTCGTCATGAAACTGCTTATCAGCATAATAAAACCTGCTTGAACCTCCTTAACAAATGCCACAGAATCCAGAATTTAACATCCTCTGCTGTTTGTAATGTGATGTGTTCAGGCAGTAAATGAGGAAGGGGGACTTCTTGCAGTAGTAATGAAAAAGAGCCCCCATACTGCACTGTAAAGTTGCGAGTGTATGCATAATGCCGAGGGGGGTTTTTCAAAAAATCATTGTGGGAACATAAGGCGTAAAGATGAGACCCGTTATATGGTGGGGGTGCTGCTGACCCTCTGGTTAATTAACGCAAAGTTTCACTGCAGTGTTCTTGAATTAATTAAAAACACATTTGATCTCTCTAGACCACCCCCTTCTCAGATCCCTCATCTGCTGTCCTTCCCTTTCAATAAAACACTACCCAGTAGGCACATACTCGCATAGACGCATCCACTCATTTATTTTATGTGTGTGTGTGTGTGTGTGTGTGTGTGTGTTGGTGGGGGGATGCTTTATTGGTGCTTTGGATCCGTGCTTGTTGCCAACGATCTGCTGTCCAGCAGTGAGCGTTTGGCTTCAAAGTCTCCGAAAGGACAAAGAAGCAGATGATCTATGGTGGACGTGCAGGAGAAAGACAGAATTCCAGGCACTCGGGAAGATGGTAAAGTTTGGAGAACAGAAAATGGCAGCTATAGCATTAACATCTGGGAATTATCAACATATTAATTCACAGCTTTACATCGGATTGTCTAAACTAAATTTGAACATTCGTGGATAAATGTTAAAACACCAGGTCATGCCCTGTCAAAGTATGTTATGTTGATGTTAGGGGAAGATGTATGTTTAACCTTTTAAATCCCATTTCCCCTTTTCAGTCCTATTTGCAAAAAAGTACGTCCAATTTCTGAGAAGCACAGTTCCCGTATGTCACACATCACTTAAAAGCCCCTGGCTATTGGCTAACAGATCTCGTCATTGTAAATTTCCATTGGGTCACACTGCTGTCCATCAAACCAAAGGTGGTCAAACTTTCTCCTGAGCCCACGCTTTGATTGGCTCGTGCATGATGTCAATTGATGCAAAACAACTTAGAGGCCATACTCGTGTTATTTGCGCATAGAAACCTACGAGGCCTGTATCTGATCTTTTAATGACACAATCAGATTTTTTTTCCCCAAAATGGGACCCAGGCCACTCAGATATGTCCTAAAACTAATATATATCTGAACTATTCACATACAACTACTCTGCACGGTCAGCTTAAGTTCATCCAACCTGCACCTCAGCAAGTAAGAATCGCCCCCATTGTGCACTTAAGTAGGTAGAAGTGGAATTCTACCTAATATACGTAATTAACTAAAAAAAAACAGTATGCTGAGTTACTTCTATAACCATTGAGCATGCTCGCTCCATAGGTGTCTATACATGCTTGTTCTGGGGTTGTTTTTCTATATCTATGTGCTCTGCATTATGCATGTTACGACGTCATGTCCTCACATACAAGTTGCATTTAATTAGAAATTTGCCGAACCTTGCAAAAAATGTGCAGTTAAACTTCATAAAGGGCATGTTATCTCCTGCAACTGAATGTTTGCATTGGATGTGAATCACGTGCGGCTGATATCACCCTAAATCCCAATGATGTCTGGCTGAGAATCTTCAGTGTGTTTGTTCTGACCAACCCTTTTTGTGTTATGGGCTGTTTGGGATGTTCCCAGTCTCCAGGGATCACGAGCAAAGCTTTGGTGTTCCAGCCCTGTGTTGTGATACGTGCTATCGGCTGAGCTTTAGAGTGAAATCTGACGGATTTCTGTACGGCACAAAAAGGAAAATCCGTCCTCTATCCACAGCCCGGAGACATGTAACCTCTGCCATTGCCTCATTCCTCCCCGGAAATCTTCAGGTGCTGCGAGACACGCTGGGAAAGGCGGTCCTGCCAGCTCACGTCTGTCATGTGCCTCACCTCGAGGTTTTATTCTAGTCAGACATGGCCTCCAACAAAACACAGCGCCCCAGGACCTCCTCCGCCGGTGGTGTGAGGTGCAACCCTGTGCAAAAGTCTTCTTTGTTCTTCTTAGGTTCAATGAACCTCTCAGTCATCCATGCAGACATAAGGCCAGAATCTCCTTTTTTTCCACCTTCATTTTGAGCCCTTTATCTTGGTCAGTACCCAGAGAATGCTGTTTATCAGCCAGGAGGAAAACAGGCGAAATGAAAACTCTTTAGACAATAGAACTGAAGGAGGGGAAAGCCGTAACGGATCCATCTAACTGTCGGCGTCTTTCTGTCCTGCAGATATCAGCTCAGCTGCCGTGGGACATCAGGGAGGGGGGGGGCGCTTGGTGGTGGCCAGGGATCATTTTTTTATTTTTTTTTGTGGGGCGGGGCGGTGTGGGCCGAGGGCAGGTGACATTTTGTCATCTGCTTAACGCTGAGGTCCCTTTGGGGGGCTAATGAGCGCCATCATTTTTAGTGATCAATAAATCATGCCTTATTGATTCCTCGCCTCTCCCCCCTCTAAGCTGGCTTCTGTTCTCTGAAAAGTCAGAGAACAGGAGGGGGAGGGGGGGCCGGGGGGTGGGGGTGGGGGGGACAGGTGGAAGGCTGGCTGCGACGGGGAGGGACGGGTGGATGGTTTGGGAAACGGAGAGATGAGAGGGATGAATCGAGGGGGAAAAGGAAGGAGGGATGACGGCGAGATGAAGGGGTTATAAACCGGTGCCCCCCCCCACAGGGGACTAGTCGACATCTGTTAACCAGCGATGACGGACGAGTGACCTTTGACTCCGTAAACCGCAATAAGGTGGTCGCAGTCGAAGTTAAACAATAACTCAATTAACTGTCACCGCTATGAGCATGTTTAGCTGGTGGCTGTGGACTGTGTGCCTCAGGTGGTTTATTTATGTAGGTCCAACCTGCACGTCCAGACATAACACCTTAATAACGTTTAGTATGTTGGGAAAAGGAAGCAAACAAGAGCCAATTGGAGGCTTGAATATTTGACTTTTTTTAGAGAAGGCAATCCAACACCAGAGGAACAGATTTTATTTGTTTTGTACCCACGTATTCAGCTCCTGGGAATTAAAGCAAGATGGAGATTTCTGTGGTTGGGTTCAGGCAAATAGACGAGAACTTTAACAATCGAATAAAGGTCAAAGCTGACTTGAAGCGACTAACTTTAATGAACAGGAGGAGTGATTAACAATCGAGTTCATGTCGGCACTGGATTGTTTTATAAAGACTTTTGGAAATACTGAGACTCTTTTCTTTAAGCAGTTGTTTCCTTAACCTCTACAATATCCAATATAAGTAGTGTAGTATATGTTTGTATGTGTCCAGAAACCACACTGTTGAAGGAATAGGACTTGCACAGATTTTTTAAAAAGGCAAAACGGGCACACCTTTAGCATTTGTTTTAGCTCCTAAGAATGCCTTTTAGCATGCATTTTTGCTGTTAGAGGGTACGTTAGAATACATTTTTGCTTCCAAGAAGGCACTTTAGCACACGTTTTTTCAACTTGCATCCACTGCATGCCACTGATTACAGTGTGAACGCGTTCCCCAAAGATTAAACCATAATTGCCGCCTAGTAAAAGACCTCATACAGAGAGATCTCTTACTTCCTGTAAGGCAGATGTTCTGAAAAGACAGTCAAACATGGCGAGAATTTTCTCATACAGCAAAATGAAATGAAAATGGACAAGTTATAGATTTGCTCATATCATATGCGGATAAAACAAAGGTATGATATTCACTATAGTCATGATTGGTCTAATGCATGTTTGACGAAACATCTGAAAAGACGTGGATAGAAAGACGTCGCCCAACCCCCAAAACCTGCCTGTTGCAGAGGTTCACGCCAACTTGTAGATGTAGTCTCCAGATAACTCTCCAGCCGCCCGGTTACGCCAGGGCTTTTAAGAGAGAAGGTTGCAGACACTTATCACAGCAGGAAAAAAAGAGCGATAAGTGCAACTGTGGCTGAGTTTTGTTCGGTCAGCTGAACCCACGTCTTTGAGGAACCTGTTTTACGCGGCGAGAACATTACACCTCAAGTAGCTCTCCAAAGGAGAGGCAGGTAATCAGGGATTTTACCCAATTTGTATGCAATGGGGATGTTTAAAAGTCATATATAAAAGGTGAAACTTACTTAATGGTAACCTTAATAGGTAGAACAAGAGAGAACTTTAATCAAGCCGTTACCGATAAGCAGTTTGATTAGAGCCGAGCTCCTGGGGGCTGATCTAACAGCGACAGCAGAGATTTCAGCCTCTAAGACCCTTTTAGTCCTTTTAGTGATAATGGAGCCATAAGTGGCAGGAAAATACTGAGGTATTACAGGAGGAAATTAACCCTGGATGCCATGGGAGCATATTGACCCAGGGCCCTGTCTCTGGCCTCGAAATCAGCAGCAAAATTATGTTTTTTTATAGAAGGAGTCAAAGAAGACAGGTGAGATATGACATCTGCACTTATCATGGATGCACCATTAATCCCAGCACCAGGACCACAGAAAATGTCCCAGTTTTAATGTGAGCTAAGATCATTAGGTAGGTCAGATTCGGACTTTTATGGGTAAAAATCTCCAGAAATAACCCCCTAAACTGGTCATTTTTGGTGCATCTTTATTACCATTTCTCCTGTAATTTGCCTTATTTACTGCGTAGTTTTCTTTTTTTTTTTTGATGGACACAGTGCATGACAGGTCAAACATATAGCACACTTTGGCTTGAAGTGTTAAGTTTTCAGAAAAATATATCTCTGAATTCATCTTTCCAAGGAGTTGAAACCTGTCAGATTGATAGTAGTGTTTCGTAAACCATAGAGGTCATATTTTTAGAGTGTTTTTCTCTTTTCTTAATCAACAAGCATGCCTTGTCCTCTGGTCAGACCAAAACACAAAAACGTATTCCTAAATCGGAAAAATGTTCATGTGTAACCAATTTCTGGCGTCCCCCCCCCATGAAGACCGTAGGAGGTCGTAGGCTGGTATTATGAATCACCAGAGACACGCGTAAACATCTCTGCGGGTCTCGGCAGAGAAATCTCAACAATGCATCATGCAGACTGGAGCATCGAGAGGTCAGAACGCAGAGAGGGAGAGAGAGAGAGGGGAAGAAAAACGCTCACAAACGTTCTACTCGCTATCAGGGCGATAAATACTGCCGCGTGAACGATGGGGTGGAGGCGCGTTGCAGGCTTTAGAGCGTACGCGTTGGGCTGAGTGTGTGTCTTCCTGTCCTGCTGATGCCCCCTTTGCCTGGCTCTAATTACCCTCTTAGGTTTGGCTGTAGAGCCACAGGACCCCCGGGGGAGGGAGGGGGGGGGGCCCTCCAACCCTCCAACCTCCAGCTCCTTGTTTCCGGTGTGACTTTGCTTTTTCCAGCAGCAGGGTATGAACCCAACGAGGCATCTATAATAAAAAACGTGTCAATTTCTCTACTAAATGAACATAAATCTGCGACTAAATTAAAATGTGTTGGTCCTGAACTTAACCCACAAGGACCCACAGTGACACCGTAACAAGAACCTTGGTTCCCCCAAAGTTCTTTATAAATCAGAACTTAGCTCATTAAGTGATCCGCATACACAGTATGCATTATCGACATAAAATGGAGAGAAAATGCTAATGCCAAAACTGCCATTTGGTAAAACCCTACAAAAAATTGGTATTTCATAGCTTAACTTCTTAAAAAAGTAAAAAAAATAAAAATAAAAACACATGGTATCAAATAGTTTTTATATTTTAGGTCGATTAAATATATAAAATGTCTCATTCCCACAAAATGTCCATGTTGATGCCATTCTTTGTTTTAAAACTGTATTTTGAGTTTTTTACTCATAGGTTTTCACTGACTTAAATTAAATTATGATTTAAAAAAATAGTTGTTAAACAACAATACAAACCTAAACTGCTTTAAACTAATCAGACGTTAAATACTCAACCACTCTGTGTACTGCAACGCTGCAAGTGACTGAAGGTTTTACAATGCAATATTTTTATTATGGTTTTGTAATTTATGTATGATTTTTGTATTGTACTGCAGTGTTTAGATAAACCCAACCAGACATTGGATTGGCTTTAAATTTTACATTACCCCAAGTTTAGAGTTAACCAGACAATTTTGTGTGTTTTCCATGAAAGGTCACACTTTTATTTATCAAATAAGTTGCAAAATTGATAAAAAAAATATAGTCGATGTATTGACAAAGTTAGAAATAATGATTTTTTTTATTATTTAAAAAAAATATAATTTTCTCCTTCAAACTTTGCTTTTGCCAAACGATGCAACAATCTAATCATCCATCAGCTTCTAATGCAATTACACAATGTACCATTAGAACACTGGAGAAATGGGCCTCTATACACCTACGTAGGTATTGCATTAAAAATCTACATTTGCAGCAAGAAACACAAATTACCATTCATTACCAATATATAGAGTGTATTTCTCATTAGTTTAATTTTATCTTTATTGAAAAAATTCTAGTGAAATGGTCGTGTATGTGCATCACATCAGCTGCATTGTTTCTGTCAAACAAATAATATAAATGATTTTCTTTTTTGGTACTTCTTCAGGGTTTGAGCTCCTCATATTTTAATGAACTTGTGGGGACTCTAATACCTTACCAGTGTGTGTTAAATAATTAACACCCCATGTCGCCTGGTGCATCCCACACCAGCACGACCTCACAGTGTTTACGGACAACGGGCGTTTTCATGCAATAAATATGCACCGATTCGTACCTTTTTCCTCACGATGCTAACACGGTAAAAACAGCTGACTTTTGAGGCCTCTGGGGGGGTCACAGTGCATATTCCATCTGTTTTATGTCCTTGAACATAGCACTATATGTACTGTATACACAGTTTTACATTTACATGAAATGGTGCATTGGTATAAGTGATCTACAAAGAAATATATAGTCTAACACTAAGTCTAAAAAACTGAAACACCATGGGAGGAAACCGTAATAAAAACAATCCGGTAACATTAGTGGCTATAATTTCGCGTGTTGAACCTGCGTTTGACTCATTTCAACTCCCAGGCAGCGAGTGGCTGCAGATGAGCTCTGGAACGGGACCAGAATACGTTTCCGTTTACAGCCCATACGCTTTGTTTTACCTTCCACGTAAATCAATGCAACGCTCAATGGATATCAATTAATAGCTAATATTTTAGCGGCTCTGCTTGGATACAGACAGTAGAATCTGTTTAATGGAGTTCTTCAACTTTTAATTGGTTGTGAAAATAAAACGCCGCGCTCCCCCGCCACACGTTTCCGGTAGAGCGACGGCACATCACAAACACATGCCCCTGCCAATTAAAAACTTTATTTGTGTTGAGAATTAGCAATTAAAGATGTCGCCCCACAAAGACCAATCGGTGAATTCATATAATATAAATACCAGTTTGAACACAACCCTTTAACACAGGCCTGAAATGAATTCAGATCGTATTTTATAATAGTGACAAACCATGTATTTATTGCTCAGTTTTGGCGTGAAGCTGCATAAATGGATTTTGTGTTTGGACAACATTATCACCTTTATGAAGTTCTGTTCTACATTTTAGGGTTTTAGTTTCTTAATTAACATCCTGCAGACAACAGGGCAACACTATGTTTTTGAGTTAGCTATAATAATAACGTGGTACTCTGCTATATGGGAGAAAAGTAGGTATTCTAGTCGAACAGCTGATCTTATGTCCGCTTCATGAAGTTATCGTACACAGGAACTAAAGTCATAAAAGCATTGAATTTACGAATTTGGAAATGATACCTTAAATAGACTTGGAAAAAGTCTTGAATCTTTATATCCGGGTTTTAAAATGTGCGGTATATCCTTTGAATCGCATTCTTAAGTTTCATTCGTCAACCACTAATAGTATAATAAATAATGCAGCCTAAATGAAAAGTAATGGAACTGTCATGGTCCAAAAAGTTCTTTCTTGCCAGAAGTTGCGTTCTAGAATGTTAGTGTCATTATTATGGTGGTTAATTTAGATAATTTACCTCAGGAACTGTGCTGAAGTTGGGTTGTTACTGGATATTTTCCTGCCTTTTTGGTTTTATCAGAGCTTTTAATTTTAGACCAAATCAGTGTCCAGGTGAATAAAGAGTGTATAAACAGAAAAATCATTAGTCTCTGATATAATAGACTGTAACTGTCAACTTTGCTGCTCACTTTTTCACCAGAAAACAGTGTCTCTACGTCGCTAATTCGCCATCATCATCTGTGGTTCATGTTAGGGACCGTCTGCAAGTTGCATGTTTTACTATGAATTCATTGATGAAAAATGTTCACCAGAAATAGACAAAATGACTTTTCCCTGCTTTGTTTGCTGCAGTACATCATCATATTCATAATGACATAACTACTACAGGTAAAGTCTTAGTGAATTTTATATGGATGTAGTACTAATTTAATCCAAATATAAATGAATAAATACATTTCTTTGGCAGTAGGTCTATGAAATGGGCCATGAATTAGGTATTAGGTTTTCATATAATTGGTGTTATAGAGATCTTTAGACTTTAATTAACTTGTAGAACCCTGTAGGAACCTTGGTTCCAGTGCATTGCTCCTTTGAGTTTTAATTCCTGTTATTTCATAGTGTTGATGTCATTTTGACAAAGAATAATCCTAATTCAGGCTCCACTCACTGGCTTTAACAGATTTTTAATCTCCATCTCACGGTCTCCAACGGTAAATGGATTCTGCTCAGTTGTCGTGGAGTTATCGCACCGTTATTTATCGGTTCTGCAGGTACGTGTGCCGTACATCCGTTTAACGTCTCCTAACTCTAGTTAAATGTCGGCTCTCCACCACCTGACCACAAATCACATTTCCCCGTCTACCGCTGCACCACCTTCTGTTCTAGGTTGTACCAACATTGGTTCATGTGGGTTGGGATCTTCAGTTTTAATTATGTTAAGGGAGTGGGGGGGTGACATTAGGCTACATCTAATTAACAGCATGTGTATTAGTAGTGGGGCAGCATTGAAATTGTATTTAAATTAATTAGGTTTTGATTTAAGATATTAAATTCAAATTAATCATTGGGAAATGGAAATGATCCTTGACGTGGCTCCAGCTGCGAGGAACCCCCCCTTCAGGATCGTACCACTTTACAGGACCATGGGGGGGTGGGGTAGCTTTAAGGAACTAAAGCTTACCTGGTCTTAATAGTTAGAGTTAAGAAAAGGTTGAACATGGTTTGAGATGTTTTTTTATCGACATAGTGGAGCAAACCTTTCATCCAGCCTCAGATTTGTGTAGTTAGTATTTCCTTCATGTCCTTGGCTGTAAAAACAGAAAAAAAACTCTTATTCCATCAAGTTGAATTCAGTTCTAGTGGTACTTGAAGAATACGTCACACGGATGTGGGCGAAGGCACGAAGCTACAACGCGCTCGCCATCTTTGAAACCGCGTATTTCCCCACTTCCGTATCACCTCGCCCGTGTGATTCAATTTCTAGAACAATAGCCTTAAATGGCGAGCACGAAACGCATGAAGACGTGATTACGACAATTCAACACGACTCACTTTTTTTTGTAGCCTTTGCTTGAACTTCGCGCGACTAAACTTCTCAATGGTCGTACCCGAACGCAGAGTTTCGAAGTCATTTCTGAGTTTATCGTGTTTGTTTTCATTAATGCTAGCTAATTAGCACAAGCTAGATAGAGAGACCTGTCAAAACAATGGAGTGGTATGAAACCCGGTAAAAAAAAAAAAAGGCCTGATTACATGGTTTGTTTTCCTTGGTCAAACGCTGTTTCTGCAGACGGCTGCATGGCTGCAATCAGAGTCTCTCACACTAGACAATCAGTCAAAACACGGCAGGCTAGCTCAAACCCATCATCTGAGCTGCTCACAATGGGCCTCCTTCACAAGTATGTGTGTAGAAAGCTTCCTGCTTCACTCTCACAATGAGTGTTCAGGCAAAAGCATCGTTGGATTCAGTCTAAGGAGCCATTGATTATTGATCAACAAACAACAACTCCTCCATTTGTCTATATGAGAAAAAAATAAACCGTATATATCAAGATACTCAAATAAAAAAATAGGTGATTAGTAACCTTGGTTCTGAACCTTTGGGCTCTGGAAGGTGTTGTAGAGCAACCAAAAAAGTGTGGTAAACTAACTACATAAAAGTACCACCTATCCAGCGGATAGTTGTTAAAACATTGACGTTATGACATACATAAAGTATGGTCCATCTCATGGAAGGATGTATGTTTAACCCCCTTTTTCATTCTTTATTTGCAAAATTCGCATGCCCATGTTGTAAATAGCACAGTTCCCACATGTCACATGTTGTTCTAAAGCCCTGGTTATTGGCTTTTAGATGGGGATGGTCATTTGGTGTCCATCAAACCAAAGGTGGCCAACCTTTCGTAGTCTATTCTCATTGGCTTTCAAGCTGCTATCTCCTGACCCTATGCTTTGATGGGCTCATGCATGGTGTCAATCAATGGGAAATGACCTTGAAATCATAGGTTTTGTGTTATTTGTGCATAGAAACCAATGACTGAAGTATGGAATTGTTGTAAAGGACCTTTGGCCGCTTCCCTGTACAATGTGTCTTAAGAAGATGAGAACATTTATTATAAGTGCAGTTAACATTAACTCAGAAAAATGCCTGATAAAGTGAAGCCACAGATTCTAACATGGGCTGTTTCAGATAATTAATGTGAGCTTGTCTTTTGCAGTTGCTGAAGCAGTCGAGATGAGGTTTTGGAGAATCACGGTAATGACGGAACTGGAACAGACTCATGGAACAAAAAGAAGCAACAAGATGGAGTTCAGCAGCCCGATGACCTGATGAAGAAGATAAATAGGTAAGTGGACTTTTACCTGTTAAACAGCCTGTTTGGGTCGATCGGAAGACAAATTTCCACCTTGGTGGACGATAAGGATCTGTTCTATTCTATAGAGCAGAATAAGGTGGCAGCCACAAACATGCTAATTATGTTTCCTCAAAAGTGACAATGATAAAAAAAAGGACAATAACACACAGTTTTAAAGCAACAGCCTCCATAAGCAATACTAAGGATATTTGTGAGAAGCATAAAGGTTCATTCTTGACCTTGATGAAAACAGACGCCTGAATATTCATATTTAAGATCCACTCGTTTTTTTTCCAAACCGTTTTAGCTGCATATATTATCAGGTCTGGAGGAAAAGGTAAGTCCACCCATGCTTGAGATTTCTCGTGTGATAAACGGTTTATAACGCAGGACTTCAACTTGTAAAGCAGCAGATTCACAGATTCATTGTTGGCGTTGCTGCTTTTTGATTTGAATAAAAGCTCCGAGTGGCACAAATCTTTTTGTTGAAGTGGTCTACAGGGTTTGTCGAGGCAGATCAGGTGTCGGTTTGCCACTTGTGGGCCTAGTTTGGAGGTGGGGGGGGGGGAGGCGATCTGTCAAATCCGCCTCCCTGGACGTGGACTTGGACGAGGGGGGACGGGCCGCTGAGTAAAAGCCTCTCTTTCTTTCGCCACCCCCGTCTCTAACTGGCTGTCGGTCCCTGTGTGATGATTAGCCTCCCCCCGAGGGGGAGGGAGAGTTAGCAGAAGCAAACTCTCTCTAATGAGCTAAGCTCTGCCCCCCCCCCCCCCTCCTCCTACCTCCTCTTCAGGACCCAGGGGTGGTGGGGTGGTCCCGGGAGGGGGTCCGCAGCACACCTGTTCTCTTACCCCTCCTTCTGTAATCAGTGCATTTCTGCACTCCCTCGCGATGAAGGAGGTGGAGGGGGGGGGGGGGGGGGGGGGTATTCCTGCTCCCCCTGCTGGGACCTCAGCCATTGTCTGTTTTTCTGTCTTCTTCCTCTTTCTATCTTCTCCTCAGTTTTACTCTGCCTTTTTTAATGTTTGCATCCTGAACGTCTGGACCTTTGATCCATTCATACAAAAACCACTGCTTTAACATGTGATTAAAGCATCCTGGTATGTTTCTGAACTTTTAAAAGCTAATAAATAGATTATTATTGTGTGTGTGTGAATGTAGTTGTAGCTGCAGGAGGGACAAAAGGCCACCTGGCTCCAACCCCCCCTCACCCCCCCCCCCCGTTCCCAAGACAACTCTTCCCTCCCGTTAATTAGGGCAAATTTTTGTTTACATAACCATCTTCAGGGTCGCTGACGACAAACGGCATCTTGGGAAAACGGGGTGGAGGAGGTGTGTGTGTGTGTGGAGGGAGGGGAGGGGGGTTACAGGCAGATGGGTGTGTGTTTTGTGTGCGATGGTAACTCGTGTACCTGCCGCCTCACGGCATCGAATTCCCAGAAGCCATCGGTGAGGACACGTGTTTTGGCGTGGGGCTGGGAGATGGCGAGGCCTGACGGGGATGGGAGGGGGGGGGGGGTTGTCCTGCCCGCCCCTCGGGCCCAGAATATGGCTCAAGACCAAAGTTAAGGCCTGTCTAATTAGTCCGGTGATAACAGATAAACAGGGAGGAGGTCCGGGGCCGCTCGCTCGCTCCCGGGTGGCGACGCCGGAGCGTGGCTGATGGCGAGCTGCTCCCGGTGCTCGCCCAGTCCTCTGATAGCGCTTCGAGTCGGGGGGGGGGGGGGGGGGGGGGCGAGCCCAGAGAGCAGCGTCTCCAACGCCCCCGCCTTGGGGTTTATCATCATCATCACATCCATCTGTTCGTCTTCACCTCTTTTTATACTTTCCTGACTTGTGAATAATCAAAAGCTCATTTTTGGCGTCTTAAAACCAAAAAACTAAAGCAAATGCTGGGAATAAAAATTCAGGTGGATTCTGGGTTTGTCTATAGGGGTCAACACATGTGGGCTGACCCCCCCAACCAGGGTTGGACACAGGTTGTCAATGAGAAATGTTGTCTTTGATTGAAGCTGATATGTGGCTGTAATGTTTTATAATCTGTAGCTGGATCTTAGAAAATCAACTTTTACTGACTGGTTGGACGGCAGATAATTATATACCTGGAAATTTACCTTTTTTTTGTCTCATATTTGCACCATTGAGCCACTTTTTATTGGGATGAATGAGGCCCTGCCACTGAATCCAGTTCTCTTAATACAACCATGGGATATTTACTTACTTAATATTTTTGGGTAATAATTTCACTTCACCATCATTTTGTCGTTTAAATCAGAATCAGAATAGACGTTTCTATGTTTTATATCCTATTTGCTTATTTATCCATCAGGTTAACTGATAGTAAGGTGCACTTTGTCTTTGCATCTCAGTTTTAACCACATCTTCTCCCTCTAAGCAACGATATTCATAAAGTTTCCTGTCCTGGTGGAGTTTCAGTAGTATACTATTCATGCTTTGTGCATATGGTTGGCAAAGAAAGTATTTTTACTGTAGTAAAACCCAATGTTCCTGTTACAGCATCAATATATATCATCAATATCCACATCATCAATACAATAATAAAATAGTTTAATATAATATCAGTAGTAGCTGCAACTAACCACTGTTTAGAGATTCATTTAGATTGGAGCTGTTTGTGGGATTATTTAATTGGCTCCTTTATAATCTCCTTTTTAAACATCTTATAGAAAATATTCTTCATGTTCTGGAATGATCCTCAGTGGATTTACAGCATTTTATGGAACAATAATTGACCTTTGAACTCTGATCTTATTAATCATTTGCATTCATATTTTTTTTTGTTTCTGATAAGTGTCAGTTTAGCATTGTTTTAAGTTTTAAATAGAGTATTTCTCATCTGTAGTGAATGTACGATGTTCAACATTCTGATTCTGACTCTCCTGTAGTCTCCTCACATGTTGTAGATTTATTTTGAAACCAGCTCTAAGTGCATAACCTCTGTGGTTGTAGAGATATTCCACATTTATTTCATTTATAGCAGCTCGGAAAAGAAGAAAAAGTAGGTCTGGGGGCTTTTAAACCATGTAATGGACTGAATGAAGAAGGTTTAGACGACTCGTATTCACCTGAAGTAAAGGCCTGACATGATGTAGTGGCCAGCGTGTGCTGCCCCCCCCTCCACCCCCCTCCACCCCCCCGGTGGTCGGCGAGCGTCACATCTTCTAAAAGGGCAAGTGCTTGCCAGTCAGACGTCCATCAAGGCAGCGCCCCAGTGGGCCAGCGTGGGGCCATAATCCCTGGAAGTGCCCCCACGGTTCCTGCCCTACCTCCACCCCCCCCCCAACCAATCCCGGTACGCCTCCCTTCCCTCCATGCTGTTGTTTTCCTGCTCTCCTCCCCAGGCGGGGGGTGTTTGGACCACGCAGCGTGACCCGGCCGCCAGGGGAGGGGAACCAGGGAGGGGCTGTGGGGCCACAGGTGAGGCCCCAGCTCAATCTACCCCCCTCCAGCCTGCCCCCCCCCCCCCACGGGTGCCAACATCACCCAGCCTCCTCCTTGGCGTGCCCGGCGAGGCCAATCTAAACCACGTCTGGCGTGCCACGCGACCCGGGGGGCGGGAGGGGAAGGGGGGGGGCAGGAGGCGTTGGCGGCGGCGGGCGGGCCGAGGCCCCATGTGGACCTCCTGTCCCTCTGAAACCCCCCCCCCCCCCTTCCCCTCCCGTGATCCGCGTCGCCATCGCCACAGCGTTTAATTACCTCGCGCGTCTTCATTAATTCATGGGGCTTCTTTATGCCCTGCAGGCCGGAGATGGAGGGACGGATGGATGGAGGGGGGGGGGGGCGGATGAAGGGTGAGACGCCACTAAAACAACAACAACAACATCAACAACAACCTCGGCAGCTGGAGCTCAGTGACCCAGGTTTTCCCTTGGGGGGGTGGGGGGGGGTTATGGAGGTGTGGAGCCTTTTTTTTTTTTTTTTACTTCAGGACCTCCAGCACCCGAGCGAGAGGCCTTTTTGTTTTCCTGCAGGGCTCCAGGGTCAGTTCGGCGAAAGGCGAATTCCCCGAAGTTTGTCCGCGAGGCACCGTGGAGATCGGCTGAGGAACACGTTTTATTGATTTGAGCCGCTCCCCGGACAAAGTGACCATAATGACATTAGAGGGTAGACGCCTCACAGGAGACCATTAGAGCGGTGGGTAATAAAGTCTGAGCCACCGGTGGACGAGGGATCACCAGTGTGTGTGTGTGTGTGTGTGTGTGTGTGTGTGTGTGTGTGTGTGTGTGTGTGTGTGTGTGTGTGTGTGTGTGTGTGTGTGTGTGTGTGTGTGTGTGTGTGTGTGTGTGTTTCTTTGGTCCACACCACACAATAAAAATTGATGCTAATTAGCATATAGCAACTAGAATCTGAAAGGCCATATCTGTGCAGCTACAACAACGTATGTGCTAAAACACAGTCATTTCTGTAAAGTGCATGCTGCTGTAACTTACTGTCCTGCTTCTATCTGACTATCACACCATAGTTTGGTGCAGAAGCAGAAGATCCTGCTCATTTTATACCTGGAAATTCTTTTTTTTTGACTTTCTGCTCCATTGAGCAACTTGTTATTGGAATGAATGAGGCCCTGCCACTGAATCCAGTTCTCTTAGTAAAACCATGGGACATTTACAACAATATTTCTGGGTAATAATTTCAGTGTCCGCCATCATTTAGTCATTTAAATCAGAATCACAGTAGACGTTTCTATGTTTTCTATCCTATTTGCTTATTAACCCATCTATGTGTTACCAGGCCCTGACATGTGTGTCCTAAACGTCCTAAAGTTTCAGGTCCCAGTAGTTCGAGTAGTATAATATTCATGATCTTTTATTAACCATTGGATCAAGGGATCACCATTAAAACCTCAATTTGTACAATTGAGGTTTCATCAGCGTTTATCTTCTGGTAGAAATAAGCATATTCATGTATAACATCCTGTGTTGGCCTTTTATCAGAGCTCATCCTAAGGGAGTTTTCATGTTAAAAAGAAATAACTATTAATACAATACACTCATCAATTTTCTGCTGTATCAATGGACATTCTAATTTTTCTATCTTGTTCTGAAATGTCTTTTAAGAGTCTGAATTTGAAGCAAAAGTGCATTTCAATGTATTTTATCTATTTATATTTATTACATGAGTTTGGGTTCACTGATATGGGAAATAATAAAACCAATAAATATTAGACCTAATGTAAAATATTTATTTTCCATCTTTTAGTTAGAAAAGGCTGATATTGCATTTTTTCTTGAGGTTAAACATGATCACTAAGCAAACTAGATATTAAAATCATGTTATTTTTAATTTATTATTCAATTTGTAAATCCAACCTTAGAACATACTATATTTATATATTCAATATTCTATCACTAGAATGAGATATTTCTACTTAATAACTACTAACTTTACCAAAAACACGATATTTTCACCTGTTAACATTTCAGTGCATTATTATTCAAGTTAAATATACTTAATTCATCAGTTTTCTTTTTCTTATTGCTTATTTAATAATTAAACTGCAGCATTATTCTTTATTTTATGTTTCCTAATCCTTTATCCAGTTTGGTAGAGCTGTTACATCCTTTAATGTGCTATCAGAATTATGATTTATAGGATTAATGTGGATTCATCCGCCGCTGAAAATAGTCCCTGACAAATGCTCTTCTCCTCCAACATTTTCTCCGTTAACCTTTCCGTTTTTGCAGTGCACTATTATTGCAGTTAAATTCACTCAATTCCCTCATGTTTTATTTCTTTCTTTCTTTTTTTATTGCTTATTTAATAGTTAAACAACTTTAATTCCAGCAGCCGCAGCATTATTCTTCATTTTGCACGTTTCCTGTTACATCCTTTAATGTGCTATTAGAATTATGGTTTATAGGAATATTGAACAATACAGATCAATGCGATGAGGCGTGATTCGTCGGACTCGGGGTCGGCGGGCTGTGCTTGTGTGTGTGTGTGTGTGTGAGTGTGTGTGTGTGTTATTTATTGAGGCAGCTTTGTTTCCTCCATCTGAGCTCCAGGATGGCTGGAGTGGAGGCCCCAGCGGCTAGCGCTGACACCCAGGTCCCACGGAGCAGAAAGTTAATACCACGACAGATGTGTCGCCTCTGTGCTGCCTCCTGGCCATGGAGAACCCCTCCCTCCACCCCCCCCCCCCACCTCCTCCTCTTCCTCCTCCTCCTCTTCATCATATTTGATCTGCGTCTCTGTCAGAGCTGCATGGAAACAGTTGATTTAATTTTTCAACCATTCTGTTAAATAAAAGTCTTTGTGGTCTACAGTTCAAATTTTTTTTACATTGAATAAAAATCCACTCACACACACACACACACACACACACAAACACACACACACACACACACACACACACACACACAGTGGATGAGCTCAATTTAAAAGATAAATGTGATTATATTTAATATGTTTCTACACTAAACCACTATTATTTTTAGTAAATCCCTCATAAACCTGCCGCTGCTGTAAATACTCACTAGGAATGCGTATCAATCCGCAGCGAGATATAGTCCCCCCCCCCCAAACCCCCCTAGTGACCTCAGGATTTAATAGTTTGACCAAATATTTTTTTTATTTATGGAACATTTCAACTTTTCATCGTTGTCACTAACAGATGTTGAGTTGAGATCAGTTTTCAGACGCTGAGAAACTTTTTATACACCTGCTGATTTTAGGCAAAAAAAATCAATTAAAAAAAACAACCGATTTACACACTTATGACTAATGAGTCTTATTGGTATTAAAAGTAAATGCAGCCGTTCGGCTTCAGGATTGTTTCAGCTGTTTGTTTAAACGTCAGTGAGAAGCCTGACGTTAAAAATAAATAAAATAACACTGCATGTCGTGTGTGTGTGTGTGTGTGTGTGTGTGTCTAGAGCCGTATTCCTCTGTGTCGCGTCGTTGTCCAGGAACTATTAAAAACAAATCATGGAGCTGCACTGTTGCTCTGGCTGACATGTTCCTTCATCACCAGGGAACACACACACACACACACACACACACACACACACACACACACACACACACACACACACACACTGACCCGCTGCCAGAAATACTCACTGGAGCACGGAATGTAGATGAATCCGACGCTGAAAATAGTCCCTGACAAACGCTCTTTTTTTTCCTCCTGTTTGATATAAAAAAAAAACGGAAGTGACCAGCTTGTGTGTTAAGGTGTGTGTGTGTGTGTGTGTGTGTGTGTGTGTGTGTGTGTGTGTTCAGGACGTTGCTCTGGAAACGCTGTGATGCGGTGATGAAGTTACCTCCACGTCAGAGCGGTCCTCGGCTTCCCTCTCGTCTTCTCCAGACATCGATCACAATCTCAATTTTCTCTCGCTCCTCCTTTCTTCCGTTCACCCCCCCTCCTGCCCCCCTCCTGCCCCCCCCCCCCCCCCCCCCCCCCCCCCGCCCCCCCTCCTCTCTTCCATGGCGTTGGCTCTGCAGGACACTGATGTGGAGCTTTTTCTGACCGGGTCCCAGGAGTTGAGAGGCGACGGTGGATCCACAACTCCTCTCTCCCTCTCTGATTCTCTCTCTCTCTCTTTTCCATCTTTTCTTTGTCCCCCCCCCCACTCCCCCCCCCACATCACATGAGTGTCGGGGAGATTGACAGCCTCCCCAAAGAGTGAGAGCTGGAACAGATGGAATATGAATGGTTCACTCGTGTATGAAAAAGGTGTCTGGGTGAAGGAAGTGGTGTAGGGGGAACCTCAATTGCGAGTTAAGTATGACAAAATCCCATTGTAACCACCACCCCCAAACACACACACACACACACACACACACACATAAAGGGAAATGAGGCTTTAAAGAGACAATGACAAATGATGGCCTTGCTTCTATTGTCTTTCAAATGAAATAAATTGCTTCCTTTAACGCTACGCGGCGTTCACGCTGCCTTTGAAATATCTCTTTGTTGCTTCTTGATAACTTGTCAATAAAATACAACAAACAAACAACAGAAAGAAAACAGCAAACATACGTTTCTTTTGCGTCAGGACGAGTTCATAAAAAACGGGCAGAAACGCCTGCTGCCGCGTGAGGAGGGAAACGCAGCTATCTGACGACAGGAGAGATGCGTCTGCACCAGGAGGATGAAGTTACCAGATACTGCGTTCCAAGATGGCGTCATTATAATATAATAATTATAATATCAGCTATAGACTATCAATAATCACTATTGATGATAATATCAGCTATAGACTATCAATAATCACTATTATTGATAATATCAGCTATAGACTATTAATAATCACTATTGATGATAATATCAGCTATAGACTATCAATAATCACTATTGATGATGATATCAGCTATAGACTATCAATAATCACTATTGATGATGATATCAGCTATAGACTATCAATAATCACTATTGATGATAATATCAGCTATAGACTATCAATAATCACTATTATTGATAATATCAGCTATAGACTATCAATAATCACTATTGATGATGATATCAGCTATAGACTATCAATAATCACTATTGATGATAATATCAGCTATAGACTATCAATAATCACTATTATTGATAATATCAGCTATAGACTATCAATAATCACTATTGATGATGATATCAGCTATAGACTATCAATAATCACTATTGATGATAATATCAGCTATAGACTATCAATAATCACTATTATTGATATTATCAGCTATAGACTATCAATAATCACTATTATTGATATTATCAGCTATAGACTATCAATAATCACTATTATTGATAATATCAGCTATAGACTATCAATAATCACTATTATTGATAATATCAGCTATAGACTATCAATAATCACTATTGATGATAATATCAGCTATAGACTATCAATAATCACTATTGATGATAATATCAGCTATAGACTATCAATAATCACTATTGATGATAATATCAGCTATAGACTATCAATAATCACTATTGATGATAATATCAGCTATAGACTATCAATAATCACTATTGATGATAATATCAGCTATAGACTATCAATAAACACTATTGATGATAATATCAGCTATAGACTATCAATAATCACTATTGATGATAATATCAGCTATAGACTATCAATAATCACTATTGATGATAATATCAGCTATAGACTATCAATAAACACTATTATTGATAATATCAGCTATAGACCATCAATAATCACTATTATTGATAATATCAGCTATAGACTATCAACAATCACTATTGATAATATCAGCTATAGACTATCAATAATCACTATTGATGATGATATCAGCTATAGACCATCAATAATCACTATTATTGATAATATCAGCTATAGACTATCAATAATCACTATTGATGATAATATCAGCTATAGACTATCAATAATCACTATTGATGATAATATCAGCTATAGACTATCAATAATCACTATTATTGATAATATCAGCTATAGACTATCAATAATCACTATTGATGATAATATCAGCTATAGACTATCAATAATCACTATTATTGATAATATCAGCTATAGACTATCAATAATCACTATTGATGATAATATCAGCTATAGACTATCAATAATCACTATTATTGATAATATCAGCTATAGACTATCAATAATCACTATTGATGATGATATCAGCTATAGACCATCAATAATCACTATTATTGATAATATCAGCTATAGACTATCAATAATCACTATTATTGATAATATCAGCTATAGACTATCAATAATCACTATTATTGATAATATCAGCTATAGACTATCAATAATCACTATTATTGATAATATCAGCTATAGACTATCAATAATCACTATTATTGATAATATCAGCTATAGACTATCAATAATCACTATTATTGATAATATCAGCTATAGACTATCAATAATCACTATTGATGATAATATCAGCTATAGACTATCAATAATCACTATTATTGATAATATCAGCTATAGACTATCAATAATCACTATTATTGATAATATCAGCTATAGACTATCAATAATCACTATTGATGATAATATCAGCTATAGACTATCAATAATCACTATTATTGATAATATCAGCTATAGACTATCAATAATCACTATTATTGATAATATCAGCTATAGACTATCAATAATCACTATTGATGATAATATCAGCTATAGACTATCAATAATCACTATTATTGATAATATCAGCTATAGACTATCAATAATCACTATTATTGATAATATCAGCTATAGACTATCAATAATCACTATTATTGATAATATCAGCTATAGACTATCAATAATCACTATTGATGATTATATCAGCTATAGACTATCAATAATCACTATTATTGATAATATCAGCTATAGACTATCAATAATCACTATTATTGATAATATCAGCTATAGACTATCAATAATCACTATTATTGATAATATCAGCTATAGACTATCAATAATCACTATTGATGATAATATCAGCTATAGACTATCAATAATCACTATTATTGATAATATCAACTATAGACTATCAATAATCACTATTATTGATAATATCAGCTATAGACTATCAATAATCACTATTATTGATAATATCAGCTATAGACTATCAACAATCACTATTATTGATATTATCAGCTATAGACTATCAATAATCACTATTATTGATAATATCAGCTATAGACTATCAATAATCACTATTATTGATAATATCAGCTATAGACTATCAATAATCACTATTGATGATAACATCAGCTATAGACTATCAATAATCACTATTGATGATAATATCAGCTATAGACTATCAATAATCACTATTGATGATAATATCAGCTATAGACTATCAATAATCACTATTGATGATAATATCAGCTATAGACTATCAATAATCACTATTGATGATAACATCAGCTATAGACCATCAATAATCACTATTGTTGATAAAAAAAAAAACATGTCAAAATGTCCAAATATTCCAATAAAGTTAATTCAAAGTCGTCAACAATGTTAACATAAGGACAGAAAGACGTTTATTAAACTAAATATTGTTCAGTGAGTAAATGTCTCTAATTGAAATGAACGAATACAGAACTTATTTCCTGATGTGATTTTATTTGTTTTTCTGAAACCAAACTAAAGGTTAATTAACATATAACTTTATTCTTCTATAACAAGGAGGTGAACAGTATTTAGGTGTTAAACTTCAACTTCTAATCTAATTCCACTGGATGTGGCTCATCAATTAAACTGAGTTTGACTCTCTTGCATTAAAACATGCATATATATAGTGATATAAATAATGATTTATTACATTATTTAGTATAGTATAGTTGAAAAAATGGATTTAGGAGTAAGTTGCAACCAGTGCAAACGTGTTTTTAGGTGGGTTCGCTGACGTTCACCCAACTTTCCTCCTGTCTCTAAGTTTAACGTTGTTTCCGTGCAGCAGCAGCAGAGGCGGCGTGGTGATCGATGCGTCTTTTTTTTTTTTTTTTGCAGCCTGATAACTCCATTTCCGCACGCAACCTCGTTCCAGTAAGCATAAGCACACCGACACTGGGCCCTAACGGCGGCGCGTGCTGTGCTTAACACAGTTTGAAATGAATAACCCCGCTAACGGTCTCACAGCCATTACGAGCAGGACCCAAAATGATCATTCGGGGAAGGATGAAACCGCTGATAGCGTTTTTTGAAATTATCGTAATGCGGTTTGCCTAAATCATTCTAATGAGGTGAGCCACTTAGCCGCCATGTTGGAGCCCACGTGTTTCAGCCGTGCGGCGAACGCCCCGCGTGTGGAGCGGCTGCAGAAATATGGCCGCCCACTGCTCGGATAAGTGGAATTGGCCGTGGTGTGTGCGTGTGTGTGTGTGTGCATGCATGCATGTATGTGTGTGTGTGTGCATGTGTGTGTGTGAACAGTCCTATCGAGCTCTATTTGTGCCGCGCAGTGATTCCTCAAACCAGCAGATCATTTTGTTGTTGTTGTTGTTGTTGATTGAAGCATTTTATTTTCTAAGGATACAAGCACACACACACACACACCACACACACACACACACACACACAGGCATGCACGCAAATGGGCTCAGGAGAGAAAAGGGAGACGGATACGTACGTTGAGTTGGATCAACAAATAAATAATTCACAGCGATATGACAGCAGATGTTTGGGAGGCCGTGATTCAGCGGTGGTCTGCGCCGCAACTTTTGATCAGAAATTCAAAAACAGGCCCTGTGTGGCCGCCAGACGGCTGGATGGGAGTCTGCAGCGCCGCCGTCTCATCACCCCCCCCCCTCCTAAAACCCCCCCATCCCCAACAACCCCCCCCCTACCCAACATCCCACATCTCTCTCTCTCTGCACATCTTCTCATCCCAGATATTTCTGAGGCCATTTGTTTAGCAGGCAGGGAGGGGGGGTATGGGTATCGGTGGGTTGGGGGGGGGCACATTGTGGAGAAAAAGCAGCAGAGAATGAAGCCACATGGCGTTCACTCCTTTATGTTTTTTAGGGGAAAGAGATGAGAAATAGAGACGGTGGGTTTAACATGAAGGAGAAGACGTAATTCTGACAGTAAAGGATGAACACTTAAGTAAAAGTATGAATACAACAATATATATATATAACAATAAAAGTCATGCATGGACGTTTTCCTCTAATCTTTGTATTTTTGGTGCAATACCTGATGGAATGTTTGAATATTGAAAATAACGTTCAGGGGGAGATGAATCCATAATAATTAGAGTTGTCGACAAAGTGTTAATGTGATGATAATATCAGATCATATATCATATTTGCCAAATAATTGCACATGTTTCTCTGTTCTAAATGTCCCTTAAAGGGATAGTTTTCTAGTTTTTAACCTTTTAACATGTGAGTGGACAAATCTGCTTCAGCCAAGTGTCTGTTTATGATCATTGGAACATATATAATCAATCAATCAATAACGTCAAATACATCAGTTTTGACTTTAAATGTAAATGCAGTGATACACAACCACTGGAAACATCTGGATGTTTTATTTAACTAAGCTCTGATTATTAAAACTTAATGCATGTTAAAAGTAACTAAAGCTTCATATAAACGTAGTAAAAGTATAAAGTGGCATCGAGTACCTTTACAAATGTATGTACTGTAAAGCATAGTACTGCCTCTCTTCCTTTATTCCCAGAATTCCTAAAAAAAGTGGGATCCGTGGCCTTTTTAAATGTGAAATTCTCATCAACCTGCTCTCGCTTCTAATTAAACTCGACGTATGGAAATAATTCATCTGTAACATGTAGGTGCATGTAAATATATGTGCTGTATACAGACTGGTGTGTGTGTGTGTGTGTGTGTTTCCTTCATGTACCATATTGTATTTTATGGATATTTGTAGTAAAAGGAGATGGTTCGTCCTCAGGGACTCAACCTTCTAATAAATAACGGCTAATATCTAAATGTGTGTGTGTGATTATGCTAATTGGTTAATTGTCGCTAGCTTCTCGTTAGCCAACGTGGCCTATGCTGCTAAATCGTTAGCAAATATTTTTTTATTTTTTATCCCCCCCCACCCCCCCATGGGTTTTGAATGGAAGGCGACTTCGTGATAAGAAACGCCCCGACGCTCTAACGTGATGGATAGGCCTCAGTAACCGTCTCCGCTCTACGCCATTTATCCTGAGTAGCCAGAGTTGGGTGGCGGAGTGTGTGTGTGTGTGTGTAGGGGGGGGGCGTGTATCTGTATGTCCCTTGGCATCTATTTGCTTTTAACCGCTACGTCATTACGACCTAATACATGTAGATTGTGTTGGGGAAGGGGTGTGTGTGTGTGTGTGTGTGTGTAGGGGGGGGTTCAGTGGAGTGTTATGGAGGCAAGCAGATGCTCAGCTCCGGAGTTATTACGTACAGAGATGATTAGTGTTGGGGAAGCTAGGGGGGGGTTGGGGGGGTTCAGTGAACTGATGGAAGGCCTTCAAGCTTGGAGAGACCAAGGGAGGAGGAGAAAAAAAAAGTATTTCATTTGGAGTTCATTTGCATTTTTTATGAGGAGACTCGAAGCGTGGCGGCGGGTTTGAGCTTGACGGATGAGAGGAAACGTGCATGGGGGGGGGTCGTCGTGGGGGGTGGGGGGTTAACCCAAAACACAATCAGCAGAACTTTATCCCTTTAGTCCGAAATGGGTCTTTTTTGCTGCAGCTCAGGAGGGAACGGTACAAAAAAATATAAAAAAAACACCTTAAATTCCTCCTTTTTTTCCAGAAGGGAAATAACAGATATTCCGTCCAAAGACCAGCTGCCAGAAAATCAGATTCTTAATGAGCAACGTGCAGAGAGTGAACTTCTCCGGAGGATTGGGCTCGGTGTGCACACATGAAACGCTGTTACATTAAGGCTCGGCAAACAAATAGATTCCCTCCGCCGCTCCGTCAGTTGCATAAAAATATATATAAATATATATATAAAAATATCAGTGAACGAGTGCAGCGGCGGTGGGGGAGTTTAGGCATCTCTCTAACAACTTCCTGTAATTGCGATTTATTGAGAAGGGAAGCGGAGGGTAAAGATTTTGAAATTATAAGCTATTATGTGCCAGAGAGAGTAAGTGAGGTGGGGGGTTGGCGACATAAAATACAGCTGACAAGCCGAGGCAAATTAGCCCAGGACCATTTACAAAAATCACTTAATTGCCGGCAATTCTGTCAGGTTAATTGACTCTAATTGAAAAAAAAAAAAAAAAGCGAGGGGGAATAACAAAAAAGAATATTATGGCGGAGAGAGGCGGATGAGGTGAGTGTTCAGGAAGCTGCTCCTCCTCCTCCTCGTCTTCCTCCTCTCTAACATGATGTAACACGCTGACTGACGTCCTTATTAATGCATCTGGTGGTTAACAGCATATTAGACTGTGAATCGGTTAATAGGAAGAAGTCAGAGGAGGTGAAAGGAAACTCGTTTAACCCGATAAACCATTATAGCCGAGAGCAGCTCTGACGTAACAGGCCATGAAAACTACATCTCTACGTTCGTCATATCAATATATTCACTGTAAACCTAATCCACTCATTTTATACCTTAAAATTCCATCAATCGACAGATTAATGATGCTACATTTCAGGTGAATTGGACTTTATAGACGTGCATGGTGGTTTATATATTCAGCCTATTGGTGACATACTGTGATCTTTATCACAATTATATCAAAACGTCTGGATTAAAATAAACATATATACAATATATAAATATATGTATATATCTATATCTATATATATATAGATATAGATATATATAAATTAGACTTTCATTTTCATTCAAGGTCTAATTACACCGAATGAAACCAAGTCAGGAAAACTGAACTTTAAAAAAAGGAAGTGCAGATATTAGACTTGTGTGTATATTTTCTAATATACGGCAAAGTAGAAATTTTAATTTTTTTTTGTTTCATCCTCTTTTATACAACTGGGAAACCTTTTGAAAAACATTGAAAATATGCAAAAAGGTGATATAGAAATCGAGTGTGTGTGTGTGTGTGTGTGTGTGTGTGTGTGTGTGTGTGTGTGTGTGTGTGTGTGTGTCTGATCCACACCTGTGCTCAGGTGTGTGATGTGTGAGGACCTGATTGAGAGCAGCATCCGCATCTTCTGATCGGCTCAGATCAGATAGGAGGTGATTAATAGCCTCACTGATTGGCCAATCACTGATCAGCAGCCGCTACAAAGAATAATCAGTTAATTGATCGTGATCTCGAGTCGTCTGGAAGTCTGTGTGTGTGTGTGTGTGTGTGTGTGTGTCTGTGTGTGTGTGTCTGTGTGTGTTTCCTGTCTTGGTACAGCTGAAGCTAAACCTGCTCAGTTTCTCTTTTTTGTTCCTTTATTGCAAATCAAATTTGACCAATAAAACAGCTGATTTTAATTCAGTATAAATAATAATTATAATAAAACAGTCGTAACATTTCTGTCATTTCTTACTCAACATGTGTCCAAACACACATCTGAGCTGCGTTGATCCATGAATCTCAGGCCCCGCCCACATGGAATTCTGGGAACTGACCAATGGCGTCACAGACTTTTATAAAAGGCATTTTAGCGCCAGATTTGGCTGCTACATGGAAGTTTGTCATGCATGTTTGCATGATGATGTGAGAAGATGTGATAACGCTGCTGTTGCCGTGCACTAGTCACCTGTTTGTTGTTGCCAACGATGACATCACTGTGTCATGTGACCAGAAGAAGTTACACCGTCCCAACGCTCCTCTACCAGGAGGCTTTGTAAAATACCTGTACAGGTAGAACCGTTATTGACCATTTTATTATCCATAGTTTATCAATTAATTATTATTAAATGGTCTTTTGACCAATCAGAGGCGGATACAGCCAGAAATAACTTCTTCTTCTTCGTCTTCTTCTTCATCTCCTGCTTCTCCTTCTCGTTCTCCTTCTTCTCCTTCTTCTTCTTCTTCCACCTATCGGCGTGCCATATGTTTTACATCCTCGTCACTCGTTAGAGCTCGTTATCGTGTTGCCATGGAGATGAAACAACCTCTTGCAATTTTGCGTGTGGAGAAAAAAATAAAAAGGTTTCAGTTTGCAGATTCCGTATCTCTATATGATCCCTCGATTTGATGCGTTGGAATTTTTCTTGAAAATAACATGTAAAACCAATACAAAAGAAATAGGGAAACATTGTCTGTAATGAATCCTTAATCAGGCTGACGAGGTTTGACGCTGCTGGTTCCTAACATCACGCAGTAGAAACTGCTGAACAACTTAAGTTCATCTATGGAACATTTCTAAATGACATTGAACATGTTGGGTGAACTGGTGGATTTGGCTCAGTTTTAGTTTATAAGAGAAAAAGTTGATGGCAAGAACATTTTCTTTTCTTCATCCTCCACTTTTAGTTAAGAAAAGGCCACGTTCAGGAGCTTTTTGGGTAAATAATCAGCCCACACAAGTGAAAACAGCAACAAAGGTGCATAGCGTGTATTATTCTTACTTTACTCAGACTGACGTCTTTATTGTCACACGGCATTCAGTCCAATCTGGAGACAGACGAGCATCAAAAGATCAGATAAATCAGAATCTGGCTGCAAATTTATTGTAGAAACACACACACACTCGTAAGGGCTGATCGTCACACACTCCATCTACATCAGTGTGTCACACACACACACACACACACACACACACACACACACACACACACACACACACACACATACATATGTTTGACTATGGAGCCTCCACACCTATGGGAATCAAATATGAACAAAGAAGAGATGCTCGCCGTCATCTGGAGGAGGAGAGAGCATCAGAAGAAGAGGAGGAGGAGGAAGAAGAGGAGGAAGAGGAGCGAGGGAGTCACTGACATCTCCAGTTCAAAGTGGAGACACACACACACACACACACAACAACACACTCCTGCCTTTGGTCACTTCATCATTATGTGGACTGTGAGCCCAGCTGTGAGTGACAGTGTGTGTGTGTGTGTGTGTGTGTGTGTATGCATTTGTGTGTGTGTGAGTGTGTGTGTGTGTGAGCCAGCCTCTTCTTTTAACCTTTATTTATCCGGGGGAACGTTGACAGAGCCCTTTTTTTCCAGCGGCTCTTCACACGTTCCAACTGGGATGTTCCCAGTACAACCAGTGTGCTGTGATGTCTGAGCAGCAGCGGGGGCTCGCCCCCCCCCCTCCCCCCTCCCCCCGGCTGAGTATAATACCTGGGACGTTTTAGCATCACATTCCCTCTGCCATCATTCCTGATTGTGCAGGACCGTCCATCGGCTTCTATTGAACGTCTGAATTTGTAGGAGGGTTAATAAATGTGAACCTGACATTTTTACCTTAGAATCAGAATCAACTTTAAGATAAGATAAAACTTTATTGATCCCAAAACGGGGAAATTTGTTTGTTACTGCAGCGTTACAGATAAAGAGAAGAAAATAAAGCTGAAGGTAAAAAAAACTATAAAAAAATAAAAATGAAAAACACACAACACAATGTACAAATTCGCAGAATTTGTTGATCCGCATACACAGTATGCATTATGGACATAGAATGGAGAGAAAATGCTAATAAATAGTAAGAAAAAAGTATGCATAAGCAAAGCATATATACATACATACATGCACTTACACACATATTTACATATATATATGGACATACATATCCACGCACATACCCACATGTACACATACATAGCTAATGCACACTTAAGGTGCAGGGTGTGTGTGTAGAGAAAAAGTGACCAGTGAAAAAGTGACAGTGACTACAGTGAGGTTTATGTTTATGTTATGTTATAGAGTCTTATTGCTGTCGGGATGAATGATCTGTGAAAGCGCTCCTTCAAGGTTCAAGGTTCAAGGTTCAAGGTTTTTATTTGTCGTTACAGCCATATACACAGTATATAGTGAGACGAGACAGCGTTCCACCGAGAGCAATTGGTGATAAAAAAGAAAAGAAAAAGTGCCTAAATGCACTGAACAGGTTAAAAACACACAGTGTCTATACACAAACATACCTGCATACATACTTTATCTTACATACACGCACGCACACACGCACACACACACACACACACACACACACACTTACTCACGCCCTCATCCTCACCCACCCATACATTATACATACATTATACATACATCCTCCACCCACATACTCAATTGTATTGTAGAACATGAGTTAAAAACACAGTAAACAAACCCTGTAAACAAAAGTGACTTTTTTGCAGAGCACTGTGGCTAGTGGTGTGGTTACACAGATTGCACAGACTGTCCTGATAAATATGATATTTCCCAGATTGCACAGACTGTCCTAATAAATATAAGAGGTAGATAGTGCTAGATAATGCAAGGTGATACAAAATATATATGATATGAAATATGATAAAAGAAAGTGCATAAGGTGCAGTGTGCCGGTTGGACTGGTATGTAGACTACAGTCCAATAGTCCTGGTGCTGTTTAGCAGTCTGACTGCCTGGGGGAAGAAGCTCTTCCCCATCCTGGAGGTGCGGGCAGTGATGCTGCGGAGCCTTCTACCTGATGGTAGCAGCGTGAATAGTCCTTGGGAGGGGTGGGTAGTGTCTTTGATGATGTTTACAGCTTTCCGCAGGCAGCGGGAGCTGTAAATGTCTGAGAGGGGGGGCAGAGAGACTCCGGTGATCCTCTCTGCTGTCCTCACAATCCGCTGCAGGGCCTTGCGGTCTGCAGCAGTGCAGTTGCCATACCATGATGTGATGGCGCCGCTGAGGATGCTCTCAATCGTCCCTCTGTAGAAAGTTGTGAGGATGGAGGTTGGGAGATGGGCTTTGCGCAGTCTTCTTAAGAAGTACATACGCTGCTGGGCTTTCTTTATGATGTGTGTGGTGTTCTTAGTCCATGAGAGGTCGTCTGTTATGTGAACGCCCAGAAACTTTGTGCTCTGGACGATCTGCACTGGGTGATTGTCAATGCACAGTGGGGTGTGTGTGTGCGATGACCGTCTGAAGTCGATAACCAGCTCCTTTGTTTTGACCACGTTGAGGAGCAGGTTGTTGTCGGTACACCAGCTGCTGAGTTGTGCCACCTCGTCTCTGTACGGGGCTTCGTTGCCTCCGCTGATCAGGCCCACCACGGTCGTGTCATCAGCAAACTTGATGATGTGGTTTGAGCTGTGCGTTGCCACACAGTCATGGGTGAGGAGTGTGAACAACAGCGGACTGAGCACGCAGCCCTGGGGAGCTCCTGTGCTCAGTACTGTTGTGCTGGATGTCTTGTTTCCGATCCTGACTGCTTGGGGTCTGCCTACCAGGAAGTCCAGGATCCAGTTCCGGAGTGTTGTGTTGAGTCCAAGTTCACCTAGTTTTGTTATGAGCTGTTGAGGGATGATGGTGTTGAATGCTGAGCTGAAGTCGATGAACAGCATCCTAACATATGTGTCCTTTTGGTCCAGGTGAGAGAGAGCCAGGTGGAGTGCAGTGTTGATGGCGTCGTCTGTAGAGCGGTTGGGGCGATATGCATACTGCATTGGGTCCAGAGTGGCTGGTAGCTGGGACTTGATGTGTCTCATTACTAGCCTTTCAAAGCACTTCATGATGGTGGATGTCAGTGCAACTGGGCGGTAGTCATTGAGACAAGTCACTGAGGGTTTCTTTGGGACGGGGATGATGGCGGTGGTCTTGAAGCAGGTGGGGACGACGGTGGTGGACAGGGAGATGTTGAAGACGTCAGTAAGGACATTGGACAGCTGATCTGCACACTCCCTCAGCACACGACCTGGTATTCCATCAGGCCCAGCAGCTTTCCGTGGGTTGACTCTGAGTAGGGTCTTTCTCACTTCAGCAGTGGACAGGCTGAGTACCGGGTCGTTAGGGGGAGGGACGTCCTTCCTCGCCTCTGAGTTGTTGTGAGCCTCAAATCTTGAAAAGAACTGGTTTAGCGCCTCTGGCAGGGAGTCATCGCCAACACAGGAGTGGGAGGCAGGCCTGTAGTTGGTGATGGCTTGAATGCCTTGCCATAAGCGTCGTGTGTCGTTGGTGTCAGTGAAGTGGCTGTGGATTCTCTGGGCATGAGTGCGCTTTGCTGTTTTTATGGCCCGGGACAGCTGAGCTCTTGCCTTCCTCAGAGCTTCCTCCTCCCCAGCCCTGAAGGCAGCGTCCCTGGCTCTTAGTAGCGCTCTCACCTCTGCAGTCATCCATGGTTTCTGGTTGGGGCGTGTGGTGATGGTTTTGGAGACTGACACGTCCTCTGTGCACTTGCTGATGAAGCTGGTCACAGTTGAGGTGTATTCCTCCAGATCAGTGATGCCGTTGTAGGTGGCTGCCTGCTTGAAAATGTCCCAATCAGTGCACTCAAAGCAGTCCTGAAGTGCCAGCATTGCATCCTCAGGCCAGGTCCTTGTCACCCTTCGACTTGGTCTGATGCGCCTGACGAGTGGCTGATATGCCGGAATTAGCATAACAGTGGAGTGGTCAGAGTGTCCTAGGTGGGGGAGGGGGGCAGCTCGATAAGCCCCCGTGATGTTGGTGTAAACACAGTCCAGAATATTATTTCCTCTTGTAGGAAAGTCCACATTCTGATGAAATTTTGGTAGGACTTTCTTCAGGTTGGCATGATTAAAGTCCCCGGCGACAATAAACAATGCGTCTGGATGTTCGGTCTGAAGTTTGCTTATTTCTTCGTACAGGTCTGTTAGCGCGTTGCTGTTAGCGCTAGCACTTGGTGGGATGTAAACACCAGTTATAAACACGGATGTAAATTCTCGTGGGATGTAGAAGGGACGGCATCTAACAGTTACGAACTCCGCTAGCGGCGAGCAGAAGTTGGAAACAAGCACCGCATTCCTGCACCATTCGTTGTTAACATATATACACAGCCCACCTCCCCTGTTTTTACCTGACAGCGTAGCATTCCTGTCGGCTCGGAAGGCTAGCAGCCCTGGTAGCTGGATAGCGGAGTCCGGTATGCTGTCGTTGAGCCATGTTTCCACAAACACGAAAACGTTACAGTCCCTGTAATTCCTTTGTGAGTCTCGATGTAGTTGAATGTAGTCCAGTTTATTGTCCAGTGAGCAGACGTTCGCTAGCAGGATGGAAGGGACGGGTGGCCGGCTAGTGTTAGCTTTCCACCTAGCTCGGATCCCTGCCCTCTTGCCGCGCTTCCGGTTTCTCGCACACCGCTTTCGGGGTCTCCTCTCCCGGCAAGCCAAGTTTGGAGGTCCCGCCGGCTGGTGTACTGGTTCCCGCAGCAGGCGGAGCTCGCGAAGTAGTCCGATGATGCCCTCTGGGATCGGAGTAAATGAATTTTCTCCGATCTGCAGCAGTTTATTCTTATTATAAACCGTAATTCCATGTTTCTGACACATGTCCCATCAGAAACAAAAAAGTTAATGCCAGGTGGGGCAAAATAAACAAAACAAAAACACCAACTTTTGACCCCGGTGTGGCCGCTGCGTGTTAACGCGCCGCCATCTTGGATCAGTGAGGGTGCAGTGAGGGTGTTTGAGTCTCTGGCTGAAGGAGCTGCTAAGCGCACCCACCACCCCATGCAGAGGGTGATGGGGGTTGTCCATGATGGATGTCAGCTTTGCCAACATCCTCCTCTCTCCCACCACCACCACCGACTCCAGAGGACATCCCAGTACAGAGCTAGACTTCCGTACCAGTTTGTCGATTTTCCTTCTGTCCCCGTCTGAGCATCCGCCCCCCCAGCAGACTACTGCGTAGAACAGGGCAGATGCTACGACGGAGTCGTAGAAGGTCTTTAGCAGAGTACTGCACACACCAAAGGACCTTAGTCTCCTCAGCAGGTGAAGTCGACTCTGATCTACAGCTGCAGCTGATTTACATTAAAACACATGCTGGAAGTTTAATAACTTAATAAACCATTGAAAGCAGCAGCGAGACGATTCCCTCATTTAAACCTGTGTAAAACCAGAAGTCCTGCTTTCGTGTCTTCGTGATTTGACGTTTGATCCAGAGTTGGACTTCCTGTTGTGTGGCTGCAGCGGCTACAACGTTCTACGATCAGGCATCAAAATATTTATTAATTTAAACGGCTCCAACATGCAATGACAGGTTTGAAGATGTAAAATCTAGAACGTTCCTATTACATCCCTCTGAGACGCAGCAATCCACTTTTGGGCTTTTTTAATGATGTGACTCTTTTTCAGAAAAAAGAAATTCACAAACTTTTTCTTTTCTTTCTGGAGACGTACAAACACACACGTGTCACGTCCAGCAGCAGCGCGTCGCTCTGATGTTGTAAACCTGCTTCTTTTCTTGCAGCTTCATCCTCAACTTTTCTAATCAGGCGAAAACTAAATCACACGAATATTTTCACACCGTCGCTGCTTCTGTTCTGAACTCTTTTCGGTTCCTTTTCTCCACATCCGTCGATATTCGGTGCTTCTGTCCCTTAATCACACCCGCATACGTACATAGGGAAGGTAATTTTTCTTTTTTTTTGGGGGGGGGGGAGTCGATGGTATTGATCTGAGCCCCGTTGGACCCCCTGCAGAGGAACGAGGCGGGAACACAAAAAAAAAAGACTCCTGCAGCACGATCAGGGAAAATTAAAAGAAAAATGCGGTTTAAGTGACATTTTTAACACGTTCCGAGCTTCACCAGCTCCTCGCCGAGCGCCGGCCGTTAACATTTGAAGCAGGGTGGGGGGGTGGGGGGGTCTGCAACAGGGAGGGACATTAATTAACCTTAGTGCTGTGATTACTACTTACATTAGAGGAGGCGGCCCCCGTTTTTTTTTTTTTTTTCTGCACTTCAGAGGGGTGGAGCGCCACGTGCGCCCCCCCCTCCACCCCTCCACCCCCCCGAGCCACGGTATGTTAACGGGGAAGCGACTAATTAGATGTCAAAAATTCATAAGGCCTCTCTTTAATATTGCATATCTATCCCCGGCCTGTCACTTCAAAACAAGGGGGATTGCATAAACAGGGCGACCGCAACACAACCCCCCTCCCCCCCCCCTCGCCTCGCCGCCCCCCCTCGCCGTGCTGGTGTGGGTGGGGTGTAATGCTGATGACTGACGAGAGGGAGGAATGACAGCACGCGCTTGAAGGTGAAGAAGGAGGGAAGAGGAGGAAGACAGAAAGGGGGGGGGGAATCAAAGAAAGTTCCCTGACGAATCCCCAGCCGACCCCCCCCCCTCATCCTCCCGTTCTGTCGTCCACCTTCTTCCTTTTCCTTCCACCTCAGGTTCTCCTTTAGTCGGCGTGAGCTTGTGTTTTTTTAATATGCAGAACGAAGAGGAAACTGGGTCAGAAAGTGGAGCTGGTTTATTACAGCGAAGGAGAGACGCCCCCCCCCGCCCCCCCGCTATGATTTCTAATAGTTCAGTCAAATATGTGAATTAAAAAACAGCATCCTGGGTTATCTGAAGCAGGGTTGAATCTGTCGGAGGTCCTGCAGTTTAGTTTTTATCATATGTAGTCAACTTGAATTATTTTGGTATTTTACTTTAGTCTAGTTTCTATCGTCTTTGTCAGTAAAGTTAATCAAGTCAAACCAACGTGAGCAGCTCTTTAACACTTTTGAAACACTCGTGAAACACTAATAAACTAGTGATAAACTACTGATGTGACGACGGAACAAATTAACGAAGATCGCACTTTTAAGGTTTAGACTTTTTTGCAGCAGGTACATGAACTAATATAAACAGATGCAGCTACAACTTCCTAAATGATCATTAATACAATTTTAATCTTCTATTTCATTCATCATGACAGCAATAAGACTTTATAACTCACTGTAGTCACTTTACTCTACACACACACCCTGCACCTTAAGTATGCATTAGCTGTGTATGTGTACATGTGTGTGTGTGTATGTATGTAGGTATGTACGTACATGTATGTATGTATATATGCTTTGCTTATGCATACCTTTTTCTTACTATTTATTAGCATTTTTCTCCATTCTTATGTCCATAATGCATACTGTGTATGTGGATAAACAAATTCTATGAATTTTGTACATAGTGTTGTGTATTTTTATTTTTTATAGCTTTATTTTCTTTTTCTTTACTCTGTACGCTGCAGTAACAAGCAAATTTCCCCGTTGTGGGATCAATAAAGTCATATCTTATCTTATCTTATTTTTCAGCATGTTTCAGGCAGGAATTTATTCACTGAAACTCTGGTTAATGTATTTAGAGTAAAGGAACTTTTCGGATTTTAGTTTTAATGCACTAGAATAGATTCCATCTTCAATAATTTCCTCACACAGTGGATTTCTGCTCATCTTCATCATGTCTCATTGGACAAAATTAACACTGATCTAAAGTGTGTTTTATTTTCTCAGATTTTATACACGCTGATATCACAGAGGCCAGTGGAACTTTACGCCCTGAACGTCTCACAGACATTTCCTAAGACTCAGACTTATACGGAACTTTGGAAGTTCATCTCAGAGTTCCGTCTTTAGTGGCTGTTCACAGCTTCACGTCCCCGTGGCCTCCACCAACAACAGATGCTGCAGTGACCCTGTGTTGGTTTAGTTAATTGTTTCTTTCCAGTGGATATTTGCATCACTTTGAAACATTAAAACCTCCAGAAACAATTCTCAACGGGAGGTGTTGTTTATTCTAATAATACGATTTACTAGAATAAACATTCAGCTCCTTCGCACGAGTGAAAGTAGTAATACAACAAAGAGCTTAAAGGTACATACAGATTTTATTTAAGCTTACAAAATAAACCATATACAAAGATACTTCAATCACAAGTCAAACCACAAATACGTTAAATTATCATTTCTTATATAAGAAAGCAACAAAGTGATGCATCTTATAAATATATAACATGCTTTAAGTGCTATAGGATTTCCTGTAAAAAAACAAGTGTGCACACACACACACACACACACACACACACTTTGTAAATCAGCAGCAGCTAAAACAAGCTTGTACAGTAGAGACAATAAAAAGCTCCTAACACGTCCTAGCAACAGCCAACAAGTCCAAAAAGACCTTATTGGTGCAAATTACCAGTTTATTAGCCTGTGTACACAGCTAAAGATATTATTTATTAGATCTATTTCCTTCCCTAAATGGCCCTGACCAGGCCGAGGTGTCCTAAAGGAAATGTATATAAACACCATCCTCTGCAATATAAGCAGCTTTAAAAGACTTTACGAGAACTAGTCTTGTCCGTAAAACGCACAAACACACACACACACACACACAAAAACTCAACAAGAGCAAACTGTCTGCAGCTCAGGTGTAGAATCAGCCGTCATGCATATGTTCTGATAAGTTGGAATAAAAGTTATTACTAGTAGAAATAAAAGGGTTTACATACAGTGGTTCTGAGGCAGGTTTGTGTGCATAAAAATCACCAGATGAAGAATCTGGCAAAAACAAGACGACTTTTAAAGGTCGGCTCGTACTTTTTTTTTTATTCGTGGAAATTCTTTGATTAATTACAGACAATGACTCTGTTTAGTGCTTTAAACTGTTCCAGAGTTGCAGCAGGCGTCGGTTCTGAAGTTGCAGGTTATTAAAGCGCGGAGCTTTTTCTCTTTAAGGACACGGTGAGGTGAATTTAGGTGAAGGGATTCATGCTTGTTTCTGTGGTTAAGTCTACTCTGGAGGGTGTGAGCACACACTGATGGGTACGGTGTTAGATTTAGGCACGGGAAATATGGCGTCACATGTTTTATTCATTTAAACAAAAGTACAATTTCATGTTGAAATTAAGATGTTTGAATAAAGTTTATTCAAGTTTCCATGCAAAATTTGTTTTTTAACTAAACAGCTTTGCATGGCACGGGAGCTGTCAATCATTGTGACCACGCCCCTACCCCGAAGCCCCGCCCACACACACAAAAAATTGACCTGAATCTGAAAAAAATGAGATTTAAAGAAACTTGCTTAAGGTAAGAAAATATCATTGTGTGGGTTAAAATAACTGATTTAAGTTGTACTTTCTTAAAGTTAAGTTTTAATCGGAGTTAGAGTTTGAGTAAGAGTTTTTAGGCTCTTTATTCTTAAGGATAATGGGACGTTCAACTAATTAAATTTGGGTCCATTAGGGTGGCAGGACACTAGGTTGTTGAACTAATTGACCATATAAGTGTGTATAATGTGCATTGGATCAAAAAACACAGTAAAAATACAAATATATATGGTTCATCAAAGAAGCTGAACATGGCTTAAATTACTGCATGAACATGAACATATGATTAATCTGTATTTCGTCCAAATACGAAATCGAAACTCCAACAATGTTTACACAATAAATATATATATATATATATATATATATATATATATATATATATATACAGTATATATATATATATATATATATATATATATATATATATATATATATATATATATATACAGTATATATATATATATATGGTGGATTATATGCAGCAGGACCTAAAACTGCATGTATAGAGGAAAAAACACGATGCAGAATTAGGGATAATTCCTCAATTCACTAAAGCCACAATTCACATTATTATGTAGATATATTTTTTATTTCATCTGTTTCATTATGTTCTTCATCATTAAGATGTTCATCTGTTAATCAGTTTGTCTCCTTGTAGCTGAGAAGTCGTTGTAGAAAAATATTTATCATATATAATTTCTCTAATCAATGAAGAGTGGATGCAGATTTAATATAAAAGTGTTGTTATTCCTACGGTGTTGTACAAAGATTTCACTTTAAATAGGAATAACTGAGGCACAGCTCTTGCAGGACATAAAAAAAGAAAAAAGATTACAGCATCATGTTCTCACAGCGAACTGTGTCATGTCTGTAAAATGAAATCCAAACCCACCGTTGCTCCACATGTGCTCTTCAGATCAATCCAACGGCTCGTGTCGTGCATATGTACCTGTATCCGTTCAGAGGCTGAATTAAGTGACACATCCCGAACCGCTGGTCGTTGAAGCAAAAAATTAGCCTGGCGGCCCAGCTAAAGGTCAACGTGGGGGGGTAGAGGAGGAAACGGAGGGTCACGTTTCTCTAAACCAAGCATCTCTGACAGGAGCCGCTCCGTTATCTCTGAGAACTCAGATACTTGCTGGCAAAGACCCGCAGGGTTACAGGCTAACCGCTGCACAGATAGCATCGCGTTTCACATTAGGGTTAATTAAAGAAATCATCCGGCTTCTTGGGGACATGCACTTTTTCTTCAACTCGTTAGTTATAGAGATGAAACGGCTGCTAACTTCATATTCTTTACCCCTAACTGGAAACGAATTGGCTTGTTTTTTTATGTCTTTGTGTTTGTGTATTTTCACAGTCAACTCTTATAAAGGTGGACATTGAATACCTCATTAGCGTGAATTTAATTATTCCGTAATTGTGTTCCCTTGGGTACATTATTAACCCAAAGCAAATATGGATCGCCTGACTTTGGGAAGGGAATTAAGACGGCTATGACCCTGTGATCCAATTCATTTTCCAAACAGTTGCTTTAAATGAAAGAAGATGAGCTGATGCACTTTACAGTTTGACATCTCTGATTGCAAAACGGCACGCGGATTGCAAAAGGGGAATTTAATTTAAAGTTGTTTGGTGGTTCCAAACTAATCCAAACATGCACCAACCCCCACTTTTACCAGAGTCGCTGCACGTTATTTACAGTATTTATACTAGTGTAGTGCCTGAAGTATGTTTTCCGATTAGATAGATTTTTAATGTTTGGCCCAATGAGGGGCTGTTATATAGCCTTAATAGACAAATTGTAGATAAAGACATGGACATAAAGGGAGATAAAGACAGACATGCAAATGTTATCTACATATCAGTTTTTAAATTGTGATTTATGAAAATGTCTGGGCTCAGATTCTGTTCTGTTAGGTGATAGTGCTGGGATTTCCCAAAGTTCTCTGAACGCATCTTCGAGTAAAACCTGTGTTAGTGTGAGGAATAAAGTATCAGCTAAACCGGTGTGGTATTTGAGAGCTCTTATGATACTTTGGCTGCACAATTTATGCAGGAAGAAACTATAGTGAAAGCGCTGGGACGCAACATGAGAAGGAGCCGAGATCGGGAGCTTTACACTGTAAAGAAAGTGCAGTGATACTTAAATCTATGGGATTTTAACTTTAAGCTTTATATGGCAAGCGCTCTACCCCTACACCGCCAGCACCGCAGGGATTTAAACTTTTAATCATAACAATATTTCACAAAAAAGGAAAAAAAAATGCGCCATGTGCAAGCAATATCTTTACGTAGAGGTTGATCTGACAAACAGAGACACATGTGAGGTGTATATATATATATATATATGCAGAGGTAGAGGTTTTGTCATTGCTTGATAGACATGGCTGTACATATTTGTTTATTTTAGGAGATAATCAATCCTTCTAAGCATAAACTCTTATCTCTTCCCGTGGAGGAAAAAAAAACACACACGCAGTTGCAGATAAGGAAAAGATGCAAAAGTTCCAATTTGCGTGCGTGATCCTCGGTCTAAAATCTCTCCCCATCACTTCCAGGTAGCTCCTCGACCGCCTCTTATCAGCCGCTGGCGTCTGGGGTCACGAGACAGCAGACAGATTGTACGCTTTTCTTTTTTTTTAGCTCGTCACCCGGAGGATTTTGATCCCTCCATCTCCATAAACAAGTAGTGGGCTCCCTCCTGCCTCACCTGGAAAAGTAAAGCAATTACCGCCAAGTTTCCCCAACTTGACGGGCTGCCAATCACGGCCCCTAGATGAGTTTAGATTTCCTGCACTTACTGCAATTATTTCGCCCGCTGTTTTGTTGACACTCGCTTTTCAAAAAAAGGCTCTCGCGCTACATCTTAAGAGCAAAGTAGTTTAATATCAAGGCGTGAGGATCTTCTTCAAAGCAAATTTATGCAGAGGGAAATTTCCTTAAACTGTTGACAGTGGTGCGACGCGGCTCAAAGGGATCATTTACATAACGGGCGCCGTTAATGAATTGACAAGTATCCTCGCGCTATCCCTGCACCATCGCCTCCTGGTTTCTGTCACCAACACGTTTTTTTTTTTTCTTTGCAGTTTTTTTTCACTTTTTAACGGAGCCTCATCATTAAAAAAAAAAAAAAAAAAAAAACAGCCGGCCACACCAGCACTGTTGGGTTGTAAAGACGCGTCTGGACTTCTGTTCTGTTCTTTTGCTCCCATTGCACCGGGAAGGATCAGGAAAACGGCGCCTTCAAATGCTTCACCCCATTAAGGAGCCAATCAGGTATAATGAAGCGCGGGGTGGGGGGGTGGGGGTGGGACCGGGGGGGGTGAACTCGGCGGGCTGAGCCGGATAAATAATTCACCGGGACTTGTCATCCTTTCTCCCAGCCGAGGTGCCGCAGTCACCGAGGAGCAGCGAGACACATGAAGGCTCTCCGGGGTGGAGAGACTCTGCGAGGCTGGTGACACCCCCCCCCCCTCCTTAAACCCCCCCTTACCCACCCACTCCTCCACATCACCCAGGTCCACCTCCCACATCCTTTTTCCTCCCTCGCTTCCTCCTTCCTCCTCCTCCCCAATCCTCAAATCAAACAGCCCCCCCCCCACCCACCCCCAACCCCAACCCCCCCACACCTGTCAGGCATTGGGAGATAGAGGGATGGAGCCGGCGCCACTTCGTTACCAGCCGCTCACTCCCGGGTTTCAAACAGATTTCAGCTAATGAGGAAGCATTTAGAAACTCAGGGATGCCGACATCCAGAATGGGAGAAGGTGTGTGTGTGTGTGTGAGTGGGGGGGGGGCTACTGTACGGCAGTGGGCACACACACACCCCTCATTTGTGCATGTGCAACACACACACTCACCTGTGCATCCCCCCCCCCCCCCCCCCCCTCACATGCTCAGGGTTGTCAGCGCAGGTGAACAAAGTGAATGGAATATGTGACTGACAATAAAGATTTCTTTTAACATCAGTGAGAGGAAGGCGGCGAGGGAGGGGGGGTGGAGTGGTGGCGAGGGGGGGTTGATCGGGGCGGTGGGGGTCACGGTGCGTCTAGGGGGAGACAGGCTGCAGAAGTTTGCGTTACTCCGAGGCGAGGGGGGGAGCCCGTCGGCTGCCACCTTTAACGATGTGGCCTCGCCAATCCGGCACCTGGTCGGCCAATCAGGAGCGAGCAAATCGAGGGAAGAAATCCCAAACCCCCCCCCCCGTCCCTCCTCCTTATTCCCTTTAAATGTGAGCTTTTTAATAGACACCGCTAAATTTCAGCAGCCGTCTCCTTAAAGTTTAATTCGCCCACTTTTTTTTTTTTTTTTTGCTCCTGCAGCCGCAAACAGGGCATTATTATTTCATATTATGAAAACATTCTTTTTAGATGAAGGGACGGGATGGGGGGGGGGCGACACAGATCCATGGCACAGTTATAATGGCAGGTTGGGAAGCGGAGAGGACCCACTTTTTTCCTTTTCTTATTTCTAATATCCTCGGCGTTAACTGGGTGGCAGGAGGCTTATTTACTGTAGTCGAGAGGTTTTATTTCTGCTGTGAGAAAAGTTGGTGGAGGTGAACTGAAGGTGAATCTGTGGGATTCCTGACATAAAAAAATGATGAAGTTTGGCTTGTGTCCCCAGATGTGGATATAAAGTTCTATTATTGCATTGGTAGCTGCACGAGTTCCTTAAAAAATAACTAAAAAATAAAGAAATCATGCTTCTATCAATACATTCAAAACAATTCATTGTCTTTGTTTTTTACCTATGTGGATTTGAGTTTTTTGTATATTTGCAGGTTTTCTCCTCCAAGTATTTACCTGTCCAATCAGTGACAAGGGGGCGTGGCTAAGAACAATGACGTTGTTTAATTGGTAGTTGCTCTATGGTTGTAGTTCAGTAATGGTTGTAGAATATCAAGCGACTTTGACGAATGTTTAAAAGTTGAAGCTGAAACAAGAACATACATAACACACATCACAACCGAACTTTATTGATTGATTATGTCTGATCCATCGTCCTTTTTGGCCCAAAGGTTCGTACTTCAGTTCATTTCTGTCGGTGTGAAGGAGTTCCATCATCATCGTTTGATATGAAGTCATGAAACTTACTGTTAGTGGCATTAGTGGGATATAATATGCACAATTATGTTTTAATCTGTGTATAATTAAGTCAAAATAAGGATTGTCATGATTTTATTACCTTAGATTGAGATGTTTTTACCTATACAGCAGCAGGTATTCCTCCATTTGCAGCTAATTGAGACCTCAGGGACCCCCAGTGTAGTCCATTTGAACCAGAGGTGCTTAGTTCTACGCATTTTCATTGGTGTGGAAGCATCAGTTGCACTTTGCTGTATTAAAATACACAAGACCTCCAATGAAAGGTGGTCTAGGTCCAACAAAGTCAGGGTCCAAACGATGGGATGATAATTATTTCATAGCTTCTTCATGGGTCTTTGGAACAACATTCGTCCCTTGTGACCTCATTCATCCATGAATCCCTGAAATGATGTGATATGCACCTTCTCATTTTGGGGTTTGGATGTTTGGCCAAAAATGGTCAATAGAGAGGATGTCATACAGGAAGTTACGTGTCGCTCAATGATGAGTCAGAATCTGTGCAGAATTGTTCAATCAGGCCAATTTTGGTTGGTTTACAGGTGTGAAAGTGGACCATGCTGGAGTCTATATGCTGGTGTGGACAAACCAACTTAATCGTGTGAATACACTCACGGAGATTCATGGTTTCTTTGACTCGTTTCCCCTTTTAGTTCATATAAAAGTAGCTTGGACATGGCTGAGAATTAAAATAAAAAAACCCTCCTGTGTATATGCACTTTAACTTTAAGGACCTTTACTGTAATATCATCACAGTTACACCATTTCTAATGGTCTTTTTATTATAGATATGTATTTATATTCTTCTAACCCAATATTTGCCAAATGTGGCCAATACAGAGCATGTAAAAGTATTTATATTGATGGATTTGCAATTGGAGCAATTTTGGTCAGTTTACAGGTGTGAAAGTGGACTATACTGGAGTCTATATGCTAATTAGTAAAAATGTTATAGTCACAAGTTGACTATAACATTTTCATAACATTCATTTCAATGGCACGAGAAAAGATCCTGTAATAAACTGTAGTCTGTTAGGACCAGGACAGTAAGATGCAGCAGCATCTACTCAGAAATTATTCTATTATAATACCGAAGTGTGTTTTAACCATGGACCATGTTGGAGTCTATATACTGAATGCAAAAGTAAACAAACTAATCAAAGCTAGATATCTCTAATAATAATAATAAGTGACTTGATGTTAAGGTTATCATATTCTGACCATGGTTTCTTTGACGCGTTTCCCCTACGGTCCATGAAAAAGCAAAGTAAAATAAAAAAAACTCCTGTGGATATGTACTTTACCTTTAAGGACCTTTACTGTAATACCATCACAGTTACACCATTGCTAATGGTAGATTCATGTCTTTACTCCTAACCCAATATTTGCCAAATGTGGCCAATACAGAGTTAGTTATTTCTATTAGAAAATAAACCCTGATATATTTGCAAATGGAGCAATTTTGGTTGGTTTGCAGGTGTGAAAGTGGACCATGCTGGAGTTTATATGCTAATTAGTAAAAATGTTATTGCCAACATGTCAATGGGGCGAGAACAGACCCTGTAATAAACTATCTACTTGGCAGAAATGACGTTACAATAATACAATCAGTACACAGTTCAATCAAAGCCAGTGCTGTAGCATCACATATGTGGTCGTTCCTCCAGCTTTTGGCTGGACCCGTTCATTGTACTTTCCAGTGATTTCCAGTTGTGCTGTGTCAGGGAAAACGCAGCCTCGGGGCCCGTTAGCGAGAATCTCACCTATCAGCCGTCGTCCTCCTCGCGTTGTGAGAAATGTGCGAACAGACAGACAGAAAGAACGGGTCCAGGACGTGTGAGAGGGCCAGGAAGCGAGTTTCTGAAAAGCAGACATGTCAGCAGCATCTGCTGAAGCCATCAGCGAGTCAACAGGCCTGTTTATGGCCGCGGATACGCCGTCAATCTTCCTCATTGCACCGTTAAATTATGGCTTAATGTCCCCACGATTCCTCTGATTTGGAGTGTTTTGTCCTGGCGCTGCCATCGGTGTGTTCGGCTTCGGCGTAGAACACACACACACACACATGAATGCACTGTAGCTTTCCAGCAAACACTCAGTCGGTCCCTCTCTCTCTCTCTAATTAGTAATTAACACATTCTTTTGTGCAGGCCTCTATTTATAGGCCCTGCCTTTGCCAAATGGCGGATCGCGGCGCCAGGATCAGATGGAAGCGGAGCGCGAGGTGAGCCGGGGAGCGCCCGGCCACTTGATAAATCGAGTGTGATAGTTCGGGGGCTAATCGGCTGATTAGCCGAACCGCGCGTAATGGCTCTTCAAACGAGCGGGTCAGGTCATGTTGAAGTGGTGTCATTAAATTTACTGCCACTGTCGGGCCGAAACGCCGCGTGCCACGTTTCCCACGTTTGGTTCGCGCGGCGCACTGTGTGTTTTTGATAAAGGAACAAAGGCGGAATCTTCTTTTTCCTCCTTCACTACTACCCTTGCCTAGTACCTTCCCTGAGAGGAAGGTAATAAACTCACAATTTCTGAAATTAAAGTCATGAATTTACATGAACTTCCTGAGATTAAAGTCACAAATCCAAGAGAGAAAAAAAAACTGCTTTCTGTGTATTATACCTGCAGTTTATGAACTAATTAAATTACTCTGTAATCTCTGGGAATTGTTTTCTCGCAAATTTACGACTTTTTAATCTTAATTTTGAATGTTATCAAAAACACACATTGCGCCGCTCGATTTATATTTTCAGAGAATGTTCAAGTTTTTATGTTTTTTATTGAAATCTGTGAATATTTTTACCCTATATATATATGATTTTATTTTATATATAATTTTTACATTTTTTTCTCATAAATAATGAATTTTAATCATTGAGTTTACCATGTAAATTTACCCCCTGGCACCTTTTCAACCTACATAGGAGGGTATCAGGAATACCTTGTACTTATTATAGTGACACTTTATCTTAACTTTGTTCGGTGTGTAACTTGAACCTTTGAATGATAAAACAAAGCCTGGCACTTTGCCCTGAAACAGGAAGACGGTTCCAAAGCAGGTGATAGATAATTAAAGACCAGAACAAGCACAAACATGACAGAAATGGTGAGGTTTATTATCAGAGAATTATAAATTCTACTAAAGAGAAAAAAAGGTTATGGACTTCTCCATTGTGCAGATTATCAGATTATGGAATCACCTGCACCCAAAACAACCATGCAATGATTATGAAGCATGAGCATTTTGGAACATCAGATATTAAGTGTAGATGAGCTAATGCATTGGCTTCTACTTCTTCTTCTGCTTCTTCGTCTTCTTCTTGTTCGTCTTCTTCTTCTTCGTCTTCGTCTTCGTCTTCTTCTTCGTCTTCTTCATCTTCTTTGTCTTCTTCGTCTTCTTCTTCGTCTTCATCTTCTTCATCTTCTTCGTCTTCTTCGTCTTCTTCTGCTTCTTCTTCATCTTTGTCTTCTTCATCTTCTTCATCTTCTTCGTCTTCTTCTTCTTCGTCTTCTTCGTCGTCTTCTTCGTCTTCTTCTTCGTCTTCTTCGTCTTCTTCGTCTTCTTCGTCCTCTTCTTCTTCTGCTTCTTCTTCTTCGTCTTCTTCTTATTCTTCTTCTTCACACACACACACATACACTCCTTTTCCTCCTCAGTGAGAGTGGTAATCAGGCTGATTCTTTTCATAAATTTCAGTATCTCCTTATTTCAGGCTTTGCTGCCTCCCTGCCACCATTAGTCCCCCGCAGGCGACGCCGCTCCTCTTTATGAGGTTTGCCTTCGCTCGCAGCGACGCCGCCTGCCAGGCGTTCCGGGCGCGGCGTTCACGCACAGACCTGGAATCTATCATCCCCCCCCCTGCATCGGGACGCCTCCCCCTCTTGACGTTTTATTCCGTGTTCTCTCTGCGGACGTATCGTCCTTTTCTTAAGGAGGTTGGGGCTGATTTAGGAAGATAACGGAATCTCGCGGTCGAAAAAAAACATGTGTGTGTGTGTGTGTGTGTGTGTGCCCGGCGTTTACGGGTGTTTGAGTGGAGCGAGGCGTCCCGTGAATGATGGGCTGCGAGTCGGATGCGGGGGATGGAAATGTGAGGACGGGGGAGATGGCAGATTAGCTTTTGTCTCTGTCAGACAGAACGGGGACGTTGGAACGTCCACGACCTTAAAAAGAAAAACTATTTGTGGATATGGGTTTGATTTACAGACCAGCACCTGACCCCAGGTGTGGTTTTCATTCCTGACGCGGATATTTCAGCTTTTATGGATCATCACATCCTATTTTACGGTGATGGGACGGTTCAGGTCCTGTTGCAAATTATTGAGTTTCCCCTAAACCTTAAGCTGCAACATATGTTGGTTATACTGCAATAAGTTCATTACACTGGCAGATAATTTTAGGATAAGACTTATTTTATTCTTAAAAAAAAACTAAATTGACTGAAATCAAGAAAAATTGGTTGTGTTACTTTTTTTTTTTTTGAGGTAAACCAAAAAGTACCATTAGCCGTTCAGCTGTTCTGGAACTAAAAGGTAAATCACCTGTTGCTGTTGAAATCATGGTGATGGCTAACATTCAATCTTATATAAACATCATGTGATTTGCAGAAGTTGTGAAGAAGAACGACGTTTCAGAGAAGGTCTAGGCTACTGTGCTAATTGCTAAATCGCCAGATGATCAGTGATCTACTATCACAACCAGCCTGACCTTAACCAAACCTAAATTTATCATACTTACTTTATTTGTAATAACCACAATCTCTAAACTACAGTTACCAATGCCGCTATTCTTTGCTGTTCCAACCACTAATCTGTGGGAAGTCTATTTAAATCAAACTCGATGGTGATTTATTTTAATAATTTTGTGCTTTCTGTTTGTTAGCAACATAAATATTATGGCTGGATTTTTGTCAAATTTTTATCGAATGTTTGGAATGGTACTATAAAAAGATGATAAAATTTTAGTAATAAAGTAGAAGAAATCCTGTTTTTTTTGGTCACTTTGAACTTTTTGGGGCAGTAAATGGAGTTAGTTATACAGGCGCCACCTGGTGGTGATACCTTGTACCTGCACCTACAGACCTAACCTTAACATTTGATTCTGGACTATGTAATAATTAAAGCATAATAATGTTGGATGGGTGGAAGTGTCTGCATTAAACCTGTTCTGTTGTTTAGAATTAGAATTCAATTCTTTTCTTTAAAACAGCATGGAAAGTTTTGTTTATTAGCCTGGTTATCTCGGTTGAGACTCCTGATCTCGGGTTGGGGTGAATCTGATCCTCTGGAGCCACCTTTTGGGAACTGGAGGCTTAAAAGTGTCTCAGTTTCATGTCTGATCCATGGTTGATCTTCACCCACTGATCGTGACCAATTATGACCAGTTCTTAGACCTCGGGTAGAGAACCCTGTTCCTAGAGAGCTGAGGACCTTCTACTAATGAAGTAAGGTCCTCAGCAAGAACTCTAATGGTGGATTAGTAGAATCAGGTGTTAATGCCTGGTTGGAACAAAAACCTGCACCCATTGTGGTTCTCTAGGACCAGAATTCACTACGTCTATCCTGGAGTTTCCTACAGCACGTTTTGCGTCTCTTATATGAAACCCTAACTGTGAGTTGCAGCTATTGTAGAAAGAAATACCATTGACGTTGAACATGATCCAGATTAGTAGACATTCTCTATCAGGAAGGAATTTGCAAACAGGCAGAAATGTTTTAAGCCAGTGGTCCAATGAGAACTAGAACATCACTGTTGGACGTGTCACGCAGCGGTTTACAAAGGTCATTGTTGGATTGGGACTCAGATCCCAACGCTGTCAAGTACAGTAGATCTTTGTTTTCCTCGGGCTGGACCAACACTGATCTGTGTCTGTGTTTTCTCACGGCGTGAAGCTCGAGTGTTTCTCCCTGACCTTTTATTTAATTAGCAGGGATCTAATAGGCAGCGGAACACTGTAATGATTCACACAGCTGAGAGAAAGAAAGATGGCGTTGGGGAACGATTCAGGAGTGGACTTTCTGGCTCCTGTTCTTTAGCTTTGAGGCTAATCTCCGTCGTAATTGATCGATATTAGGGAATGGTCGCCATGGAGATACAGCAGGTATAAAAAACGAATTTGACGTTTCCCGACAGCCGAACTGACATTATCGACAGGCTGTGTACAAAGAAATTTAACAACTTTTGTGAACCTGATGAACATGTGCCATGTTATGAAAATTATCGCAGACCTTTTCGCAATTAGAGCTGAAACAATTCAATCAATTAGGAGAAGTGGCTAAAAATGTATCAGATTTCAATTAACTGCATTTTAATTAGTGAGTAATTAGTCATTTTGTGCACAGCAAAACAAGAGACAAACAGGCATCAGACGCAAATAGGAAAAAACAGCAAATTCTGACCACGTGTCACATCATTTTATATATATATATAAATGTGTGTGTGTGTGTGTGTGTGTGTGTGTAAAACTAGTGAAGTTTCACCTTTTATCACCTAAATCTGCTGCTGTTCTGTGATTCTTTTACTATTCTAAATTATAGAGTAATATCTCTTGGTTTTAGGCTGCAGGTCAGAAATTGAGATAATTATTATTATTTTTTTATTTTATACAAACAAAATGACTAAATTGAGTAATTAAGAGATTAATCAGCAATAGAATTAAATATGTGGCTCGGGGTCTCCTTTGTTTCTGTAATGTTCTTATTACTTATTTGTTTTCTTATATTGCACAATAGATAATTAATTTTACATGAAAATCTAAACACATGGTCAGAGGTTGCTTCTCAAAACCAGAGACAAACAATGAAATAGAAAAAACATTTTAATATGATTATACATTAATTTTCTCTTCATGTGTTAAATATCAAGCAGTTATTATATATCAAATAGTTTTTGTTTTGTTCAGTAAACATAAGCATATTTTACTTCTTTATATATATATTTAGGATTTACAAGAACTTGGAACAGTCGTTATTTGGACAGAAATAAAATAACAATCACTATTTAATAACTATAAAATATATATATATTTTTATCTAACAATGTGTTGAGAGAAACCGTTCTTTCTGTCCTGTCATGGAGTCGGGAGGAGAACGAGGAGTTAAATCCCAGAGAGGAGGAGAAGGAAGGGAGGAAAAAAGGACGAGATTCTCAGAAACACCTCAACGAGAAACGACGAGGCAGGTGTTTAATTTGAGAATTAAGACGGTGTGAAAGTTCATAAGTATGCTAATGTCTGCCAGACGAGGAGGAAGAAACGCACCTGAAATGCGAGATGTACTAACAAAGCATGAAGGGAGGAGGAAAAAAGAATCATTTAGTGGCACATGGCCGCCTGTGTCGGCCTTGACCATAAAGCATCATCAACCATTACAGTGGAGTCGCTTCACTACAGCAGTGGGCCAGTAATCTGTGATCCTGCTGCTGCTGAGGCCTGAGCAGCTATTAAACATCTCCTGGCTTTTTCCCATCACCCAACTCATTACCAAACATTAAAAAAGTGCATAAAATGATGACATTTGTCCCCGATTCGTGTATCTGAAACATTCACACAAGCAGGGCCGAGGAGTTAAGAGAAAGCTGCAGGCTGTGGATCATTAGGGGTCCCGTAGTGTCTGCTTTTTCCTCGCTTTATTTCAAGTTGTGATATCCCTAACAAGACATATTCATAGTTTTTGAGTGGTCACAATAAAAAGTCCCAATATAGTTTTATCACCTCTGTCGAGCTTCTCTTCGCAGCTGTAGAAAGAACAGTTTTATTTGTATAGCACCAAATTTGTATTATACAGAGACCCTAAAGAGACATAGAAAAAAATGTTTTTATCCCTTTAGGGGCTCCATAGTTTTAGCTAAGTTTAGTAATAGAAAGTTGTATCTGTATTTTAAGTTAAAAATCTGTGTCAAAATGGCTGGTTTTAAAGTTTGTTACATCTGGCTTTATTGCTAAATATAAGTGAGTATCATCTGCATAGCGATGAACGTGAGTTGAGCGTTTCCTGATAATATTACATAAGGAAAACACATTTAATTTGAACAACGGAGGTCCAAACACAGAACTTTGTGAAACTCTGTGTCTGACTTCTGCACACATGGAGAAAACATGGTTGAACTTATATATCTAATATATATCTAATAGATACGAGTATATAGAAGAACAATTCCACTACATTATTACTGCTGAAACACCATAGTACGAAGAGAGACAGTCAAGAGGAACTGTGATGTAATCTTAGTTTCTTGTGTGAATGCATGCATAGGCAAGACTGGCATCGGGCTTCTGTGGTGCTGGGGGGGGGCAGGGGTCTTTTGGGGGGGCGTGGTCCTAGTCCTGGTCCTAGATTTATGGTCCTCAGTAAGCGTCTCTAACGCCGCGGCTGCCAGGGCCCGAGTCACCGGCTAATTAAAACCTTTCACTGGAATCCCTGTGAAGTCGCAGACCCACCGACACCCAGCCAGCAGCCGGCCGCATACCTCCACACACACACACACACACGGTCTGTCTGCATGTACTGTACATGCTCAGGCATGAGACCAGACATAGTTTTTTTTTTTTTTTTCCCTAAGCTCCTATACTTTGATGAATTAGTCTGGTTTCACTGTCTCTTTCTACACACACACACACACACACACACACACACACACACACACACACACACACACACACACACACACACACACACAGCACTTATATATTTAAGATAACTACTACTGTGTGTGTGTGTGTGTGTGTGTGTGTGTTATTATGGTTGTTTCAGACCCTGCAAATAACATCCGTGTCCTGTTTCTTCAGAGTGTCATTACAAAATAAGCCTTTAAGTCCACTGTGAGGGAAAAAAAACACAACTTTGGTGTCTGCACGTGAAACATATTTCCAGCTGCTGGATGTGGCGTCGCATCACCTGTGGCTGCACATCTGGGCGGACTGGTCTCACACACACACACAGACACACACACAGACACACACACACACACCATTCTCTTTACTGGTGAAACTCGTTTTCTCTCTGTCGACATTTGCTCTTCACACTTCACTCCCGGTTCAGTAAATCTTTGCGCTGTTGACTCTATTATCACGTTAAAGTAAAAGGATAAAAAAGCGATTCTAAGCTACAATATGTCCCAGAGGTCAGCTGTTAATGGGTGTTACATATAACAGCTTCTAGTAGATTAATTAAATCACTTCTTTTTATTGCATTTAAACGCTGCCGTTGTGTTAATTTCACAGGAACAGAAATGACCTGATGCATGTTTAATTATCCAAAAGATGTCTGAAGTGTGTGTGTGCGCGAGCATGTGTGTGTGTGTGTGAAATATTTGCCACAGTTGCATTAAAAGAAATATTCTGATAGTGTCTATGTGATATAAACATAAAGTGATGGTTGCATGAATGTAAGATGAACCATTTTCATATTATATATTGATTAAACTAATTAAAACAAGCAGAAGAAGTTTCATACTGGGAAAAAAAATATATATATTTTTCGTAGATCTTCAAACTTTAAACAGGGTCAATTTGACCCAAAATATGAAAGAAGGGTTACTGATGGTGGCTAAAATAATCATTTTAACCCAAATCTCTCAGTATGTTTATTGCTGCACAGCTTCATTGAACTATGCTAGAAATTGGATTTTTTTGCATCTAGGCATACGTCCAATCCAATAACTGACAGGCTTGTATCAGCAGGTTAATACGACCATATAAATACATATATACACATACATATGTGTATATATGTATATATATACATATATGTATGTATGTATACATATATGTGTGTGTATATATATATATATATATATATATATATATATATATATATATATATACATGTGTATAACTGTTGACTTTTCTGTCATTTATATTTAAAAAAAATGAATAGAATCATCTAAATAAGCATAACAAATTAGGTAGGAATGGATGAATGAATGGATGAATGAATGAATGAATGAATGAATGGATGAATGGATGAATGGATGAATGGATGAATGGAGTGGTGGAAAAGACTAGAGAAGCGCTGTACACATGCAGGCCGTTCACCATTTAGATTCTCACCTTCGGTTCCTAACCCGGATGCAGCTTTACTTTTTCTTTCTTTCTTTTTAGTTAATCAGACTTCCTGGTCCACTGTGTGAAAACGCATTGAATTGGCACCAACACTATTATTTTATTGCTGTGGAGCATCATTTATTGTGCAGCTTCATTCCCACTAATACATCTACAAGCTGGGGAACATCGAAATTCCAACTTTGCGTTGTCTAAGTTTGTTAATTCAACTGATTTGATCTGATTTCAACTCAGCTAAGATGCAAACATGCATTTCAATGCAAAATCCACATAGCCAGATTGACATGATGGTTAAATTCTGTTGAGTGTCATGCAAATGCATTGGTTGTCTTTTCCTACTTGTGTGCCAGACCTTCACCACAGTGTTGAAACCTCATTCTCTTGTAGCAGAACATAAGTTAACGGCTGATTCAGAGGATGCGTGGATAAGTTTAGATGTTAATTACAACCTGTTATACGGAGCCAAGGTGCTAAACTCGTGCTTACTGCATCCTGTGCATCTATTTATAACTCCGTAGTGAGTGTGAAGATGACTCCTTTTACTTTTACTAGTGATCCGCCATCACACTGAATTGTTGCTTCTGGACGAATTGGAACATGAAGTCACATTTTATTTATTTATTTATTTTTTTATTTGGCCGACGAAGACGAGGAGAACACACTATTAGAGGTTAATGACACATTTTCTCCCAGCTCGTCATAGACCCCCGAAAGGCTGAACGTGCCACTTACCGTATCGCGGGTAGGGATCCGACTATCAGACGAGATAATAACAGATATTAAAAGCGGGATAATGAGTGGCCGACTGCTGGAGGAGCAGACCTGGCCTCGTCTCCAGACGGCGGGGTGCGGCTTCGACAGCTTCCCTTTGTTACGCGGAGCGCTTTGAACGACGCGCTTTCTTGATTCCTTAAGACAGGATTAGAGATGAAGGCAGATATCTTTTTTTTTTTGCACGTATCTCTTCTTTTTTCTCCTCTTCTTGACATGCGGCGAGAAACAAACAACCGCGATAAAGCGCGGCGGATGAATTATGAAAAAAGAAGGAGCGACGTCTCTGCTTTGGATGCGAGCGACATAACTGCAAATCAGAGAGCAGACGAGGAAGGGATGTCAGGATTCACGAGCTGTGTGTGTGTGTGTGTGTGAGGATGCACGGGCCAGGAATGGAGAGTCCAGGAAAACCAGAGGTTCCTTTAAAACTTGGACAAAAAATGTCCGTCAGAGCAAAGGGAAAAGGAGCGTTTTTTAATTTTTGTTTTGCATGATGATGGTTTTATGGCCAAATATCAAGAATAGACAAAGTTATTCGAAGCAAATTGGCTTATTTTGGTTCATTTTTGTCACTAAATCAAGAAGAGCTGATAGACAGTGGTCTGGTTTCTCTGGTGAGAACGTTAAACTCGGGTCCAAACGGGGAGATGCTAATTATTTCATGCAAAGTTCATCCCATGTAGCATCAGTCATTCATAAAAATAGCAGCTCTCCTCTGTCTGGAATGACGTGATATTTATATTTTCAGCAGATTTTTCTCCAGATGCAGCCGTGACTCATTTTGGAATCAGATATTTTGCTGCAAAAACGAAGATAAGTCAGAATTAGAGCTTATTTCTACTGGAAGATGCATGGTGATGGAGCGTCAGAATTTGCAGGTGTGAAACTGGACCAAACATTTTATTTCCCAGTTTTGGCCAAATAATCAAACCAGTGGTATGAAAGCGAAGGGAAATACCTTCACATAATAGCCAACAGTGGATGAACAGTTTCTAATGGTCCAGAATTGGAATGAAAGAGGAGTTGGTTCAAATGTTGATTCATTTGTCTGCAGTTCCAACCCGATTTGACCTGTATCTGACGTTTTAATGACACAGATCCGGCTTTTTTTCAAATGCAACCAAGGCTAAAAGGATTTGTCCTAAAACTTCTGCATAGACGTCATAAGCGACAAGCGACAGACGTCACTATTCTGCAGGCAGAAGTTGGGGAAAAAAGGGGCTCTCTCAGTAACTTTAAAATCTCCAGTTCAAATACAAGTAAAAAATAAAGTAAAAAATGAGATTTTACAAAAAAATCCAACTTGAGTATCACACCCTACAGTCTAAACATAGACTTAGATCTTCAGTGGATTATAAGAAAACCTAAAAAAAAAAAAATAAAATCGTGTCTCCAGTTTGTTTGATTTGTCCGTTCTGGGCCTCTTTAGTAAAAATAATGGGATACCTGCTTATGTAGGTAAAAAAAAAATCTCAATCTAAACGTAATACATATATATATATATATATATATATGTGTGTGTGTGTGTGTGTGTGTGTGTGTGTAGGTATATATGTGTATATATATGTGTATGTATATTTATATATATATATATATATATATATATATATATATATATATATATACACACACACATGTATATATATATATATATATATATATATATATATATATATATATATATATATATATATATATATATATATATATATATATATATATGTGTGTGTGTGATGATGGAACTGGTGATTTTTGAGTTTTCTCTTTGGTTGCAAACCACTTGAAGGATTGTTTGGTGTGAGTGTGTCTGTAAAAACTTTATTTTTCTAAGGATGTAAAAAATCTAACATGATAACATCCCAACGTTCCTCCGTTGATGCTTTAAAACAGAAATAACCACCTTTTCCTCCTCCATGAACAAACACGTCACTTTTCTCTGTTTTCTAACAGAGGGATCAGATGTGTTTAACGGGCAATGCAGGAAGTGATAACATACAAAATCTCCTCCATGCTCTGCTAATGGCTTCTGCTTCTTCACAACACCAACAAACTCCGTTCCATCTCCTCACCAAACGCGACAAAACGCCCCCCCAGTCTGGATCCTCCTGGTTGGTCTCTCTGCCGACTCACAGCTTGCAGGGCGGATCGAGGTTCCATTTTAGTCAGAACAAAGTCGTTTAGCCGAGAGGAGCATGCTAAAAGATTTATGTGGAGAGGCAGTGCCAGCGGTGAGCTTTTCCTCCGTTTCCCTCCAAAACAAAACGTCTTTTCTGGAGAGGAAACGGACAAACACGAGCAGACAGTGTCAGGGAGCTGGAAACAGCTGCAACCTGAACAGGTGCAATAGATTCCTCCCATTCACACTGGCAGATACGTTATCTTATAGAAAATTGTATTATTTTATTTATTATTTTAAATACAAGATAAAATGGAAGCACATCTGGGAGAAGCTAAATTATCTGCCGGTTGTAATGAGATAATTCTACTTAATATTGGACTAATATTCAACTAAAAACAGAATATTTTCACTTAGGATTTCAGATGGGAAACACTGTTTTAAATAAACTGGAAATTTAATTTAATTCAATTTAATTCAATTTAATTCAATTTAATTCAATTTAATTCAATTTAATTCAATTTAATTCAATTTAATTCAATTTAATTCAATTTAATTCAATTTATTTCAATTCAATTCAATTTAATTTAATTTTATAATTTAATTCAATTCTATAAGTCAATTTAATTTAATTCAATTCTATAAGTCAATTTAACACAGAAAACGTTCTGGTTCCTTACAGTTTTAACCGTAAATGGTTTGTAGAAATTGGTTTCTTAAAATAAAAAAAATAAAAAACATGCAGCATTTGACTGATTAGTTATATAAAATAACTGAGACATCATTTTGCTGAAAATTACACCTTGTATATGTGCAGGTATTGTTCATATATGTAAATTTAATTGGTACCAGGATGAAACTGAGGCATATTAAACTCATCAGAAATAAATATAAACTCATCTACTTCATTATTAGTTACTTGATACTTGAGTTTTTACACTGAACCGCGTCAGACATCTTCTCTAACTAGTAAAAAAATAAAGAAATAAAGAAACTTGAAAGGTGATTGGATGAACTACCTGTCAATCACGTCAGTCTCACAAATCAGCAGCGTTGGTTCTGTACGTGTTTGTGCATCCAGACACTAACAAATTAAAAAAACGCATATATCCTAATCCTTATAAAGTGTTTAGGTCCATTCTTAGGATTTTGCATAAGCAAAATTATAGAAATTGTTTTTTTTTAAAATTGGAATCAATCAGATGAAAATGTTCTTCAGGCAGATTCTGTGTAAACTGACCTGGACGTCACATTTCTAATGAACTTAAAGGAGTGACATTCCCATTCATAAAAAAATGGGGTTAAAGTATTTAGAATTCAACATAACTAGACGTTACTTTTTTTTTTTTTGGCGTCCCGTCACCTCTCGACCCGTAAAACGGTAAAACACGAGCGTTGGGAAAAGACGGTGAAGGAAGACAAGGCGGAGGGCGACACGTGGCGCTGTTTATGGCGATGCAGAACTCTTATTATAAATTTAAAGGAGCTTTTGAAATGATTATGAGCGTTTGGCCCTCGGAGGAAAACAGGAAATAAAAAAACGGAGGGAGGGAAGGAAAACGTCTCCCGAGCGAAACAAAAGGAGAACAAACAAACAAACGGCTTTTAGAGGAACCAGATAATAGAGGAGGAGGAAGAGGAGGAGGAAGGTGGGGGGTCGGTGTGATGGGGGGTCTTTGTTGTCTCTGGCTGTTGTCGGCACCACCTTTTTTTTTTTTTTTTACCTTTTTTGGTTCGTTTTTTTTTTTTTCCTGTAGACACGAAAAATTTGAGGCTCAAAAGCGCCATTTGAAGTCGGAGGAAAAACACACACACACACACACGTCTGAAACGTCTGAAACGAGATTCATTTAATGAATTCTACACGAACGCGGAGGAGAGACGCTCCTCAGAACCTGGTCCTCCTCATTCTGCCTTAAAACATTCTGCTCTTTCCTCCACTTTGCTCCACTTGACCTTTGACCCACGTGGCTCTAAAATGACCTGTGTCCACTTCCTGTGTGATTCCATGCATCATTTAGTGTCTATTATCTGCTTTTATTTTGTTATAAATGTTGATTAATACCAAACATTTAGTCCCTGTTAAACTCTATAGGAAACACAAAACTGTTATTAACTTAGCACCAGATGGTTTAATTATCCTAAAAAGGTTTTAATTAACAACACTTGCTATCAGATAGTTTTATAGTCTAGGTGGATTCAATATTTAAAACTTATCAATCTTTTTTATGTACCATTTTACATTTTCTGTCAAAAAATTGTGATTTTAAATAGACTTTTAAATGACGAGAAACCAGCATTATCCAAAATGTACATTTAGAGAGAAGTTATGCATGCTTTTACAACTTTATTTGATGCATTTTCTTTTACGTTTTGTCTTGCAAATAAGGATTTAGTGTAAAATTGATGCAGAAATACCAATCCTACAGTACGTCAGCTGATAGTGAGAAAAGGTCAAAAAATAAAAGCCTGAGAAAAAATAGATTTGTTGAAATACATTAAAAAAATACGATTTTTGGATCTGTGTTGTGCATCTAAGAGTTAAAACACTCCGTCCGTCTGTCTGTCGGTAGCATCATGTTTGCATCTAATTAATAATGTATTCTTCAGGATTGAGGTGTTCCCCACACGTGGGATCAGTGAAACCACACCTGGCCGAGCAGCCGCCGCTTCCACGGCTTCTTCTTTCCAGGAAACTTCCCAAAAAAAAAAAAGACAGATCTGTGAAATGTAATATTTTTGTTTTCCCAGCAAACAAGCTGTGAATCCTGCGTCTGAGACGGTCTGGGCTGAAATACTGAATCCAAAGTGCTAAAAGGAGAAATAGAATAAGCCTAAACATATTATAAATGTCAAACATCAGCTTGTTCTAAGTTACTAATGGTGACGAATCTCTAGGAAAAGCTGTTTAAATAACACTTCAGTGTCTTTACACCTAATCTGGTTCTGTTCAGTCTCATGTTCTTTAAATGGTTTATGCATCTGACAAAATTTGCACTGAAAAGTATCTTGTAAATATATATTTTTTGAGTACAATTAGTCCAATAATAAATAGAATTATCTTATCCCATTGGCAGAATATTTATTTATTTATTATATATATTTATTTATTTATTTATTTATTTATTTATTTATTTATTTATTTATTTATTTATATTTTTTAAATGAGAGTCCAAAAGATGAGATAAAAATACAAAAAAATTCAAAATAAAAAAATAATTAAAAAAAACTTGAAATAAACAAAAAAAACTACCAATTCAATAAGATATTCCACAATAATTTGATTTAATATTGGAATAATTGCCCTAAATACAAGATAACATTTTTTTGCAGTGTGCCCATTTATTTTATACATTGGTTCTGCATCCCAGCTTAGATATGAAGATATAGTTTAAAGCAGATAATAAAAATACTTTTATTTTGCATTAAAAAAAAAAAAACAATGTGATGGAAATCCTGAAACTCATCATAATTAAATTCAACCTCAACTTTATTGATCGTGTTTCCTGCTCAGCAGCAGCTGAAGTCCTGTTTGTCTCTTCATCTTCTTCTTCTTCTTCTTCTTCTTCTTCTTCTTCTACTCTTTTTTTCTCCCCTTCCTCTTTCCTTCGGTGGCTGAAAACAATAGCTCTCTCTCTCTCTCTCTCTCTCTCTGTCTCTCTCTCTCTCTCTCTCTCTCTCTCTCCGCCCCGGCCCTGCCAATCCCACAATGCCTGGCGGTGGGTCTGGCAATAACTCAGGGCAGGACTAAACAGCTGGCTGCCTGACAGCAGCGCCGCCAGGAGCTAACCCTTTCACATTTTTAATTAGACCCGCACAGCCACGTCTTCGAGCCGCCGTAAATGCGCCGATGACACGCCGAGCGTCGTTTGTTCGGGGATATTTGCTTACAAAATACTTTTTTTGGGGTGCATCAAGCTTGCAAGAATATCTCCCAGTGTGGGAGTTGGAAGCAGCCAAAAAGAGTTATGAGGAATTGGAACTTCTTTCCATCACTAGTTTATTGGTTTTTCCATTTTTTTCACATTTAGGGAAGAGCCAATTCCTTCACCTGCACAATTCCCCCAAAAAAAGCCATGCATCCCCCGCCATATTGTACACGCTTGCATCATTACAACAATGAGCCTCCTCCTGACCCGTGCAGAGGACGTCACGCCGGCTTACATGTACAGTACCAGGCCCGTCCAGCCCGGCGGGCACCGGGTACCGCTGGGGGGGAAGGTGGTGGGGGTACGAAGGAAGCCCGGGAACAATGGGAAGAGTGTTTACCGGAGCGAGGGCACCATGTGCAGGAGGGATTACCACAGCATTATGACTGTGAGACGCCTCGCCATCTGGACACACAGCGCAGAAATGGCAGAGTATAATGAGTTTGCAGAAAAAGAGAAAAAGGGAGAGAGAGAGAGGGGCTGATGAAAAAGGACGGAACGCGGGATGGATGCTTTTGTGTGTCCCCGCAAGACGGAACAGGTGAGCTGTACATATGCGAGCATTAGTGCACAAACACATTTGCAGTCGATGCGCACGTCTCTTTCCGTCTTTTCTTTCCGGAATTTTAATTCACGTCTATGTTCAGCCGAACAAATTTCTCGGATATGATCAAAGAAATCATTCCCCTGAAGATTTCTACAGAGAATGGTCCTTGTAGTTTCCTCCACATTCCTTTATATGAGGTGACCCGCCATTTTTTAATTATTTTTTTTTTTAATTTTGGGATCTATACCCCTCTCTCTGCACTTAAAAAGTTGAGGAATTGTCCATCTCCATCACTTAAAACCAATGGAGTTCATGGTGCATTCAAGTGCACCTTGGAAACTTTAAAAATCCACTTATTTCCTACACTTACAGTAGATTTGACCCAACACCTCTTGGTCTCTATTAGATTCTTCAGATACTGATTTCCATTCACCTTGTTGTAGTTGTTTATCTGAGTTGACTGGCCACAATTTCATTTTTTGGAATTTTTGGATCTATACCCTTCTCTCTCTGATATTTTCCCCAAAAGTAACAAAAAGACATGGACAGATATGTACTGTGACTCGTTCTCCTTCTTACTGCACATTAATCTGCACCTAAAAAGTTCATGGTGCATTCAAGTGCACCTTGGAAACTTTAAAAATCTACACTTATTTCCTACACTTACAGTGGATTTAACCCAACAGCTCTTGGTCTCTATTAGATTCTTCAGATACTGATTTCCATTCACCTTGTTGTTGTAATCATTCCTCAGAGGATGATCCACTGATGATCCTCTCATTTATCTGAGTTGACTCACCACAATTTCATTTTTTGGAATTTTTGCATCTCTTCTCGTCCACCTCCATCACTTCATAAAGCGCTGAACACCGTAAAAACAATGGATTTCATGGTGCATTCAAATGCACCTTGGAAACTTTAAAAATCTATACTTATTTCCTACACTAAGTGTAAATGTTTGGAGTGAAACATTGAGGCAGAGGATGGAAGGTAAAATCAGCCTTTATGTGCAATAAGAATAAAATAACTTCATCAACATTTTCTTATAGTTTAGTTTAGCCCAGCGTGCAGCGAGGTGTCATGCATAGTCACCTAAATCACATTAATTAACATCTAAAGCTGATGTCCTAGACAAGTTTTCCCAATTAGGGAGCTCAGTGTAATGTCAGGGCTCAGAGAAGAGCTGCCATTGGACAGTCAGACTTACACCCTGATCCTCCGAAGTCTAATTGGGACAAAATCTGGTCAAGGTGTTGTGTTACCGCCTGAGCCTGTAGCGTAATGACAAACGTGTGCCGTTGCTTGGATTCTCTGTCGTGTTGAGGACGATACGCTCAAACGTGCGGTTTTATAGTATTTAACAGATCTATCCTCTCCTGGCCTTGTCCTCGCGCGCTCTCTCCCCCTTTCCTGTCTGAGTATTGATTTCAGCTGATCTGAGACACACACTGGACCCTTTACAAAAATCTGTCCTCTCTCTTACACACACACACACACACACACACACACACACACACACACACACACACACATTGACTTGCTTCCTGTAAGCTGTAGGATGTCACTAGCCTCAGATGGAAGGAGGCAGGTCTGGATGAAATATAACCCATCTGGAACCTGACCGCTGTAGGAAGGAGGTGACCCCTGGACCAGAGTGTGTGTGTGTGTGTGTGTGTGTGTGTCTTGTGACAGCGATAAGGGTCTTGGCATGCCAGCGCGGCGTCAAGAGTGTGTCACACGGAGGCAGTATGGGCTGGTGAATGGTCACGTCCAGCTGGGAGCACATCTGGACGGCAGGGACAAAAGGCTGAAGCCAGAGGACTTCTGGCCGCCTCTGAAGGGAAGCGACTCGTAGCGCTTCGTGGGTCAGAAACCGGTTGCTATGTAAGATAAATGCAGCGGCCTCCAAAAACCATGTGCCATCCAGAGTCTGTACGGGTCTGTGTGTGTTTTTCGCTCCAGCCCGAGTCTCCATCAGCCCCTTTTTTTGTCGTTTTTTGATTAGTTCCTCCTGCATCAGGGAAGATGTGTCCAATAGCGAAATTAGCTTTTGTAGAGTTTAGCGACAATGAAAACCTGAAAAGACTCCGGATGGTTGTTGTTGTACATGTAAAACGCATAGGATAGTGAGAAACGCAATTTCAATTCCTTTGTATGTCAAGTACATGTGAAGAAATTGACAATAAAAATTGATTTTGATGGTTCAGAGAACACTGGGAAACGGAGTATGTTGGAAGTTTGGTGGCCATGATTTGGTATTAACATTGGATTTGTAGAAGTTCATGGTAGCTACTCCATCTCTCCATTCCCTAAAACTCCTAGGACCAATATCTTTTTGATGTTTTGGAAACACTGCATTTTATATCTTAAATCAAAACTAGGTGAAAAAAGTTTACATTTTTAAATTCCTTTACAGATAGTGAAGAAAAAATTAATACTAGGCTGTTCAAAGAAATGGTAGTTTCGGCATTTTTTCTTAACAATTGAGTATTTATTGTACAAAATAGCATTTCTTGTTTTTTTTTTACCTCACCCCACCAGTATTCAATGGGATTAAGGTCCAGGTAAATTGGTCTGGCCACTCTAGAACTTTAATTTTGTTTGCCTGAAAACAAGACACTGCTGATTTACTGGTGTTTTTGGGGTCATTGAGTTGTTGAAACACACATCTCTAGGTCATCTCCTCTTCAGCTCTCTTATTTTATTTTTTGATGGAGGCAAACTGATCGATGATCCCTTGCATGCAATAAATAGCATTGTCCATCTCCATCACTTAAAAACAATGGTGCATTCAAGTGCACCTTGGGACTTTACAAAATCCACACTTATTTCCTACACTTAGTGTCAATTTGATCCAACAGCTCTTGGTCTCTATTAGATTCTTCAGATACTGATTTCCATTCACCTTGTTGTTGTAATCATTCCTCAGAGGATGATCCACTGATGATCGTCTCATTTATCTGAGTTGACTCACCACAATTTCATTTTTTGGAATTTTTAGATCTATACCCTTCTCTCTCTGATATTTTCAGGAGACAAACTGATCTATGATCCCTTGGATGCGATAAATAGCATCAATGCTATAGTAATAGAAAAATCCCTATTTCACAATGTTTCTCTGTCTCCATGTTGGTCATCGTCTGATAAACTGTCTTCGGTTCTTGGATCCAGTTTTACTTTCATCAGTCCACAAAATGTTGAAATGATGACAGTGAAGCGTTCTTATATTTTTTTAGCAACAGGCATCTCTTAAACTTACAGTAAAGCCATTGTGTGTTATTGATAATGACACACACATTTCAGAGTGTGTTGAACATGACAGGCCAGAGTGTAGATCTCTGAACTGAGCCGGAGCAACAAAATCAGACCGTATCATCTCTCCTCAGAGGGATGTGCAGCTCTCTTTGTTCCAGACCGGGTACAACCAACAAGGGTTTGATTGACAGGTCCCGGTGCATTGCCGAGGTGGCGTATGACGCCAATGACAACTGTCCCTCCGAGGCCTTTTTGTGTGCATTTAGGGTTTTCTGCCCCCCTAGTCTCCCCTCCCCTTTGCTATTTTCAGCCACACCTCCCTGGTTCTGGTCCCAGGGCCTGCGAGGCCTTTGGCGCCAGGCCCAGATGGAGAGAGACAAACCACTGGAGGCCCGGAGTTCTCGGTGGAGGGAGGCTGGGATCAGACAGGCCCGAGGCAGGTGTTAAAATACTCGGCCCTGGCTCTTTTGGTGGCGAAAACACCCGTCAGTTCGCCGTCAGTTTCCATGCGGATCACGTGAACCCGGCTCCGTTTCTGTCACCAGAGAGTTCTTCTCTCGGCCAAATGGTAGCGTTAACGTGTCAACCCCGGAGCTGATTACTGACAATACCAGATCCTCTGAAATGCTCCCCGATGAAAATACAAAGAAGTGACAGACATTAAGGTAGAGATATGCCCACTAAGCAGAGTCTCATCTGTCCCAAACTACCCTGGTAATGAGCTGGAGCCAAGGTGCAGCGTCCAGACTTGCACGGAATCCGCACAGGGACCATTTTCATTTAATGTGATATAAAATCATATGCACACTGAGACTGATTCGGTGGGGGGAAGTGTTGTTTTACTGCTTGCAGCAGGGATTTAGGTCAGACTACAGAGCCACTTTAAATAAGACTTGTGCCACAGTCGCATGTTTTCTTCCACCCGGAATGGATCGTATGTCTGGAGGTAAAGCTCTGAGACCCATAAGGTTGGACCTTGGTCCTTTCAAGTCGGACGTGTCTGCCGGCGTCTAAATGTATGGCGGTAATCTCCACTTTCATGGCTAATTCCAATTTATTACAAGTTTTTCAGACCAACTTGTTTCAACTTAATGGAAGGATTATAGAATGGCCCAACCAGGCCCAAGAGATCATTCTCCACAGTTAAAGGTAAAGACGTTAAATACCTGTCCTCCAAATCCAATCCAATACTTTCTAGTTTATTTTTTTCCCCTTTTACATCACAGATGCTAAAGTAACAGTTCATTAAAACGCAGTAAGGCTGGTGAGGCTGTTTAAATCAGCTTGACAGCAGAACGGCTCAATAGAAGCTGCATCTCAGGCTTTCTTTGCTTTTCCAGGAATAATTTGAATAGTGAGCTGTAGTATTTAGAATAGAATAGATAGATAAACTTTATTGATCCCACAACGGGGAAATTTGTGTGTTACTGCAGCGTTACAGATAAAGAAAAAGAAAAAGTAAAATAAAGTTGAAGAAGATAAAAAAACTATAAAAAATAAAAAAAACACACAACACAATGTACAAATTCGCAGAATTTGTTAATCCGCATACACAGTATGCATTATCGACAGAATGGAGAGAAAATGCTAATAAATAGTAAGAAAAAGAAAAAGTATGCAAAGCATATATACATACATACATGGACGTACATACCTACATACATACACATACACACATATTTGCATATATATATATGGACATACATATCCACGCACATACCCGCATGTACACATACATAGCTAATGCACACTTAAGGTGCAGGGTGTGTTTGAAGAGAGAAAAGTGACCAGTGAAAAAGTGACAGTGACTACAGTGAGGTTTATGTTTATGTTATGTTATAGAGTCTTATTGCTGTCGGGATGAATGATCTGCGAAAGCGCTCCTTCTTGCAGCGAGGGTGTTTAAGTCTCTGGCTGAAGGAGCTGCTTAGCGCACCCACTACCCCATGCAGAGGGTGATGGGGGTTGTCCATGATGGATGTCAGCTTTGCCAACATCCTCCTCTCTCCCACCACCACCACCGACTCCAGAGGACATCCCAGTACAGAGCTTGACTTCCGTACCAGTTTGTCAATTTTCCTCCTGTCCCCGTCTGAGCATCCGCCCCCCCAGCAGACTACTGCGTAGAACAGGGCAGATGCTACGACGGAGTCGTAGAAGGTCTTCAACAGAGTCCTGCACACACCAAAGGACCTTAGTCTCCTCAGCAGGTGAAGTCGACTCTGGCCCTTCTTGTACAGGACATCAGTGTTAGTGGTCCAGTCCAGTTTATTGTTCAGGTGAACACCCAGGTATTTGTAAGAGACCACTGTCTCAATGTCTTTTCCCTGGATGCTCACCGGTGTGGTGGGGAGGGACTTCCTCCTGAAGTCCACAACCATCTCCTTTGTCTTGCTGGCGTTGATTTGGAGAGCGTTGATCTCACACCAGCTGACAAAGTCATTGATGACCCCCCTGTACTCCTGGTCGTTCCCATCTGATACACACCCGATGATGGCCGTATCATCTGAGAACTTCTGTAGGTGGCAGTTGTCCGAGTTGTAGGTGAAGTCTGAGGTGTACAGACTAAACAGAAAGGGTGAGAGCACTGTACCCTGTGGCGCCCCCGTGCTGCTGACTACCACCTCAGACACACAGTCATGAAGCCTGACATACTGTGGTCTGTTGGTGAGGTAGTCGATGGTCCAGGCCGTCAGCTGCTCATCCACTCCGGCTCCCTCCAGCTTCCCTTTCAGCAGTGCAGGCTGGATGGTGTTAAAAGCACTGGAGAAGTCAAAAAACATGATCCTCACCGTGCTCGCCGCTTGTTCCAGGTGGGAGAGAGATCGGTGCAGCAGATAGATGACAGCGTCATCCACACTGATGCCGGGCCGGTAGGCGAACTGCAGAGGGTCTAGTGCTGAGCTCACCAGTGGGCGAAGGTGGTGCAGAATGAGCCTCTCCAAGGCCTTCATCAGGTGAGAAGTCAGGGCTACAGGTCTGTAGTGGTTGGGCTCCCTGGGCCGTGCGATCTTAGGCACTGGAACTACGCAGGAAGTCTTCCACAGTTCAGGAACCCTCTCCAGGTTCAGACTCAGGTTAAAGATGTGCAGGACCACCTGACAAAGCTGGTCTGCACAGTCCCTGAGCAATCTGGAGCTGATTCCATCTGGACCTGCTGCCTTCCTGACCTTTGTCCTCTTTAGCTGACTTCTCACCTGATCAGCTGTGAGGCAGATCTGTGGCTGGTCCGGGGTGGGGGGAAGGGCTGGCTTTGTTGTTGGTAGGTGTAATGGGGTGGGGGGTGGGGCTGGCTTTGATGTGGGTAGGTGTAAAGGGGGTGTGGTGGGATGGAACGAGGATTTAGGATATAAATTATATCTGTGCAGAGAGTCAGTGTCCATCTGCTGCTGCAAGAAGAGGAATATATCCTCTCTTCATCTGCAACTGCATGGTCTGTAGATGCACAACCACATCTTCTCTGCAATAAGTGATTACTACCAATATTACGGTATAAGAACCTCCTTTTTGCACATTCAAAATCATTTAATGCCCTGAAGGTTCGTCAGATCACCAGTGGAAAAAAAAGTTGATGTGCAAACATCTAATTGTCAAGTGTATGAGTTTAATGAGCCCTGCAGGGAAAATGTTTTTTCTTACAGATGTATGAAAGCATCTGAAAATCATTGCAAAAAGTGGCTCGCGCCTTCGGGACTAATGTTTATTCTGCTTTTAACACAAGCAAAAGTAGGCGGAGTATTCTTAGGTTTAACCCAGGAATAGCACCTCCGTCCCAGCTGGAGCTGTCACCAGTTTGGAGGCAGAGAAGCTGGCAGGTGTTGTGTTGATGTCAATGACCTTCACTCTCAGCTTGAACATAATTTAGCCTCACTTTGAAATGCAGACGACGCCGAACATACCTGGGAAAGTGCTCCGCCGGAAAATCGCCCCGCAAATGGGACGAGCCATTTCAACTTTCTGAAACCGCTGATGTTTTTTTCCCCGCCGTGATTGAGGAGACGCTCAGACGCCCTGACACTGATAATGCCGCTGTTCCGGAAGGCGGCCGCGGATGCGGTAGGCTTGATGAAAATGTATTTTCGAAACGGGCGTCGGCGTGTCGGAGATGCGCTTTCAGCCTCAAATGGGAGAGGATCGTTCATAGCGGAGGAATTTCTTATCACGGAACGCGCGGAGAGCGGGGTCGAAATATAGTTTGGAGTTGCAGCTGTAAAGAAAGTGAATGCCGTCGCCATAGGGATGTTTAGCTATGATGGAGTCCTTGGTCCAACCTGGGGAGAGTTTACAATAGCTGTGTTTCATTAGAATAGAAAATGTTGATTGAGACAGCAACATTTCTGAGAAAATGTGACGCTTTCTCGATGTGGATTTGCCTTTTTCTATAGAAACACCTTGTACATGTGGATATTGCAGCAGATAACTTGTCTACATATGCAAAAAAACAAGGATTTATTGTGAAAGAAACATGCAGGTTTCGTCCAAATGAGAAGTAACTGAAAAAACACCAAGGACGTCTATGACTGACGCGTTCAGGGACCTGACTAATGTGGAACATGATGGTGTTGAAGGCAGATGCCTGGTTAGCGAAAGCTCAAAATATCTTTACGTTGTAGACAGATTTCTTCTCGATATTCTTTACTCCTTTAATATCTACGATGTCAAACCATTTCTTTTCTTGTCAGACCATGTAGGAGCTCTCTCCGTGATCTTCCTGTAACGCTGCACCGAAGATGTGGTCAGCAACGCTGGGCCCTGCCAGCGCCGCCTGTCACTGATGATGGAATGGACCACGCTGCAGACACGTCGGTTTCTGCGGGTTCACGTCGAGGGCTTTTCAGAGTTCAGCACCTTCCCTCTCGTGAATTGACCCTTTGTTGTCGCCCGGGTTCCATGATCTCAGGCTTTTTTTCTAGCATCATGCATTATGCTGACATCTGTTATTTTTTAGGACCCAGGATAGTGACATGGAAAAAACAACCTTAGCTCTGTTTGACTTAAAAGTGAAATCATAGCTACCACCTGACGTTAGCTGCTCATTTTTTGATCAGTGCTCTTTGCAAACTTGAGAAAAGTTCTGATTTCTTCTCGTTGGCCAAGCACATCTGGTCCAGAAAAATGTCGACGGTATCCCCGTCCTTTTAGCATTTGATGGCCCAGAATCCTCTGTGGACCCGAATTCCCGACACCAGTTTTATTTTCATTGTGGATCACTCTTTTGTTTCATTAGATCATTCAATGACAGACTGTGGAGTAGCGGACGAATGGTCACTGGATGTTATCGCAGCCAAAGGTGCATTTAATGCATCATTTATATAGGTCGATCATTTCTTTCCATTTCATTTTTTTTGTCTGAATTTGTCATTTTCAGCGTTATAATAAACTGATGTGAGCAACACATTCATCTATAGCCACAACCTGAACCCTGAGGTGTCACATGTTCAGACAGGAAGTGACCTTTCAGCTGTCAATCATGTCACAGAACACATGAAGAGGAGGAGGAGGGGGCGGAGCCTAACTGCCAGACTTTTTCCATTTTAACATTGAAACATAAATAGATGAGAGAGAAGTGTGTGTGTGTGTGTGTGTGCGTGTGTGCGTGTGTGCGTGTGTGTGTGTGTGTGTGTGTGTGTGTGTGTGTGTGTGTGTGTGATTATAAGCCAAACTCTGCCCTACAGACTCTTTGTTTCTGTGTTGCTGCTCTTCAAACCTGAGCCCCGGCCTCAGGGACACACACCTGGCTCCTTCCTGCACACACACACACACACACACACACACACACGGTGTATAAATGCATACACACCTGGTCACTCCATCTCCCCTCCTCTCTCTCTCTCTCATCATTTCCAGCTTCATTTCCTCGCCGTGTTAAGATGCTTATTTCCCATCTCTTGATCTGCAAGTCATCCTTAAACCTTTTAACACGGCTCTGGCCCCGCGGACTAATCGTATTCCATAAATATTTAAAAAGGGCGGAAATCTGCTGGAGGTTGGCTTATCTGGAGCCCCGACGATAATCATCTTAACCGGGACCATTATGATTTTAATTACCTGTCTTTGATTTGCTAACTCGGGAGCGTGGTTATTCCCGGCCCCGCGGTACATTCCGGGTTAAAAGGGTCTCCGGGATTAGCTCCCCCGCCAGATAATTGAGTCCATGTCAAAACGGAGATTTATCCGTGGAGAGGTGTTTAAAGTTAAAATCTCACGATCCCCGGGCTCCAGCCAATCAGGGCGACGTTTCCACCGGCGGCTGATTGCTTCAAACCCTCCCAGCGAGAGATCCGTTTGTTTCATTAACTTCACATTTTCCCGTTTATCCGTAATCCTCAAACGTTCGCTGTTGCTCGGTTGTTGCGTCAAAAAGCACAAACCGACCTTTGACCCGTGGCTGAACGTTTCACAGAAGAGGAACCGCAAACCTATTGTCTCATTTCCTGCCTCGTGCATTAATGCAAAAAAATAAATAGATAATAATAAGCTCATTAACTCATTTGATGTTATTTCTCAATAATAAAAAAAAAACTAATCAAGGTAGTCGAATTGAATCATTAAAAAGGTACAATTTGCAGCCGCATATTTCAGAGCTTTACGGTTTATTTGTTCATTTGTGTTAATGACTTGCTGAGATTCCCGCTGCTCCACACCTTTCTTCATTTTTATTGTCGTATCCGTGTCATTTTCTATTCGGCACCAAACTCTAAAAACACACCACGACTGAGAGGCGTAAACTCAACACGAGTTTAAAGTTAATTTTTTTTCTTTTTACTGTTATTTCTTTTTTTAAAAATCTCTTGTACATAAAATAAAATGAGCAAAGATGCAGACTCCTGGTGACAGTCAGTCAGAAACATTAATAATAACACAAGTGTCTGCAGTGTTCAACTTCATTTGTCTGTTTTGTTAAAAAACCTGAAGTGGTAGCTGGTTTGGAAATTGTCGTAGCAATTACAAGTTAGATGATAAAAAGCAGGAAGGTTGTGCATCCCCGCTGTGCAGGACTTCTATCTGCTAGCAGCAGGAAACAGCGTTTTCAAAACATTCCAGATGAAAATGTTGAAATAAAACCAACAAAACAACGATTAAACTTTTTTTTTCTTTCCCCTCCCCCCATGTTGAACGTGTGCAGACAAAAGAAAAAAAAAAAACTCCAATAAACAAAGTTGTTAACATGGATTATTTATAACTGCCCAATAACGTGTGTTTCTTTCATCAAGCCGATAGTTATCATGATTTTTTTTTTTCCTTTTATTTTTTTTGTGCCGGTTGAATGGCTTGAAGTTTTATCGAGTATAACAAGAACACACACACACACACACACACACACACGCGTGTGCAGCATCCACCTGGTGGCTGTGTGCATGTTTGCAGTGACATGAAGGCAGGCAACATATTTTCCTTGCTGCAGGGCATCGCTGCTGCTGCTGCTGCTGCTGCCAAAGCGGGGGGGGGGGGTTCAGGGGGGTCCGGGGGGGTTTTGGGGGGGTGCAGCCCTGTCGACAGCCAAGGAGCCTCGTTGTGCATAAAGACTCACATGTTCTCGGGGATCTGGCTCTGTCTGTCTGCCCCACCCCACCCCCACCACCTCTACTGTATATCTCCTTTTTGAAATGGCAAGGAAGTGACAAAATGACTGGGGATAACAAGAGGCCATAATTAACCGCTTTGGAGAAAAAAAAACAGACACACATACACACACATGCATGTGCACAATGCACGTGCACGTGCTCAGCCATAATACAGCCGGTGCACGGTGCATATGCGTTCACATGGGAGCTCTCACGGGGGCCCGTCCACAGGGCCACATATGGGCACACTCATGGACTCAAAGCGGCTCTCACACACACACACACACACACACACACTCATGCACACTCTGGCACCGGGTTTTAATAATCATGTCTGGAAAAATTAACTTTGAATCCAGAGCTTTTTTTTTTTTTTATGTTTGCCCACATGCTCAACAGGCCCCTTCCATTTTTACTGCCAGCTTGTTAAGTGTCTTCTGGCAGCGTGAGGTAAAGACGAGAACACCCCCCCATTCCAAAAAAATAAAAAAACAACCTCCTCAGCAGCCAAACAGCCAATTACACATAAAACCAATTCATCACTCTTAACAGAATCATTATTAAGCATCAGACTGAGGCTGCTCTCAGCCGCGGTTAAACTACTTTAAATTTAGTTGGACGAATGGAAGCGAAGAAGCAGGTGTCCAGCTTATTCTGTTAGAAGAAGAAGAAGAAGCCTAAAAACTTCTAACGCTAACGTATGAGCGGTGCTGTTAGACGGGTACAGGCCTGCGTTTGTGTCTTTTGAAATGAAAAAACCTGCAGGAACCCCAGAGAAGCAGATGTTGGATCACATCTGCTGTCAAATCCAACAAACCTAATATGTTCTAATGCTATCGGTTGTGACAGTAACACCTCACATGTGAATCTATGGAATGGTCCTGGCTAGTCCTGAAGGTTTTATATTAAAACAGCTGTGCGTGTATTTAAGTGGCTCCGGTCCAGATGATTTATAAAGGAAGTTAACGGTGCTGTTATTTATCTCTAGATGGTCCTGAGCTGGACAAACAGGCGACGCGATGTCGTGAACCACATGTGGCGCGAACTCATCATTTAGAAGTGTTGAAACTGCAGAAAAACCACATGTTCCCCTGCATGTGTGTGTGTGTGTGTGTATCGTGTAAGTTTATCATACGCGATACGGTTTTCCAGATGTGGCTGGTGCTTGTTGAGGAAATATCAGAATAACAATAATATTACTTAAAAAAAAATGCACATAGAGCAAGGTTATGTTGTCGGGCTGTTTTTCCTTTTTTTTTTTTTGCAATTTACATGATTACAACTGTGTGTGTGATGTTTGAATGAGGACATTATAACAAGCACACACACACACACACACATATATCAGCACATGTTTATGGATTCTTCTTCGTAGCTCATACATTTACCTTTTGCCAGAATTGACTCTTTAATGCTAATATTTATAGAAAACATCAAAGCTTTCTTTCGCATTTGTGACCTTAATCCTACAGACGTTTATTTTATTTTTTTTTCCTCCTCTTGAAGTCGCCCCGCACGTATGGGAGCGAGGAGAAAAAAAAAAAAAACCTTATAAATATCTCACATTTTCCCCTCGTTTCGTGTTTTTTTTTCAAGCACGTGTGGCATGCCTCCCCGAAGACCCCTCATATTACATCCTAATGGCTCGTACGCACACACACACACACACACACACACGCAGGACGCGACGCCACTTGCCAAAGCAAATACACACAGCTGTCACACTAAGACCCCCATCCAAACTAGCACCTCTTCTTCCTTGTGATTATGGAGAGCGCGCTGGCACGGCCGCCGGCCTAATAGCCATTTAGCTGATTCCAGTGAGGAGATATTGGGGGAAAGTTGGTGGCGAAGTGCTTTCATGCCGACTGCCAGCGTCGAATAGAGAGAGAGCGGCTGCCTTCTATCTCCTGAATGAGGAGCAAATTATTCCAAATCATTTGGGAGAAAGCGCGATGCAGAAGCAGCCCCCCCCCACCCCCACCCCCACCCCTTCCTCCCTTTTTTTCCCATTTTTTTTTGGATGCATTAACAATGTTTTCAGTCACTTTGTTGGCCGGCATCAGAAAAGGTGGGCCCTGCCAAAGATTAGCTGGATAAATTGCCTAATTGATCCATTCACTTTTTAACTGATGCTTTATTAAGAGGCTCTGGAGCGACACACACACACACACACACACTGATCATTCACACGCTTTATTTCTGAAACCGTGCAGGACAAACACATGATTATGAACGTTTGACCCTTGCATGCTTTCTTCCGTGTGTTTCAGCACCTCGCTGGGCTGTGCAGGCAGATATTAACCCACTTCATCATCATCGCTCTTCTTAACTGTTGGCATATTAAAATGCTTTAATCCCTGCATAAATATTGGAGAGAGCTTACACTATTAAGGTGATGGATGGAGGATGTTCGGCGGGGAACACCTTGCGTTATAGAGCGTGCACACACACACACACACACACACACATGCACAGTGACAAAAACCTGTCAAATAGCTGCCGGTGTCACTGAGCTCCTCCTGTAGAACTTAGAACTGCAGCGACTGTCAAATCTTTGGAGCTTTTATAACAAAAAACATCATCAACACATTTTCAGCATCAAAGAAATCAGAAATCTGATTAATTGCAGATTTCAAGCTGCACTGATCTATATTTTTTAGCTTATCGATGAAACTAATAATGAACTTCACCTTTTTATACAGAAGGAGTGTTCTAATAATCAATGAAAACAGAGCAAATAATGTGATGAATTCATGTAAATCAAATGAATAGCACGCAAATACAGAGCAGGAACAGATCAAACATGTAAAAGATGAGAACAAAATGCCGTTAAAATCAGCAATATGTTTCCCAGTGTTTAATGTGAGGGGTGTAGGTCTTCCTAGTGACGAACTTCCAGGCGATTATCACCAACCCCGCGGTTTCCTCACGGGCCATTTTAACATCTTTTAACTCGTTGTTTCTGGTTTAAACGGCCACAAACGTGCCGTTGTGCTGCTCTCATCGCTCTCATCAACCTTCGTTCTCCAGGAGCGAGCAGCTGTTTCCTGTTAGGAGGCTTCTGATAAACCGTATTGTTGGGAGATGAAGTGGTTGTAAACTATTTTACCAGCGATTCTGCCAACAAAATACAGAGTTATTACAGTCTCTATATTCAAGCTGCTGTAATTGGTCTTAATTGGACATGATTTATTTGAATCTTTACTTGCTAGTCAAATACTTCCCACTGTTTTCTGACGTTTATGGTCCCAGATAGACTTTGCTTTATTCTAAGGGGTTAGGGTTAGGGTTAGGGGTTAGGGGTTAGGGTTAGGGGTCAGGGTTAGGGTTACGTCTAAGGGGTCAAAGTCCAAAAAAAAAGCTGTGTTACAGTATGTAAAATAAATAATTTAATAAAAAATACCCCAACATTATCCGCGTTCAACGGATCTCCAAAATTGCATTTAAAAGATTCCTCTTAAATTTGATAACCTGCATTCACAGCAGAGTAAAACTGGGTTTATGTTCCTTATTGTGTGACACACACACACTCAGACAAAGACGGGTGCCATGTTTTGTCTCCTTGTAGTTGTCCTCCTCTCGTCTGTTCGCTGCACAATTACTGTTCCGTGACTGGCACGGATTTGCCCCCCAAAAAAATAAGACATGAAATTGTCTCCCTGTAATTTAGCTAATTCGGCATCGGCAGAGCTTGTGAGACAACGCGTCTGCTCTTTTAAAGTTGTAAGGAAAAGTAATAAGTTGAGCGTGTCCTCAAAAAGTTAAAGTGTCGAAGTTTGTCTAATTCTGTTCTATGAAGGAACAAGTTCAGCACTTGTTACAGTCGGCACAATTAATGTGACGGATGACAGAGGTCTGTGAACATTAGTGCGATAAGGGACACTCTTTTCGCTCTTTAACACCATCAATCTGAGGGATTTCGAGTCATTTCTTGTGATAAAGCATTCGTCGTCTGGGCTGCCGAAACAGAGAAAAGTGATGTGAGCTCATACGTTGTGATAGAGGCAGCATTTCGTGGTTCAGGACACAAAATAAACCCCCCGGGTTGAGAAAGGCCGGTCCGCGCTCTCCTGTGTGAATGCCAATAGGCCGCCAGGCGACTGATCCGGGGCCAGGCCGGGAGGTTCCGATGGAGCCGGACCACCCCGCGCTGCAGAACCAGGAGGAGCAGCGGTGGGGTTTGGACGTGGTTCTGCTGACTCGACGCTGCTCAGGCTGCTGGACTTGGCGGAGGATGAAACCGAGCCCCTCTCGCTCGGTTTCCCCCCTCCTCCTCCTCCTCCGTCGAATTCCACGGTGACACTTGCCCCAATCTGGATCCCATTAGGAGCCCGGCCCACCGGGCTTCCAGCGAGTGGGGGCCAGGGATTGTGGATGGAGTCAGAACTGTGCCTGGGAGGCAAGGATCCGCCGTCTGGTTCACACATCCACAGCACATGCAGCAGATATACCAGAGGTTACGCTTTCTCCTTCATTTTTTACTGACCTACGAACCCTCAGTAATAACACACTTCTTTAAGTGCACAACAATTGTAATGTGGTATTGGACCCACAAAGAACAGGGTATAAAAAATGACCACACAGTTATGTGCTGATATAATTGGACCAACGTCTCTAACAGTTTATTTTAACAGCATTTTACCATCTCTACGGTGCTCCTTTTCATGGTGAAGATTTCCGGCCACGTATTGTAGAGTGAACATTTGACACCGCTAGGTCAAACACATTGGTCCGAAGCAAAATATCTATGTTCTAGATGATTTATTCTGGGACTTTTGTTCGTTAAAACACAGTTGTACCTAGAAACAGCCATGTCATCCCACAGGGGCAAAATCCCAAGATTCTCTCGGCCTTCATGTACCAAAATTGCTTTAAAGTTGTCACTCATACATGAAGAATATGTTTTGACTTTCCATCAAAATATGTTTTAGAATAATCACCACCAATGAAACTTAGAAAAAATATCTTCAATGTTTAATTGTCCAGCCAAATGGATGTTATTATGCTAAATATTTATTTTTATGGGTTAGATATCATGACCTTTTTGACCCATGACCCTAAAAAGGGCAGAAACTGTACCTTTCCTTCGCAGTGCTATATATCTGCTTAAAGTACAAGAGGCAACTTGCATTAACTATAACATAAGGGTCGTCTTCCTATGCTTCCTTTCAGTATTCCCCTTCATTGGATTGTCCTGAAATTGGCTAGAATGCAGGGTTTACAGACCTCGAAGCCTCATTCGTTAACAATTTGGACGTCAGTGGAAGCCGAAGCCCCGAGAAAACCGAGGCAGAGCTCAGGGACTCTCTGGGGTTTTTGGTTGGGATTTTGTAGGTATGCGATTTCTGCCTGTTGCAAGAATAAAGATAGAGCAAGAATGACTTTGATAGTTTGTCAGAAGATGAAAAACAGCTATTTAAAAAAGAAAAAAAAATCTAAATTTTAGTAACTGAGGTTTGGCTTTTTGCAGTATAGGTTCAACGGCCTAATACCAGAGCAGCAAACCAGACGAGTGTCTCCACTCTTACTCTGATATAATGTCAGAAATGTTTCTCCCCATCTGTGCTTTGTTTGTTGCATCTGTTTGCCTCTTTGTCAGCCCCCCCCCCCCTCTCTGAAGGACAGAGACCACATCTTGCTCTCCCATCAGGCCACTGTATCCTCTCTGGAAAAAACACTCAGGGCTCAGACCCCCGGTGAATCACCAATCACTTCTTGTTGTTGGGGGGGGTGCAGGCGGAAAGGAAGGCGGAAAGAGGATTAAACGGATAGGGGGAAGGTCAGAGTCCATCTTCCCGTCTGCCGCTCTGTCCCTCCGAGGCCCCTTATCCGATGCTGTCAGTGTCCACTGACTGACGTCTTCGCTCGGCGGTCAGGTCCTGGCAGCCATGCCGCGGCAACGCCACCTGATACACGCCGCCGACACGACAACAACAACTAAATAAACAAGGCATCCTCCCAAACCAATAGCCTCCCCCTATCAGGCATCCGTTCTCCCAACCCCTTCCATCGGCTGATTGACTTTGCTCTGGTCACTCTTTCCCAATAGCCAAACTGACAGCTGCCCCTCTTTGTTTGTGGGAAGGAGAGTCGGGCGGCTAAACTCCAGGCTAAAGTCATCAGATGAGTCCAATTGAGAGTGGCCTGGTTGTATTTCTGGGATGCACTACTTGAGTAAGAACCCAAGCTGGGCACGAAATAGAAAAAGTTGTCTCCAGGTAAACAATATAAACAGGGTCTAAAAAAAAGGTCACTTTGACGTCTAAAATGCTAGGTTTGGTTGAATGACGCCGGCTAAGTTTGTACTTAACACGCATGAGACGTTAATCATCTCGTATCACTTTCACAAAGGCATTTCGCCAAAAATGTTGACATGTAGTAACTGTGACGGTTTCTATCCATTGTAGACGCTGCTGTTGGATAGAAAATTAAAACATATGCAAACGTTCCGCTAGGTCTCATAGAACTGAAACTTCAAGGTTGGAGAACTAGAACATCTGTCCAGAGTCTCTAAGTCATGATTAAAAACACCTTAAGTTGTCTGCTGAGACGTGCTAATGACAAGACCAGGACCTAAAAAAACTAGTGAGTGGACCTTTAGTTTGTTTTAGTTTTTTGCCTTAAGTCGAACTAGCGCTCGCTTTTCACTGTTGAACGCAGCGATCATGTTGCAGCTTCATAACGTGATGCTAAAAGTCATCAGATGAGTCCAACTGAGAGTGGCCTGTCTTTTTGGCACGAAAAAGAGAGATTTCTCCAGGTGAACAATATAAACAGGGTCCTAAAAGAAAACGTCCGACGTCTAAAAAGAGACCTCGTGACCCCTGTCATCTAGCGTTTTGGTTCCGCCGGCCAACAACTAGTCTCCGAAGTGGCGAGATCATAGCGGGGGCTTCCGCTGCGTATTCCCTTTCATAAGTCAACACCCCGAGATGTACTGAAGAGGACTTCTGAAGAGGGAAAGTGTTTGCTAATCAGTGTATAGGTCAGCATGTAACAGAATATTTTTTTGGCCGGTGGGACGGGAGCCGCGCTTTGATCATAGGGGGAAGTATTCCGTTTGAAAGAGTCATTTGGCTCGGGGGCGGCAGAACTTCCTGGGGACAAAACAGCCCAGACCGGGCAGCCGTGGGGGTTAATATCGGGATGTTTGAGGGGATTGGTTGATGCCCCAGACCGAGGCCTCTCAAGTTCTTTCATATCAAACAGACCCACATTAGACCGCAGACCTTCGCTCGCTCCCGGAGCCAATTGGGAAGAGCGTTGTTGGTTCAGTGTTGAATTGTGAAGCTGATTGATCTCGTTGAACAGACTTTTGACTATGGCTTGCCAACCCAACATGTACTACTGGAGTTGAGAGATCTCTTGATACTCAAAGGATTATATTTGCTGTTTTTGAACTCTCTGCAGTAGTTTCTGATTACATTTTTTTTAATTTGAAAAAAAAAAACTGCTGCCCGTTGCCCATTGGACCTAAAATCAAGCCTTAATTAATTCGTTCTACATCATCAGTCAGTGACGGTGCAAAGGGGAAGGTGTAACTATTAATTAAATTCTTATATCTTATCTTAGTTGTTCATTTATTCTGAAAAGTTCTTGCCTACAGGTTTAAGCCAAATGTTCACAGGAAAATAAATAGGCTGCAAAAAGTATCACATTCTTATAGTTCTGGTATTAGATGAAATGCGGTAAAATGATGCCGCATTTATCAAGCCTAAAAACACAGAACAGTGATATATTTATTGATGGAGTCTATGTGTAAATTCCACCTAAAGACGCCATAAATACAAGCAGGCTGATTGGACGGCTGACAAAGAATTATTTTAGGATTTTTATGATTTTACGACATCACCTGATGTGTGAATACACCTGAAATCCCTGAAAATGTTAGCGCACGTTGTCATTTTGAGCATGTTAGCATTTAGGTTCAATCACCTCAATGTAGTACATTGTAGAGTATACAGTCCATTATTATTACATTACATGTGTATTAGTACAATAATTAGATGTCTTGGCCTGAGGACAATGTTCTCAATGAGCCTTAGAACCCGTCAAGGAACTCAAAACCTCAAAGACCCCCTTCAGAGAATGTTGGTTGCAAGTCCTGGCTCTTTAAAAGTTTGTCCTGCTTGCCAATATGTATTGTGGCACGAAAAAAAAGAGGCTCTCAGGATTATATTTGCTGTTCTTGAGTCTCCGCCTGGCCTCCGGATTACATTTTGTCCATTTGCAGAAGTTAGTGCTGACCTTGCCCCCCGGTCACAAAACCGAGTCTCGGTTGATCCGGGCCCAGTTGTGGGATGTGGCAGCTCCGAGCGTTAGAATAGTGGAGCCACTGTTGGGGCTGAAGACACTGAGACTCCACAGCCACGCCAACATCTCTATAAAGCTGCATTTTAGGCACAGCAGTGCTTGGAGCTAAATGCTAACGCCAACGTATTCAAATGCTCACGACGACCATGCTAACATGCCAAAGCTGGTATAATGTTCATCGTCTTCTGCTCAGTAAATTACCATGAATTCACTAATTGTAATAGCATTAGCTCTGCAAATATGTGTTTTATAGTAATGGGAAGTTTGTTTTTAAAATCCCCCTGCAAATAATCTTAAAACAACAGAAATGAACCTTTGTGTGCCATTGGCACCATGATTCATGGCAATAGATCAAAAAGATAAAAGAAGAAGCTTCAGTAAGATTTTTGCTTAAGTCATACTGTAATTTTTTTTTTTTTAAATGCACTGCAAAATGAAATCTCATCATGTGAAATATCTTGTATTGTAGTTTAATAGTCCAATATCAAGTTAAATTTTCTTGAATTATCTTATTCCATTGGCAGATAATGAGTTTTTTAACAAATAAGAGTCTGAATAATGAGATTAGGACCACTAATTCCATCTTAATTTAAGAATATAAGACTAAATTTACCAATGATTAAATTAACACATCTTAAAATACTTAATATTGGACTAATTAAACCAAAAACGTGCTATTTTTACTTGTTAAGATTTCTTTTGTGTGTGTCCCAGTGAAGGATAAGAATAAAACCCAGGTGAGTGTAGGCTGTAGCCATCATGCGTATGCTAATAGTTCCGCATAAATGTTCATTCTGATTCCAGCTGAGGATCAATTATTCATATACTGTATCTCTCTGTCTCTCGCCTTGACACAAATACAATCAGATTTGCATTATGTGGGAGGATTGGCTGACTCCTGAGCATAATCCTAATTCCAGTCTTAACTCTGAAACCCGGAAATCCTAATCATCAAACTGCAAAAAAAGAAATAGTTCGACATCTCTGCATCCCTGTTAAGGCCATTTTTTTTGGCTTGGTATGGAAAAAAATTGGGGGGAAAAACAGGACACTCAGACAAACCCAGTCTGTCCTATTAGTAGGCGTCTCATTGAAATGCTGCGACGGATTCTTGGCGGGGCCGGGGGGGGCTGACAGTGCTGGTCACCCCACCCCAGACCTCACCTATACCGGGGGGCACACACAGATCCCTCCTGATTGATTGGGGTGGCTTTCTGCTCATTCATTAGCCACCGCCTGGCAGCCACCTTCATGTCGACAGCCCTTTTTCATCGCTGCCTGGTCGCGGCCACGCTCGCTTCAACCCGGCTTATTAACGACATTTTAGACATTAATATTGCAGGGGGATTAGGGATATCCTATCTCCTTTATTCTCCTGACAAACCCCCTTTACTGTTTCTATTGGATCAGCCCCTCTCTCTCTTTCTCTAAATCTCTGCCATGCTTACCTTTTTTTTTCCTTCTTTTCACTCAAATACATTTTCTCTCTCTCTTTTTTTAGTCATTTTGTCAGTTTATCTTGCTTCACTCATCCTGTCCGCCCTGCAACATGCTCTTTTTGAGTGATGTGCAGCGGAATTTAAGTTCTAACATTTGTATTTTTAAGGAGAGAGATCGAGAGAGCCCAGCGTCTGCTGCTGGGACGAAGCCAGGATGTGATAGCACACGGCCTGGGCAATAACAAATGGAAACTAACCTTTTTACACAAATTGTCCTTCACATTCTCAAACTTTTTGGTAGATCGAAAATAAAAGTTGGAGTGGATAGCACATAGAAAAATATATAAGCCCTTATAGCGGCCTGTCTTTGGGCACATCAGTGTTTTTTTGTTGATTGGCATGCTAACGTAAGCATGCTAACATACTCAATGCTAACATGCATATGTTTACTATATTGTTTTAGTTTGTTGGTTTACTAGCATCTGTTAATTTGCACCATTGACAAAGTAGATCTGAGGGTGATTGGAATGTTGTAGTTGGGATCTCCTAAGTCAATAGGTTCATTCTCTGTGGGTTGTGCATGCTTATTCTCAATTTCATGGCAATCCATCTAATGTTTGTTGAGTTATCTCCAAAGTGACACACAGATTGAGTGATAGTGCATTTATATTCTATTCTATCTGTCAGCAAAATTGCAGAATGTGGCTCTCTGTCATGTAAAATAAATGATTATATGCCCCAGTGGTATCTCTGCCTTCTTAAGTAATTTACAAAATGATATTTCAATCGATAATTGGAAGAGCGATTTGAATGTGTTTCTCAGAGAAATATCTGATCAAATAATACAACTAGAAAGTGTAAGTGTAAGAGATCACCACCAGGGGGCCCTACATCAGCCAGAACTTTTTTCTTATCTTGCCAACAAGCAGACAAACGCCTGTTAAAACATAACCTTCTTGGCGAGGGTAATTACAAATCTTTCCGGACTTGACCTTTTTGGAAGAAAACAGGCAGAAGTGAAGGAGATTGACAATTAGAAAAGTCGGGACAGTTCAAAACCCAAAGAAGATCTCCCTCCGCTTTCACCTGAAGTGGCAGCTACACCCTTAGATGCCCTAACACCTGCCCCCCTTCTGTTGGCTTCTATGATGGCCTTTTGAGACCTGGTCTGACCTTATGGGGGTCCACAGGGTGGAGGGTTAGAGGTCAACATGCCTCGAGACCACTGAGCTGAGGGGTTTCTGCTGTCATTTTCTGATCTTCGCTTGTGAGTCACGAGGTTGCAAAACTGAATATAGAGTTTCTTTGTTGAGGTCCTACAACGATGGGCAGTAAATCATTGCTCCTGACGGCGCATGAGCCAGAGCAAAACCGCAACCTGGCACGGTAAAACCTGGGGTTTTTGTTCGGATTAAACAAACAAGATAGAACACGTTAATTATAGTAAGTGTCGGTAGGTGGATGTTGTTTCCTTTGGACAGACTCAACGGGCTGTTTCCAGTCTTTATGCTAAGTTTGGCTGACTGACGCCGGCTAAGTTTGTACTTAACACACAGACATGAGACGTTAATCATCTCGTATCACTTTCACAAAGGCAGCAGACAAGTGCATTTCCCCCAAAAGTGTTGACATGTCGTAACTGTGACGGTTTTCAGATCCATTGTAGACGCTGCTGTTGGACAGAAAATTAAAAACATGCAACGTTCCACTTGGTCTCATATAACAGAAACGGTTCTGAAACCAGAACCCATGAAGGAGAAGCGTGTTCCAGTCGTCATTCTTACACTCTTGGAACTGTTGGTGAAGAATTTAGATAATATTTATTGCAACATGTGAAGCATTTTTTGCCCTCAATGGCATATTAAATTGACAAAAAGAGAAAAAAAATACCTACATACCTCAAGGTTGGAGAACTAGAACATCTGTCCAGAGTCTCTAAATCTGGATTAAAAACACCTTAAGTTCTCTGCTGGGACGTGCTAATGACAAGACCAGGACCTAAAACCTAGCGAGTGGACCTTGCCCTAAATCCTACTAGCTCTCGCTTTTCACCGTTGAACGACGCGATCACGCGGTGGCTCCATAACGTAACGTGACACATTTAATAGCATGTTCCACCCTCAAGACCGACTTCTCCGAGATTTGTTGTCCGTTTCCAAGGCGACGTCCACCCCTCCTGACGGGCGTGACGTGGAGCTCCAGGAGGCAACCTGCAGGATTGTACGAAGTGAACCACAGAACCGATCACAGCAAATAATACGTCAGTGATGAAGTACTGTGATGTGGCGTGGTATATGTTGTACTTCGGGAGCTGTGGGTGGTGCCGGGCCGGGGGTGAGGGGGGTTGGGAGGTGGGGGTGGGGGGCGTCTGGCCTGTCCATGTCCATCCCCGTGCATGCCACCGCTATTACCATGTGAAACTGCTGCACCTCTCAGCCAAAGATTAGTGGCACTCATCCAGGTATTTGTGCTTTTCATCACCATATGGAAACACTTCTCTTCATCCCACGACCTCCTTATTCCTCCAGCACCCCCCCCCTACTCCGCCACCATCACACACCCTCCTTCCCTGCTCCCCTTTATAGATTACTGGCATAGTGAGTTGAAACTGGCTTCAGATCTGTGCAGCTAACCCACGGTGTCTCTGTTATGCCTGTCTCTCTGCCTGCCTGTCTGCAGGAAGCCCAGCAGTCTTTAATGAAAGTCATGAGGGAAAGGATAGAGGGAGGGGGGGGGCAGAGGAGGAGGGAGTGGAAATTTGGAGAGCAAGTGCATGCAAAACGCTGCAACCGCACAGGTTTGTGTCGCTGCTAAATAAGCGCGATCCATCCTGCACGCTGCACAACGGAAAAACGTAAATGATTGACATGGCGTTTGATTTGTGTATTGAAGCATTTCTGTCATCGCCGCCCCCCCCGCGTACGTATGAGGTGTTTGTGCAATAAGCATAAAAAGAGGCTCGGCAATTTCTCATGCTGCGAGATAACCGAATACAGAGGACTTCATTACCCAGAAACCCTACGACATGATGTCAGTCCTGTCTAGTGGAAACGTCTATTACTGATGACTTCCACTTTTTCTTGCTCACTGGAGACTCTTGTTCTTTTTAATTTCTCCTATTTGTGGATTAAAAGGAAAAATCCTTTACAAGCACACTGTCGGCATAAAGATCGATATACGGAAAAAGAAAAGAGTTGTTTTTGTATTTTCAGGAGTGAATTAAATCCTGTCACCCCCACCCCACAAGCCCAGTGGTCAACAAACCAAGATGGACAATGACATTGATTTATCCGCAGAGACCAAGGAAAAGAAACAGAGGGATTAAAAAAAAGCAACTTGGCAGAAAAGTGAATCTTTCAGAAGCTGTTTTCTTTGAGCGAAAAATGTCAATTGAAATAAATATATAAAATAAGTGACAACTGTGAGATGCAAACTATTAAAGGTGAGTCAAAATGTGAACTTTTACAGTTTGCATCTAAATAATAACTCATCCAAATCACAGCCTATTATTGATGGATAATTCAGACTGTGAGTAAACATGACCTTAAAATATTTGTATTCACTGCATGTCTTTTCATATTTTATCCAAGGTTGCATTTACAGCAGTTTACAGGTCAACATCTTTATTTATTTGTTGATGCATCTGCAGGATACTTTACTTTTTTTTCTTATTCTCTTGGAATACTACAGTTTTCACCTTTCCTCCTCGTAGCAAGGTCATTCATGGCTTTTCTTGCTGGAAGAAATGCGAACTTTGACTGATGATGCAGCTTCTTACGTTGCATACTCTGATTCGTTTGATTGCTAAAAATAGACCTGATTTAACAAGGTAAATATCTGAGCTTCTTCATAATAAGGTGCTGGATTTGTTTTTTTTGGCTTTGTATAACATTTTTACTTGCAGAAATGTAGCCTAAGGGGAAAAATTAAAACAAACTGAAACTTCAGCGGGAAAAAAATGTTGTGGCTACAGGCCTGAGCATGTCTATTTGGATAAGGTAAAAAAAAATGTCTTTTGAGATGTCCTTTTTCTGTTCATACAAACACGTAATAATACAAAATTATAAGATAGTGATTCAGAATATGGGGACAATAAGTCTAAAAGTGTATTTTACTGTTTTATTGTACATTCAAATATTTCACACCAGGCTCCAGTAAAGAGCCACTGTCCATGTAATCATACATCAACACACACTTAGCTTTAAAGCCAGAGAATCCACAGTAAATCCTTATTTCTGTTTCATCTATTCCTTCCACATGACGTCTGTAGTGTGTGTGTGTGTGTGTGTGTGTCAGCGCTTTAACAGCACGGCTTCAAACCCCAGCCCTCATAATAAACGTGAAATAAAAACTGGCTCTCTTCATAAAATGTCTTGAGGGCAAACAGCGATAAAGCGGCGAGGTGGGCTTGTACCTCCGGCCCTATTAATTGGCCGGGCCGCTGGGGGCCCCGGGGCCGGGCCTGTTACCTGTGTGAAGAGAGGCGATTAATGCCTCCCCTTTGACCGAGCCCGGCTCTCAGCCCGGCTCTGCCGAGACGCTCTCTAATTAATCCACTCTTACTGTTGTAATAGGCTCTTCCTCGGGGAGCGCTCGGCCTCGGCTATAAGCCCCCCTCCACCCCCCCAACACGCTCCTCCACCCAAATATGATTTCTCTCTTACATGGTAAACAACAGGCGCTCTCACGGGACGGCCGGGCTTGAAGGAGGATGGATTTGAAGGATGCGAAACAGAGGAGCTAATAACGGCGTGATTCTGCTCTTAAGAACAGTCAATGATGGCGATAGCGGTTTTATTTTTTACACTTTCTTCCTTCTTGGATGTGCTGAGGGTGTCACGATTCATTTTTAACATTGATTCACAGTCTGTTTGCAGCTGATTCCATTCAAGGACAATATAGTTTCATTTGGAACAATCCGTTTTGATGTGAAATCGATTTATTAACCATTTAGTTTCCTAGATTCCTGTTGTTTCTTGTAAACTATTCAGGTATAAATTAACTATAGGGACAAAACAAACACGTAAATACCTATTAATAGAAATGCATTCAAATTATATTTAAATAAAGCAACAACCAACATTTCTTGAGGTTAAATAACAGTAAGTTTACCAGATATTTCTGGTGTAGTTTTTTACCAATGTATAATGCATATATATATATATATATAAAGATGTCCCAAATTATTGAGTGTGCTGAATATCCAAAATAAAACCTAATTCAATTGTGGCTGCTGCAAATGTCACTGATAGGCAGAATAATATGACGAGCTCCCTCAGCAACAGACTAATCCATCCCAAGTGTCTGAGGGAGCGATATAGGAAGTCCTTCCTTCCTACAGCTGTCAGACTGTACAACAAGTACAGCTCGCAGTAACCCCCCCCCCCAACAGAAAAAATGGACAGTGCAAATACATTCTTAATTCATATTTATATATACCTGTATATACCAGTGCAATACTTTTTATTCATATTTATATATACCTGTATATATCTGTATATATTGTTTTTTAATTTAATTTTTTAATTTTTCTTTTCCTTTTTAAATTTTTAAAAAACATTTTTGTAACTTTTCTAACTGCTGCTGTAGCACCGTAAATTTCCCCACTGTGGGACAATAAAGGAGCTATCTTATCTTATCTCTTATCTAATAAATTGAATAGTGCTTAATGTCTCAATCATTGAAATTAATTTAAAAAACACATCCATATAAAGTCTGCGAGTATTGATAAAATCGATTGATTACATTTTAAATCCATGTTAGATCCATATTTGTCGTCTGGAACATGCCGAGCACATATCGTTGGATCGCAGGAATATAAATCAATACGTTGATGTAGTAGATGAACCGTTACACCTCTATTAAATACACATCACAGTAATTTACTTTTACCACATAAAGAGTAAGATGAAGAACTAATGTCATTTTCATTCATCATGTAAGCAGCCATCGGTGAACGTAGATCTTTCTTTATATCGTTTTAACAGAAATCGTCGTTCCCGCCGCCATGCGTACAGCATACATCCATTAGCGTTAGCGCCATTAGCTCATGTGTGACCATTGCGTCATCACATGATATCACTCATAAGGTCGAGAAAAGCCTTCGTTTGCAGCCAAAGCCAATAATATCTGTAAATGAGGATACCAGCACACGCCTATGCGAGGCCTCCATGGTGTTACACTTTAATACGTTAATTTAGTTTTTCCTTTGTAAAACACTTTTCGGCACCATTTTAAATGCCCCTATATAAAGTTTATTACCACTTAAATGTAATAGTTGCTGAGATGTCATGGCGGTCGACTCATTCCCTGTCCACTATGCTAATCTTTTTCTTTTTTTTTCTTTCGCGTGTTTGATTGCTGCTGTAATGACCCCCCTGGGTGGTCTGCACAGACCAGGCAGGTGCGAGTATTTCCCTCATTGTCTCGTGATTAGGAGTCATTGTGGACGGCGGCCGCTGGTCCTGCTCCTCTCTGATCTTCTGTGGTGTGAAACATGTGCTAGCGTCATTAGCCGCTGACTGAGTCCATTTGAGGCCATTTAGCACCTCCTGCCTGCCCGCAGCCGCTGCTAATGTGTGTGTGTGTGTGTGTGTGTGTTGACACAGTGCAGACCTCTCTGGTCTCTGAGCCGCAGGGTCAGACTGCCAAAGTTCTAACTGATTTGAGGTGGGAATTCTGTGTGTGTGTGTGTAGATTTGTTTGTGTGATTTCTTGTATCTCCATCGTTGTGAGGACCAATTATCACCTCTCTAAAAAAAGCTCGCTTGATCCTGGGGCCGAGGTCAGGTGCTGAGTTACTGTGTGAGGGTATTCTCTCACATCTGAGGAGTCACATTGGTTAATTCGACATTCGAATGCCCTTTTCAGACAATATGACAACACAATCACATCAAGTAAGCCTAACCTCTTATGACGCGCCCCCCTTTTTTCCGTCTTATTTGTGAACATGGCATCCTTGAGTTGTAAATAGCACAGTTCCCACATGTCATACGTCATTTAAAAAGCTACGTTGGCTATCAGATCTTGTAATTGGAAACTTCCATTAGGTCCATTAAACCAAAGGTGGTCACACCTTCGTGATTGGTCCTCATTGGCTGTCATGTTGGCGTGTGCATGGCGTCAATTGATGCAAAACAACACCATAATTGTTGTGTGCATAGAAAACAACACCTGAAGCATTGTATTGTCATAAATGACATCTCTTCCATGCATGTACGGCATGTCTTGAGAGGTTTAAGATGCTCTGGAGAAAGTCTATCTGACTCATGGGCAAATCCAAGCAGCTCTGGTGAGTGTATTGACAAATGTTGTAATATGCAACTTGAGAATCGTGTGCATGTCCCATTAGAAAACACAGATGAGGGAAAAGTCAGAATGAGTCAGGAAAGGAATATTTTGCACAATATGTTCTGGTAAAAAAACACTGTTGAATCTAAAACTACAGCATCTTCATTGGGTCTTTAGTAGGATTCCTTTGAAGCAATAAGGATCTGGAGGGAGATTTCTGACCTCTGGCAAATATTTTTCAAATTATTGATCAGATGCAATTTGTGCGCTATTGTCGAGAGCAGGACACGTAAGAACCTTGGACAGGATCTGGCATTTGGCTCTCCTGTGAAAGATTTTAAAGGATCTCGCTAGACTGGCGGGAATTCGCCAGATGGCCGGCTCAACAAGGGTTCCCCGCGTGCCGCGGCGATTTGGGTTCCACACAACGCCACGGGGGGGGGGGGGGGGGGAATATTTTTGGCAAGATGATGTGAGATTGATTGGGGAGACGCTTTCTGAAAGGCGGATCCTCTGGCCCGAGGTTCCCTGACCACACACCACAGTCATATCTGAAATATGTTTGAGGCTTTGGGGTCGTAAAGCGGAGGCGAGGGACTGCGGCGGCGTTACGCATCTGACTCCTCCTTTCGGCGAGCTTGCATAGTTCCGTGTACGGCAGCCTGTAATTACAGCCCCGTGACCTTTCCTCAGAGGCCATTGTGTCAACCTCGACCACCTGGTTTCAAAAGGAAAACGGGTTTCATGCCGGACTGGATCTGCGTATAAGGGTCATAAGTAAGTAGCATCGATCAGGTCTCTTAAATGTACTTTGTATGTTCATGTTGGTTTAATATCATTTTAAAGTCCATTTGTACCATGTTTCTGGCATTATATACGAATAATGAATTGTAATTATTTATTCATTTATTCCACTTACAATATAAAAATAGTTGATAGCATTCATATATACATAGATATAGATTTATATATGGAGGGTCTGATGCTGTCCTGGTGAAACCTGGAATCTGTGATGGATCCTGCGCTTACACCAAAATTCATTACATTTCTGTTTTTCTGTTTGTAATCATCAATTTTCATGTATTGTTTCCACCTGCACACATCATCTATTGCATGCCTGGGCTTTTTTAGAGAATTATATTTGCATATATATATCTATATAGTATCCTAGCAGCAACAAACCCCGTGAAACCAGGTGCTGGAAAACCGTATTGATTGGTGATAAAAAGCCTTTGACACAGTGAGGTTATCTTCAGCTGAAAGAGATTCCTGGAGCTTGTTTGTGCCGCCATGATTTCTACAGGCCAGGTAGTGAGTTTTCAGAGTCCTTACATATCAGAACGCCAAGTTTTCTGGATCATCCACTTAAGTCCATGGATCTAAATCATTACCATTGTTCACTTTGGGCCACAAGTTATCTCACTTATTTCAATCAGTGTGCAAGAAAGCTGCATAACTTTGAGAAACCTCAGTGGAAACGGCGCTGGAAGACACCAGCTTTATCAATCTCGTCTAAGTGCTGGGGCCTGATTCCCACCATCTGTCCTGGTAGAGTAGGGAGCTGAGTTTATCGTGAGGAGACTGCAACGATACGGCAATGATAACATTTAAAGACGGTTTATCAGTGTTCCTCAACCTGTGAACCCTTCAAACGAAGGCCGCAACTCCAACAATTATTGTCTAGATTTATCAATTAATGGTTTTATCCGTAAAGTATTAGGTAAAAATCAATTAAAGACTTGTTTAAATGTCTAATTTGTGACTCACAGTCCTAAACTTCAGTTTATTATTATGTTTGACAAAGAAAAAAACTTTTTCTAATGTAAATTATTTCACATGGTGGTGTTGTTTCAAGTATTTGATTCCATGTGGGTAAAAAAGACTATACTCCAGTTTTCTTTTCGAATTAAAGTAGAAATAATTGAGACAGACAAGGTGTTCAACTTTAGGAAAAAGAGGAGAATAACAGGAAGCTGGAGGCTCACAGGCGACAGATATAAAGCCTCATAATGAAGAGTCTGGGGGAACCAACGTTCTTGTTACACCGGTGTAACAGCACTATGGGGGCTAATGGGTTAATATAACATTACAGTAATTTTCGGACTATAGAGCGCACCTGATTATAAGCCGCACCCGCTACATTTTTAGAGGAAAACCATTTTGTACATACACAAGCCGCACCTGTATATAAGCCGCATGTGCCCACATTAAAACATGTAAACATATTTACAAAGAAAGACGGTACACAGAGAGAGTTTTCAAAGTTTTAATAATAAAACTTGATAATAATAATAATAAACTTTCTCCCCAAACGGTGCCTGTGGCAGGGCAGTAAAACGATAGCAACACGCTAGCAACACACTATAACAGGTCTGGGAAAAGAACATACTGGTAAAAATCACGGTAAGCGTCTTCATCTTCTTCCTTTGAACTGAAGCCATCGAAGTCATCTTCCTCAGTGTGGGAATGAAACAGTGTCATATAGACGTCTCACACACTCCCTCAGCCTCTCTCTCATCCTGAGACAAAGTTTACGTGCAGCAGCTGTTTCCTTCTTTATTTGACAGCTCGGTTGCTTTTAGCTTGAAAGCTGCGTCATATGCCTTTCTTTTAGCATTTTCCATGATGAGGGTATGTTCACGCTAATTTAATTTATGCACAAGACAAGAAGTTGCAGTCTTCCTCGACGCATATATTCCACCGGTCTTAATCTTACCGTTTCTACTTGAGCGCCCCTGGTGGCTGTTAGAAAAATTACATAAATTGGCCGCATCACTGAATAAGCCGCAGGGTTGAAAGTTTGGGAAAAAAGTAGCGGCTTATAGTCCGGAATTTACGGTAATTGAAGTCATGTTTCACTTATGTAGTTATACATATATTGATGAATAATATAATATTTTCACATTGAGCTCTTCTATCCAGACACGTCTCCACCAGCATCTTTTGTTCTTTTTTTTGTTCTGCAATTCATATGAACGGTGAAGATGAAGCAAAACGGCAATTCAGCGTGATGATAAGGCCAAACAGGGAGAGGAGAGCAGCTCGCAGAGAGCGAATAATGTCGATTTCTGATAAACGTGAGGTTCTGCGCCGGTTCTGATGAGTGTGGCGGTATCATCAGGTGGTGAAATGGGCTTCTTCAAAACAAGAACAGCGCTTCTATTTCCTGTTCGGGAGCATAGAAACGAAGGAGGAAAAAAAATGATGAGGGAATAAACACAGACGATCTTGCGACTCCTGACCTTCACTCTCTGTGTTTTGCAGATCTCACGGGCGCGGGTTCGATTTCGCGACTTCCCGGGATTGTGATCGCGTGCTGAACCCCGCCCGCAGACGATAATAATAAAACTGAAACGTGTGACATTCGTTTCATGCATATTCAAAACTCACCTGCTAGGTGTTACTGCAATAATAAGCACTAAGCTGCTTTTTCTCTCTATAGGCCTCGCATACTGATGGTGCCGCGCTTTGCACGGAAACAGCTTGAAGCTGGAGTCACATATACAGCTCACTAATGAGAAAACAATAGGGGAGCCGCCGCGCAGTCTCACGCCTTCTCTTCACACATTTCCATATACTTCTCCGGGTCTCTTCTCTTCGTTTCTGCCGCAAATGTTCTCGCCGCTCACCTCACACTTGGTCCTCCTATAGGGCGGGTTGTGTGTGTGTGTGTGAGTGTGTGTGTGAGTGTGTGTGAGTGTGTCACGCTAGGTGGGAGGTTTGGTGAGAATTCCCCTGAGCTCTGGTCTGGAGATGGTAAAATAGACGCTCTCACCTATCAAAGCCTCAGGCGGGGGTTCCACACGCCGTGTAACTGATATTATTTCTATTTGATGATTAAGAGGCCAAATGTGGCCGCAGAGCCGTCCTCCTTCTTCTTTTTTGGGGGGGTGAGTCCTCCTCCTTAAAAATAAATGAGAACACTGATTTCATTCTAAAACATAATGGAGACTCATAATGCATGCATAGATGCACCAGAGATGTCATCTTTCTTATTTATTTTTTTATTCTTTCCTCACCAAATAGCGCTAAGTGTGAGGATATTTGGAGATTTTTCTTACATAAATGTGAAACATCACGTTACTTAATTTAAGATAAGATAAGAAAAGATAAGAAAAGAGGACTTTATTGATCCCACAACAGGGAAATTTGCTTGTTACTGCAGCTAAGCACAGGTGTGAGAGAGTACAGAGTAAAGAAAATAAAAGCTAAAGAGCTATAAAAAATAAAAACAAATACACAAAACTATGTAAAAAGTTCCTAGAATTAATTTGATATTTGATATTTGAATGCCATCACAATCACATTAACCCATAAGAACCCATTTATCCTTAAAGGAAAATTATGTGGGTTCTACCATCATTCTACCATATTCTATATTATTATATTCTATATTATTATATGCCAAATTCAGACATAAAACCTTATAAGGAAGAGTCTGGGGGAACCAACATCCATCACAAGGATTTTTTTAATAATCCATTAGCTTCTAATACAACTAACAAACACAATGCACCATTAGAACACTGGACAAATGGGCCTGTATACACCTATGTGAATATTACATTAAAAACCATATGCAAAACAATTTGCAGCTATAATAGTCATTTACCACATTAACTATGCATAAAGTGTATTTCTAATTACTGTTATTAATGTTATCTTCATTGAAAAACAGTGATTTTCTTTAAAAAATTAAACATTTGTAAGTGAGTCCAAACTTTTTGAGCAAAAAGGAAAAGTTTAAATCCACCCACATATGAACACGAGTGACGGCTGCTTCAGGTTCAGGGTCCTGGGATTGAATCTGATTATCATGATTAACTCTCAACTTTATTATCATTATCCCCCTAATCCCACACACCCCCCCACTATGGTTTTACAGCGGGGGTCAGTTTCTCATGTAGTCACCTGGGTCTGAGGCCGGAGGACAACCGCTGATGATGAATTGTTCATTTGTTGTGGCCGCGGCTGGGGAGGCAGACAGAGAGGAAGGGACCCCCCCCCCCAGGCCATTACCCAGCCTCAGCATATGTATGCACTGCAATTTTAACCCCCCCCCCCTTCCAGCCTCTCTGCATTCACACACATCACAGTGAGGCTGCAGGGACACGGATCCACGACCCCCACTCCTATTCCATTCTGATGTGCACTGCGAGGGTCACCTGGGGTCACGTCTGCATGGAAAAACGGGATTATAGAGGGGGGGGGGGGTGGGTAGAGACAAGAGACTCATAGCCTGAAGGTATCCTACACGCATACAAACAGATGCAAACATGCATGCAGACACCACAGGGAGGGGGGGGGGCTGGAAGTCTTTTGACACGCACAGACTTTACACGGACACAGCGCAGCAAATAATGGAGGTGAAATGCACTCAAATTATACACATGTGCACACGGGCAGGAAGACATGAACTCCTCCAAGGAACAGGAACGCAGGTGCATGCAGACACAAAGAAAAAGGTTCAGTTAAATAAAGGTTTAACCCCCCCCCGTCTTAACCCTTTATAATCCGGTTTCCTATTCAGTTCACTTTTATAGCTTTAAGGTTTCTTTAAGATTCTATGTGCAATTTTTGAAGCAAACGTGCTTGTTATTTGCTCCTTTTTTACTAGTAAAGGGTCATGTTGTTGGACTGAAATCCACCAAAGGCAGAAAAATGCAGCTCCAGCTCATGAGAGAACACCGAAAGTTTGATCTGGTTACCTCTGGTGTTGAGAATTGACTTTTATTTTATTGCGTGTTCTTAAATGGAGAAGTCGTCCCCCGTCGCACCTTATCGACCTCCTCACCCTTGTAATCTGGGATCTGCTGAGCAGCTGTTGCTCTCTGGGGGGGTCGGAGGGCCACGCCGCTGCAGAATAACCACGAGAATAGGACGAAAACGCCGCTTACTGCGTGTTCAGGAAACTGCTTTTAATTAGTTTTTAATTTTGGTTTATGCTTTTATGCATGTATTTATTCTATGAATCCCCCCCAGGCTTGTTTTAAGATGTAACAATCTACTTTGAGTTATTATTTGTGTTTCTGTTTTTCCCTACAAAAAAACAGTTCAATTATCTTGTTAAAATCCTTTAAATTGCATTTCCTTCTCCCTCATTAATTCCTGAATATATGAATACCTAAATATGTTTAATTTAAGAAGTTTAACTGCTCCACTGTTCAGCAGTGGCATGCTTTGGGGGGCAATTGTTGAAAAAACACCTGCTGAAGTGCCCTCTTGTAGGTGTGGTAAGTTCCCTGAGTTCCCTGGTAAAGAGCCTTGTGGTAACTGCACTGTTCTGCAGTGGCATGGATGGGCCAGCATGGCCCGAATGCTGAAAACTGCATGCTAAAGTGCCTTCATAGCAGCCTATACTTAAGTGCCCTTTAGGAACCAAAACGTGCCTCATGGCAACCAAAATGTGTCCTAAACTGCCCTCTTTGAGCCAACATACATGCTAAATTGCCCTTTAGTTGCCACAAGATGTGCTGAAGTGCCCTTTTAGAATGAAATGATGTGCTAAAGTGCCTTCTAGGAACCAAAACCTGTGCTAATTTGCCCTTTAGGAACCGAACCTTGACTCATGGCTGCCAAAATGTGTCCTCAAGTGCCCTTTAAGAGCTGATATGTGTGCTTAACTACCCTTTAGGAACCAAAAGATGTGCTAGAGTGCCCTTTAAGAGCTAAAACATGTGCTAATGTGCCCTCTAGGAACCAAAACTTGGCTCATTGCTGCCAAAATGTGTCCTAAACTGCTCTCTTTGAGCCAACATGCATGCTATATTGCCCTTTAGTTACCACAAGATGTGCTAAAGTGCCCTCTAGGAGCTGATATGTGTGCTTGACTACCCTATATGAACCAAAATATGTGCTAGAGTGCCCTTTAAGAGCTAAAACATGTGCTAATGTGCCCTCTAGGAACCAAAACTTGTTCTAATTTGCCCTTTAGGAACCAAAACTTGACTCATTGCTGCCAAAATGTGTCCTAAAGTGCCCTCTTTGAGCCAACATATGTGCTAAATTGCCCTTTAGTTGCCACAAGATGTGCTGAAATGCCCTTTAAGAATGAAATGATGCACTAAAGTGCCCTTTAGGAGCCAAAACCTGTGCTAATTTGCCCTTAAGGAAGCAAAACTTGACTCATGGCGGCCAAAATGTGTCTTAAAGTGCCCTCTAGGAGCCAAAATGTGTACCAATGTGCACTTAAGGAACTAAATTGTCTGCTAAATTGCTCTTTCGTAACCCAAACATGTGCTAAAGTGCCCTTTAGTAAGCAAAACGTGCACCAAAGTGGCCTTCATAAGCCTAAACATGTTTGCAAACACCCCCTTGAGAGTCAAAAAAGCATATAAATATGTAAATATAATGATTGTAAGAGGTTTAATTGCTCCACTGTTCAGGGGTCACTTCAACAGGCCTGCATACACCACTGCTGTCCAATGCATCTCCACAGTGTTTGTACGGCAGGGAGACACTTAAACTGGAAAAGTTGCACATGCGTGTGCAACAAAAGCCAAGTTCCACTCACCTTGAAGCCGAGACGATCAGCGGTCACGAGGCAACCGCCTTCATATCACAAACTATTGATTGATATCTTTCTGATTGTGGGGAGCCTAATGTCCTATGAGAACAATAAAAGCCTCGCGAATGGTATAGTAGTAAAAAAAAAAAAAAGAGAGACGACACGCAAGGACGTTTCAGAGCCGGCATGATGGAGCCGGTGCAGGATGAAGGAGGGCGGACATTAGGGATATTAGTATGTATCGGGGAACAGGCCGCTGGCTGTATCAAGCAGGATTTATTAACACAGATTGATCCAGGTGTCTTTGAACATGACTTTCCCCCCCGCCCCTCCAGATGGATGCTAATCCCTCCGCTGTGCAGGAGAAGCCAGCGATGATCAGTTAATTTTCACCGGGGGTCATTTCCACTGTAAACTGCTTTTAAAACGCACTCAGGGTCATTTAGCGAGCGTGTGAAGTGGCTCTAAGCCGCGCGTGTCCAGGTAGAGCCCATCGTATTTTTATTTTCCGTGTTAATCAATGAGCGCTAGGTCGAACGTGCAGCCGAAGCTGCAGCAACTACAAGTCGCAGCGAAATATGTCGCTGACCCTCGGTGCATCTGAAGCGTTTGATTCTGTCTTGTTTCCCGTCTACCGCTGGGGTCAGGCCGCTCCGTTACCGTCAAATATCATCGTTTTTACATGCCCGAGGCTTTAATTTTTAATGGGTATCCCTTTGTGTCATTTTTTTTCACGTGCAGGAAAATCCCAAAGACGACTATAAGACTGAAATAGACAGAACTAGACAGAGGAAGTAACCACATAGGACGTCTCTGCTCTACATTTTTTGTGGCATTGCAATTATGACTTGTTGTTGAATGTTGAATTTTCGCCTACGGTTTATTCTATTGAGGCTTCGTCTATGTTGTATTATTTTGTACTTATGTGTTTTATACACACTTCATGTATTTAATTGTCTTCTTTATAGCATGAAAAATTGCTAGACTTTGATTTAACGTATGTAATTGTTCTCTCCTTCTTCCTCCTTCTAAAAACAACCTGATGAAGGCCTGAAACATCATTTGATTGAAATTAAGATTATATTTTTGCTAGTGATCAACGGTGAGCGTTATTCCTTTATTGGCTATTATCGTCTTTTTTGTGTTTTTGAGCATTTTACTGATATATTTAACCCAGCAATGATCCTCCCTCACATCTAACCAATGGGTTTCATACAGATAATGAAAGTAATAATGTGGAGAAATAATAGATTTACAGTAACGTATATGAGGAGTGCATCATGGGTATGATTATGGCTCCTGTAGTTTGTTTAATCTAATTAAACCTGGTTGTATTCCAACTACTGTGAGTTTCCCTCAAAGTTTCCTCGGCTTTATTCATTGAATTTGTTTTGTTTCTGACAGTTTTATAATGTTAGACGAGTAGAAAAAAACCCCAAGAGGCGTCATCGGCTGTGATCTGCTTGGACATATCCATAAATACATCACCGCGGAGCCGCTGATATGGAGGTAGAAAACGCGGCGAAATTCGGGGCAAAACAAAATAAAACGGCGGCGATGCGCATTATCGTAGATTTGATTTATCGCCGCTTGAAGTGTCGTCTGTGACAGAACCGGCTCCGGAGCCCTCCTGAATATCTCTGCCCGGATAGGGGGGGTCGTTTCATCGCTTAATAAGGTTTATAAAACGCTCATAAAACGCTTACAAGCAAACTCTGTGTTTTTTTTTTTTCCCCGAGCAGAAGAGGCTACAAAGAGGAATCCGCTGGAGATGGACAAAAAGGGGGGATAACGTTGGCATTTTCCATTAGAGAGCACAAAGCGAGCGGAGCTGGCACATATGTGCAAACAAAGAAGTTAATTAGTGGCTTTTAGCATAATTCATGGGTCACGTTTTCCTTTGAAACACCATCCGTTGATTTAATGACCATTGACATCCTGGCATGATAGGAGATAGCTCCGCTCGCTCCGCCATCTGCAGCTTGTCTTAATTAGGAAATCCGGGACAAAAAAAGGGGTCAGCGCGGGCGGGCCAGGCTGACAGATAACCAGGAAGTGGCTCTAATGGCCGCTTATTTGACCCCTGACCTCTCGCATCGGCGTTTTTTTTTTTTTTTCTCTCCAAGGGGTCATGTTCAAGTTTGGTGAGGTATGCGCCGGTTGTTATGGAGATGAGGCGCTAACAAGGAGAGCCCGGGGTCGCGACCCCCCCGGTCCGCTAATGATGACCTCATAGGGCTGCAGTATTTATCAGCCGGAACAATAGACATGTCAGTGTGGTTCCGTATGAATATTTCAACGCTGGCCCTGGGTAAGGAATGACTGATTACCCTGTCTGAGCACTACGACGACTTTAGATAAGCAGCACACCACGGGAAAACACATATTCACACACAATCACAATATTATTTATTCTCCCAGGTCAACCGCCATAAATAATAAATCCTACTACGACTGAGGGCTGGAGTTGTTGCTCGTGTATGCTTAAATAACTCCGTCTGCTCTAATCCCGTTTCTGTTTTATTTATTCGCTCGTGTCCTATCGTTACCCGCCGCCACGGGGATCAATAAAGGTTTTTTTCTTAATTTAGGTCCTCCCTTTGTAGATATATTGCCAGAAATCCAAACTGTGTGAGCCTCCCCGGTCCTCAGAGTCATTACAGACAAGATTAATTCCGTCCATATTTGTGCATGTTTTGGCCATCCCAGTCCATTGACCCTGGCACGCCTCCTAATGCTGCGTCCGTACTGCAGCATCTGTCTGAGACGGCCCAATACACAGCACAGGTCCTGTGTGTGTGTGTGTGTGTGTGTGTGTGTGTGTGAGAGTGGGTAATATGATTAATTCCTGTTGCTGCCTTCGTGTGGATGAGGGTGAAAAAAAAAAGTATTTCACTAATTTTAATTCTAATCTGATTGATACGACACAGCAGGGATTCAATCGTCTATTGACTTCACTAGGAAATTTATTTTTGGGAAAAAAATAATATATTCGCAATCTATTACCATCCAATCTGTAAAAAAAAAATATACTTTAATTTTGGAAAAAAAAATAATGAAAAGACATCACAAAGATAAACAGGCTGATGAGTGTATATTCAATATATTCTATTATCTTTTATTTCTTTTAAGAACAGTTTTACATGTTTGATGAGCATCCACTCTGTGAAAAGAATAGAAACCTGTTTATATACTTGTTATATAAACGCTAAGCTCCGCCCACTTTCCATTGATCCAATCAAATGTAAGGATTTGATTTAACTTCCTTGTGCAGCTGCTCAAATCTAAAATTATTTCTCTGTGAAATAAGTTACAATAGACTAAATTTGTTTGACTTTGCAATGCTATAAAGAGCCCAACTTTAATGTCTGAATATTATCAGATATATATTATATATTATATCTTATAATTTTGCGAACAAGATTTCAGACTGGTTTATATAAAAGTTTTGCAGTTTCACTTTTTTAATGAACATCCAATCTTTAAAAAAAACAGTATATATATATATATATACACACTTTACACAGATTTATATATACATTTATAATTATTATATTATATATAATTTATTATGTAAACACTAAGCCCCGCCCACTTTCCATTGATCCAATCAAATGTAAGGATTTGATTTAACTTCCTTGTGCAGCTGCTCAAATCTTTTTTTATTATTATTATTATTTATTATTATTTCTCTGTGAAATAAGTCACTACAGACTAAATTAGTTTGACTTTGCAACTTTAATATCTGAATATTATCAGATATATTGTATATTATATCTATATAATATATTATATTTTTGGGAACAAGATTTCAGACTGGATTATATAACAATTATGTAGTTTCACTTGTTTAATGAACATCCAATCTGTAAAAAAAAATCAGTATATACATACTTTACACAGATTTATATATACATATATAATTATTATTATATATAATGTATTATGTAAACACTAAGCCCCGCCCACTTTCCATTGATCCAATCAAATGTAAGGATTTGATTTAATTTGAGCACTTGTGCAGCTGCTCAAATCTAAAAAAAAAAATAAATTCTAATAATTTCTGTGGGAAATAAGTCCCAAAAGAACAACTTTTGTTTGATGAAGCCTTTAAATGTGTCACAGAATTTCTTGAAAAGCCACAAAACAAACCAGTTACCAGTTAAAAGAAGCTTAAGAACTGGATTGAGTGGTTGTCTCAATCCATTAATATCCAATCAAAGCTAATTTGCATTCCGAGCTGAGTGCATCTGAGTGCTGCCTTTACCTACAGCGACTCATACCTGTGCTGTTGAATGCTGATGACGTGCCACACCTGGGCCAGTGAACGAGCTCCATCTGATCACGCCAGGCCGCCATTCTTCAGATTCCTCGTGACCCCGCTCACCTGCTTCCATCGAGTTCCGACTTCAACTACAAGAAAAGCAGGATAAGAACTTTTTTTTTTTTTTTTGCAGAAAATGATGAAAACCAGGATCAGGTATTAATTCACCTCTCGCTCCTAATTCGGATGGGAACGCAGGGGCAGCGGCGTTAATAACCGTAGGAGAAGGAGAGGAGGGCAGATTGTGAGAAGAATAAAATTTCCATGGCTGATCTGCGGCAGCAGTTGTCGGGAGGTTAAGGTGAAGGCCAATCCAGCTGTAAGAGGGGCCAGGATTAAAGTCTTTGAGATATGGATCCGGAGGGCTCTCCGGCTCTCAGTACCAGGGCTTAAGTATCATATCCGTGGACAGACGGGATCAATACCCCTCGCCTTTTCTCTTCCCTGGATCTTCAAGGAGATTTTTTTTTTCGGCAGCGCTTTCACGGGGTCCTCTCCACACGCCCCTAATGACACAGTGGGAGCCGGCGTTTAGGCCGCGGGGCTTCGCTCCCAGCAGCTCTCCACGAGTCGGGAGCGGTTGTACGTCTTAGGTTTGTTATGTGGAACATGTTGGCGGGACGGAGCTGCAGGATCCATACACGCCTCACATGTCATGATGATCCCCTGGTCCGACACCGCTTCTTCTGCTGTGTTTTCTGTGATGAAAAGACGTCAGAGCGATGAATTTCTGTGCTGATTATGATGGAGGTTTATGAATTGTATCTCTTATGCGATCCTAGGAGGCCTTAAGCAACATGGAGGAAAAAGTGCTCCTCAATTGCTTGATGACAAAGTGAATGTAAATGTTGCATATAAAACTTACATAGGGCATATTAACAAATCAGTGCGTCGTAGCATGAAGTTGTCAGATCTCTATCTTGTTATTTCAAACATTCTGTGCATAAGAAACACTTCCTGATGTGCAACAGAAAAAAGTTCCACATGCACAGCAGAAACTTCCTGCTTCCTACAGAGCCTTTAAAGTGACATAGAGGGGAGAAATGTAAAAAATTAAACATTTCAGGTTTGCACCAGAAAGTTTGCACACATGACACCATATTATTTGTATGGTGCCCTGTCACCAATAATAGTATTCTCATCTTTTTTAAGCACAATTTATTGACCTGCACAAAAGTTCCCTAGGACCAAGAAATGCTACGAAACATTACTACTATAGTTTGTGTTTGGTGGTTTTTTTGCTCCATATATTTTAAGCTTAAACTGCATTTCACAGACAAAATTTGAATTATCTGGCGTTGACATGATGTTATGTCATGATGATCCCCTGGTCCAATTCCGCTTCTTCTGCTGTGTTTTCTCTTATGAAAAGACGTCAGAGCGATGAATTTCTGTCCTGATTATGATGGAGGTTTATGAATTGTATCTTTCATGCTTGTTATTCCAAACATTCTGTGCATAAGAAAAACTTTCTGATTTGCACCAGAAAAAAATTCCACATGCACAGCAGAAACTTTCTGCTTCCTGTATGGTGCCCTGTCACCAATAATGGTATTTTCATCTTTTTTCAAGTACAATTTATTGCACAAAAGTTCCCTAGGACCAAGAAATGCTACGATATTTTGGACACTCAAAAATGACATAGGGTATGTTAAGAAATTTGTGCATTGTAGGCTACAGCATGATGTTGTCAGCTTTCTTTTGTTTTATTTCAAACATTCTGTGCATAATTAAACTTTCTTGTGTGCAACAGAACAAGTTTTACGTGCTCAAACAGAACGTTTTTGGTTCCTTAATTTTTCCTTTTAAAGGTAAAAATTAAACATTTCAGGTTTGCACCAGAAAGTTTTCACTTGACACCGTCATGTTTATAATTGTTTATGGTTCCCTGTCACCAATAATGTTATTTTCACCTTTTTAAGGAACCATTTATTGATCTGTATGGGTTGGAAGGGCTAAGAGGGGTTGCATCCCTTCATGACATAATGGTTGAAATAAAAATAGTCTAACATGCCTTTTTAAATACCTAAACATACACAAGGGATCATTGGATCATTTGGCATTGACATGATGTTAAAATGCAACAGAACAGACTTCTGGGGCGAGCCCCCCCCCTTTGGAATTTTTCCTTCTTTGTTAAATCTGCACAATTCTGAGTTAAGTTTTAATAACGTACAATATTGTACATTTCTTTTGGGTCCTGAAGCCAACGTGGACTGATCCTGTGCACAGTTTGATGTGCAGTGCCTGTGTTACTGATACTGGCTCAGCGTTGGATTACACTATAAGACAGTCAAGCTTCTTTCTTCTTTCTATTCACATGTGTGGATTGATTTCAGATTGACGTCCTGCATAGCCGTGAAATAACGTAAAAATCAATGCGTGCTTGACCTCACATGACCTCATTGAGACCTCTTGCAAGTCTATTGCAAAATCGAACGCACTCCTAATTCATAGATATCCCATAAAACGAGACCAATGATGCTTCTCTATATATTATAAGAGCAACCACTGGCGTTTTAACCATCATGTTGAGACACGATAATCACGATTTAACAAGCGGTGTAACGTCACTGGGCGTCACTGAAGATGTCTGAGTCAGTCCGGTTTCAGGCCAAAACGAACGAGATGCCATCATCTGTTTGCACAGATGTGATTTGAAGTTTCTTTGGATTTACTTTTCCAATCACTGTTTTATATAAATATCACTGCAAAAAGGCGGAGGAAGCTACAAAAGTAGAAGCTCGGGCATCGATCGGTGAGAAGTGTGGTTCAGGTGACTGGATCCTGCACATGAAACGAACGCCGGGATGAATCCCAGCCTCGACATTTCGCGATGCCACAGGCCAAACCTCTGATCTGTGATTGGGAGCCCACATGAAATAAGAAAAAACGATCGATTTGACCCCGGCGGCTGCAGGCGGGAGCCGACCCCGGTGTGGTGGGGGCTGGGAAAAGGTTGGATGTTGCGTCAAAAATCCTCGTGTCCGGCGTCCGCTACACTGCCCAAAGTGAACGGGTGCAGCTTTTTTTTTTTAATTTCCTTTTGCAGCGAGACACACACACACACACACACACACACACACAGTGTAGTCCAAGCCCCATGAGAGCAGGGACCTTCTCATGTTCTCCACAAACCGTATAAACAGCCAGTCAGACGCTGGCGCCCGTACAGAGGTGGATTACAGCGATCCCAGCGCTAAGCCATGCCATGCACGCCCCCCCCCCCCCCCCCCCTCACCCCCCACCCACCCCCCCCACAGCCTGGTGTACGCCGCCGCCGCCGGCACACCGCTCTAAACCCGCCGCTCTAAACCCGCCGTGCCCTCCCGTTTTACTGGGGAAGTCTGGAAAAGACAGAGATTATCCATCAGTGGAGGGAAAAAGCCGAGTTACGCTGACCTAATTGAAACCAAACGACCTCTCTGGGTGGATCACAAGGCGGGGGGGGGGGGGGCGGCTAAACCTCTGTTTATTTAAAAAAAATAAATAAAGTTTCTAATAAATCGACACCCGGCAGCACGGCCGATGGAGCCGAGCGGCAGAGCCATGAAAACAGCTGCTTTAGATAGACACAATTAGCTCAGCCATGGAGGATCACAATGCTTTCATTACCGCGTCGGGCTGAATTTCCAAAAAGATGGCCGCCAAGAGATTACTGCTGACACATTCCTGTAAACTGTAAAAAAAAAAAAAAAAGATGCATCGGGGCCCCAGCTTTTCAGGGGTTTTGCCAGTCCTGCCTGGCAGCGAGTGATGAGGACCAGCAGTGCCAGGAAAGAGATAGGGCTGTCCCAGAGAGAGGGCTTCCAGCCAGGCATGCCGCAATGGAAAGTCAACCTGCAGCGAGTGTGTGTGCACACACACACACACACACACACACACGTCATCACATGTCATCTCCAAGAAAACAAATAAGCGGTGAAGCGATCGACCGAACGGCGACGATCAAACTTCAAAACGCGTTTGATACGGCTGTGATCTGAAATGACACACACACACACACACACACACACACACACACACACACACACACACACACACACACACACACACACACACACACACATGCACGCCTCCCACGGCGCCTCTAAATCGCCTCCGTCTGCCTTTAATTCATCACGCACGTTTTATAATTTCGGTCGGACGGGCCAACATCGCCGTTTTATCCCTCGTCAAAAGCCCCGAGTCAGATACTCCTAATAAATGGCTGCAAATAAATCACATTAAATAAAGAGGACCGAGCGTGTGTGTGTGTGTGTGTGTGTGTGTGTGTGTGAGTGTTTTTTCCCGTTCCCAGTTACAAGAGTGCGACATTAGGGGATCTGAACGCCGTTTAGCGTTGAACGAACGGGGAGCTGCAACCAGGCTTTTTGAACGGCCGAGCACCGTTAAATACGCCGATTGAACGCCGAACAAAAAAAGACCTGTAGCTCCTGCTTTTTTATTTTTTTTGGGGGTATCTGGCGAACCCGCTGCCTGTGATGTGGTTTCTCAATATGAAAACAAGAGAGGCGATATTAAAACAATGGCTGTAGCCGGTCCGGCTGTTAGCGGGGCCCTAATTCAAGGCAGCTGTTCTCTCCAAGGCTGCCGTGAAGCAGAGGGTGGTGGGGGCTCGGCGTATCGTGGTTTTCGTCTTTTTTTTTTTTTTTTTCCCCCCACGCCACCCACATGTTGACTGCATGCGAGTGTGTTTAGCCGGGAATTAGCTTGCAGTAACAACAGCGGTGTTAACTTTCATGTTAAAAAAACGCTGTCTGCCGTGATCCCGGTGACTCAACACGCTTTTTTTTCCCCCTGCGGGTAAATCTGCACGCATCACTGGGAATGCATTCATTTTTTGTCCAAAAAAAGAGAAAACGACATGTCTGCTATTCTGTACAATAATGAGCAACGCCATCTTTCTACTGATCGGTAGCAGGGGAACGCATTTAAAGTCCTGCTGAGACTTTCTGCTCTCCTTTTATAATTTTATTTTATTTGGCCTACTGGCTGATGATAATAACCTAATAAAAAAATATGATAATTCAACCCATATTTAACAGTGATCTAATATCTTCTCGTAGACATCACCACAAAAAAAAGATGTTGGCGACTCAGGAAAGTTAATGATGAGACGCTGCACACTTTTATATGTCTGGGCTGTATTTGTGAAGATTGCACAACGCTTAATAACAAACGTTCCCCATGCACGAGGCTCTATCTCCACCTTTTTGTATATTTTAGAAGTGAGATGGTGGGTAGATGGCACCAGGTGCATGCCAGTGCATTGGAATAAACCATATCTATTTTATTGTGTGACAATGCACTTAGTTGTTACACTATAAAATAGAATATCCCAATATTACATATTTGTGCACTTACTAAAAGTAATGTTCTGATTGAGAACCATACGTATATATCTAAATGTAATATTAGTGACTTTCTTTCCTCTCCAGAAGCTGCAGGTTAATTGAGGACACTCATTAAGCCTCCATAGACGGTGCTTAGCCCACTGAGGGTAAAAAAAAAAAACGGTTCAAACTAATTCCTCGCACTTCAAAGAGCACTTGAAGAAAGTCTCTAACCTGGTAGGTGACGCGTGCACGTTCAGGGTTTAATTGTTTCCAATGAATCTCGATATTCCAGCGACGTTCCGCTAATTCGAGCCAGAGACATCGCTCTAATTCCAGTTCGTAATCTCTTGTGTGTGTGTGAGTTTTGTGAGTAGAAAGAGAGAATCCATTAATTGCATTTCATAATTCTGCAATCTTAATTACTCAAGTGAAATATGTGGGTTTTTCATGTGGGAATCACTGGATTCACAGAATTTTTAAGGGCAGGGCGAAAAAAGACAAAAAGGGCACATATAGCACTTCACCATTTAGGAGGCTCTTTAATACATGCATTGGCCCCCAAGCAGGGACTTTAACGTGTTTTCTAGCTCCCAAAAGGGCACTTTAGCACATTTGGGCCCCTAGAGGACACTTTTTAGATGATTTCTAGTTCCCAAAAGGGCATTTCAGCACATTTTGGCCCCTTAAGGGCACTTTAAAACGACATTTTGGCTTCTAGAGGTTACTTTAGCACATGTTTGGGCTCCAGTAGACACGTTAGCACATGTTTTGGCTCTATGGGGCCATGTTAACATGCTTTCTAGCTCCCTAGATGGCACTTTAGCACACATTTTTTAACTGGGCCATGAGGGGGCATCTTGTGCATGCCACTGTTCAGAATAACCCTATTTCTAAGGACAATTCCATTGTAAATGAAACTACACTCCTCTACCAATGAGTGTAACCATATCTCTCTGATGTTCTTCAAGGAACCAGCGGACGGAAGTTGTTTTTTTGGAAATTAAGTGGAATGCTATAAGTTAATTGAGCACCAGGGGAGTGATATCAGTTTTAGAGCGGAACCGAAAACAGATGAACGTTGTGCAATCGACGGCATATACTGTATGTGTTAGCAACAGTACCATAAGGGTGTGTGTGTGTGTGTGTGTGTGTGTGTGTGTGTGTGTGTGTGTGTGTGTGTGTGTGTGTGTGTGTGTGTGTGTGTGTGTGTGTGTGTGTGTGTGTGTGTGTGTGTGGTCTAGAAAATGATCTTCACCACCAACACAAACCACACTTTTTTACATCATTCCAAAGTTGGTATAGAGACAAATGTCCACTGTGAACATTGGTTTACAGGTTCAACTTTAACACCACTTTGCTGCGGTTGCGTGCCTCCACGCCTTCTACTGTGCAACGAGCAACAGTAATCTCCCTAAAATGTCTTGACCCATAGGACTACTGATGTCGTACTTTGGTGAGAACAACGTCACAAACGCCGAGCTGTAAAGAGAATAGAAAATTGGAGCCAGTTGGTGGAAAGGATCCAGCTGTTGTAGGTTTCAGCTCGGTTTGTCCTCAGCTTCACTGTCAGCCCACTGTGTGTGTTCCACTATCAAAGGACTAATTGTGACTCTGATATTTCTAACATTTGGAGGTGTTGTCAGGATTGGGACCGAGTTCCATTATCAGCTCGAAGTGAACTCGGGGTCACTGAATCTGGCACATTATTCATCAGGAGTCTGACACGAGTTTGGAAGCCAGGTCCCAGCAGATCCAGACTGCTGTAGTCCTGCTCAGCCAGACCAGACTATAATGTAGTAACAGTACACTAAACCAATAGTTAGGGCTGTCCCAAACGCCTGTTTCTGGGCCGAACAGCGTCTATTGGCATTATTCAAATATATTTGATGCTTTGCTAAAAGAAAAAGAAGCACATTGCTTCTGTTGGACGACCACAGGAAAAGTAATTATATGTGTGTGTGTGTGTGTGCGTAGTGACTTTGCTGTTTGATTGACTATAGTGGAAGCTCTAGCTTTAGTGGCATGCTTGTGTCCTAATTGTTTAAAAACACCCACCTGAGTGCCCTATGGGAGCTAGAATTAGCACTAAAGTGCCCTCTGGGAGCTAAAACTTGTGCTAAAGTTCCCTCTAGAAGCAACAATTTGTGCTAAAGTGCCCTCTAGAAACCAAAACATGTAGTAAAGTGCCCCCTGGGAGCTAAAATTAGCACTAAAGGGCACTCTGGGAGCTAAAACTTGTGCTAAAGTGCCCTCTAGAATCAACAGCTTGTACTAAGGTGCCCTCTGGGAGCCAAAAAAAGTGTTAAAGTCCCTTCTAGAAGTCCAAATGTGTGATACAATGCCCTCTTAGGAGACAAAACCTGTTCTACTTTGGCTTCTAGGAGCCAAAGTGCATGCTAAAATGCCCTTTTGGGGGCCAAACCAGGTGCTAAAGTGCCCTCCTCAGTGGCAAAGACACACAATACATGCCCTTTTTTCTTTTTCACCCCTGCCCATCTGCACACACCACCCTCTATCTTCTTAAAAACCAACCACCATGGGCTTGGATGGGAACTAGTTTGTGCCCTGGCATATAAATGCCTAAATCTCAGTGAGAAGAAACCAGGTTGACTAAGTTGCATGACGTTTACTGACAAAACAGACAGAAATGTCTAACTAACGCAACCTTTTTATATTGCGTTGGTACAGGTTCAGAGAAATGTGCTGCGAACTTAATCAGAAACACAGCGAACATCTGTTTAAATGTCAGCGTTCTTTCTGCAGAGCGGGTAAAGGTGGGCTTCTTTTTTATTTTATTCTCTCACTTTAATGACGGAAGAGAATCGGACATGAGGAGCTGTCCTGGCGGGGCCGGATCGTGTTGTGTGTGTGTGTGTGTGTGTGTGTGTGGGGGGGGGGTAAAGTGGCGGGGGCGTATGGCAGCCATTATCTCCCTCCCTGTGATTAAAAGCAAGAGTCTGTCCCCCTGCCTCAGTCCCCGGCCTCCGGCCAAGCCGCCGACCACAGCTATTCCTCCTGGTCCCTGTGCACCATTTAATCATGTGCACGCTCTTCACTATTGTGGTCGGGCCAGTTTGCATATGGGGGGGAAGAAGGGGGGGAGACACACACATAGAGAGAGAAAGAAATGGACGGCAAGTGTGAGAAAAAAACTCAAAGAATGAGGATGCTTATGCACGGACGACATGTGACGTCCACATTTTCTCGTGTAAAAGTGTCAGATTCCGCTAAAGGGATGTGTTCCGCTGCAGGTTTGACCCACTTCCTTCCTGTTGGCCTACAAAAGCTTCTTCTTGTGCCTTTCTGCTTTCTTTTAAAGGCCTAGTTGATGTGGACGGTGGTCAAGACATGTTTTATGTCCCATTTGGGCCCATTTGGCTTTTTCCCTGCACTAAGTGTCCTGTCAGTGGTGCAAATGGCACTTTAGGTTATAAACTGGCAGGAAGTGGAGTTTAAACACTTCAAAGTGACTTTTATAAATGTTGGAAATCTCTTTTTGGTACAATTAGTCCAATATTGAGTAGAGTTATCAGATTCCACAGGCAGCTCATTCAATTTTTTCTTGGTTTTAGTCAATTTTTTTCTTTTTTTTTTTAAGAAAAATGCTGATCTTGTTTTCTTATAACAAGACCAAATTGCCCCAAATCAGACAAAAATCACTTAATTAAGCGAAATTATCTTCCAGTGGAATCAGATAATTCTACTCAATATTGGATAAATGTACCAAAAACCAGATATTCCCACCCATTGAGATTTCCGACATTTATAAAAGTCACGTTAAAGTGTTTAAACTCAACTCAAACTCATCTTATGACAGGCTGTTTTATCTGTCTCCTCTATATGGTTGATTTGAAGGGCTGTGAATGGGAGGTGGGCGGTGACTGTATGGTTGTGACATCACAACTTTGCAGAAGTCTTAACGTTTTATGTTTTATGGCAGAGATTCTGGCACAATTGTATTGCTAAGACATGCTATATGTGCTCTTTTTTCCGTCATATTTGGCCCTTTTATCCATAAAAATGTGGACGCCACTGTCTCGCTTGTTTTAAACTTCTTCTTATAACCAATCATTGTTAAATCACTAAATCTCAGTGAAAGAAAGTAACTGTGCACCTGCACCATACACAGTTACTAGGAACCAAAATGCATGCCAAAGTGCCTCTGTATGTGCCTTACTTTCCTATGAAACGTCTTTGCACACCACCGCCTCGCTTGTTTAAACTCCTTCTTAAAAAACCAACCACAGACTCAGGCTGCAGGAGGGAGCTGAGCTCTGGCTTTGAACGCTGCTAAATCTCAGCGAGGGAAACTGGGCTGACTGCGTTGCATGATTTTTACTGATTAAAAAGAGGCTGATGGCTACAGTCTACATCCTGGGAATCAGGATCACACAACATGTAATGAAATATTTTAATTTCTTTGCATTAATTGCTGCTTATCACCGGTTAAACCTAATTAATGCTATTTTAATCCTACAGGATGATGTGTTCTCTGAACTTTGGGTCGTATGAATTGATTAGATACAAGCCCGTCTGAAGCCATGTGTACGAGTTTGGAATTTGATTGTGACCATGGTCACATGACAATTACTGTATATACGATTGGTCTCATACTGGTGTGTGTCCAACCTCTGCAACCCAGACTCTTGTCAGCATCATCCTGTCATTGTCATCCCTTCATGTCCGTGAAACTTAAATATAAAATCGCACACATTAGCACGTTGTGTGATTATTTAATTGGCTCCTTTATAATCCCATTATTAAACATCCAACAGAACATATTCTTTAATATTCTGGAATGATCCTCATTGTGATTTCTAGGATTTCTAAGATAAGAGATAAGATAAGATATGACTTTATTGATCCCACATACGGGGAAATTTGTCTGTTACTGCAGCGTACAGAGTAAAGAAGAGAAAATAAAAGCTAAAGAGCTAAAAAGCTGTACAAAATTTGTAGAATTTATTGATCCGCATACACAGTATGCATTATGGACATAGAATGGAGAAAAAATACTAATAAATAGCAAGAAAAAAGTATGCATAAGCAAAGCATATATACATACATACATGCACGTACACACATATTTACATATTTGCATATATATACGCACATACACACATGTACACATACATAGCTAATGCATACTTAAGGTGCAGGATGTGTGTGTGTGTAGAGAAAAGTGACAAATAATCACTTTTATGGACAAAATATCAATCTTTGAACTCGTAACTTCATAAATGAAGTATTTTTAGGTAATTCTTTTGTCTCCAGACAGCAGGAAACATGCTCAGTAATATCTGAAGAACAGGACTCCTCCATTTATCTCCATGTAAATGATTGGTTCTGTTTCTCTACTTCTTCCACCTTCTGTCCGAAATACGTTTAGCTTTTAGCTGTATCTAGTTTACTTGCTGATGGAAATGCACCTGAATTCTGCTTTAAGTCGCTTACAATTGGACAGAAACGCAACTACTAGCAATGGTGGAGAAAAGTAAAATTTGTATTGTCGGTAACTAACATTAGCACCATAAGAACATGCATGAACCCTTAAATGTGATTAATTGGGGGAAAATGTCAAATTGTTTTTTGGTTGGTTTCCCCATTTGAAATCACTTTTGTTGATTTCTCTCACTTTTCCCAGGTCCAGAAAAGTGATTCTTCTCAGGGGTTCTTCCCCAGTCAAAGAATCCGTCCTGTTCTGCTAAAGCTGAAACAGATCTAACCTTTCCTGACCAGGAAATGAAGAGTTTTGGCTGTTGAGATGAAAAAAAAGAGTGAGACCGTGGCTATTGGCCCACATTCTAGTGGCCTTTTGATTGAGAAAACGCCATATGAGGGAGCACATCAGCGCCTTGTATCCACTGAAATAATAAGCTGACCCAACTACCCCCTTCTTTGGCTGTGCCTTTGAGCACCGGCCAACCATCTGAATCCACTCAGTCCCAAATGAGCAGCTTATTTTTCAAAGTGTCTCTCATTTGTGCTAGCTCGGCACCCCGACTCGATGGGAGGGGGCGCGTGGGGGGGGCGAGGTGGAGCGGTGTCATCTCGGAGCATGTCAGATTATCCTGTCTGGCTTTGAGAAATCCTCAGATGGGTCAGATTTTCCCTGCTGGAAGGGTATGTGGTGGGAAAATGGGCAGAGAGCGTCTCCGCGGGAGCTCTGAATCCACGCTCCGCTTTAGAGGAGGTGATATGTGATTTTGTTGTCACTCCAGGCCACTGCAGGAGAAGTGGAGCCAGCGCTGGTACAGAAAGACGACATTGCTCCGGGGGGGGGGCAAGCTTTTTTTTTTACTTGTCATTAGTATTGGTTATAACCAGTAGGATCTGGAAACGTGAAAAATCCATGGCTGGACGTGTTTTTCCAACAAAGCTAACGGGGTTTTTCAAGCCGCTTTGCTCTGGTCTGAAAAAGTGGATAAGTTGGTAAACCAGTGGTGTGTTAACCCCCCCCCCCCCCCCCCCCCCCCCCCTCGATTCACAGAGAAAGTTTCAAGCAAAACTTATTGGTCAAATGTTAACGGGAAGGAGAAAGGGGGGGAAAAAAGGAAGAAAAAAAGCACATATAGTGCATCTTAACTATATGTGAGGGCACTTTAGCACAAGTTTTGGCTTCCATGAGGGCACTTTGAGATGCTTTTTGGCTCCCAAAGCGAATTTCAAAATGCTTTTTATCCTCTAACAGGGCACTTAAGCATTTGTTTAAGCTTCCAAAAGGGCACTAAAGCACATTTTGGTTTCCATGAGTGCACTTTAAGATGCTTTTAAGAATCTCAAAAGGCCCTGATTGGGCACTTTAGCATTAGTTTTGGCTCCTAAGAGGACACTTAAACTTGCTTTTTAGCTCCCAAAAGGGCACTTTAACACATTTTGGTTTGCATTAGGGCACTTTAAAAAGGTTTTATGCATCTCAAAAGGCCCCAATAAGGCACTTTAGCATTTGATGTAGATCATTTTGGTTTGCATTAGGGCACTTTGGGATGCTTTTTAAAGCATCTCAAAAGGCCCAGATAGGGCACTTTGGCTCATGTTTTAGCTCCGAAGAGATCAGTTTAGCACAAGTTTTGCTTGCCATGAGGGCTCTTTAAATTCCTTTTTGCTCATAGCACACAATTTGGCTCCTCAAGGCCACTTTATCACACATTTTGGCTCCTTGCTTTTCAGCTCTCTAAAAGGCACTTTAGCATATTTTGGTTTACATTAGGGCACTTTAGGATGATTTTTGGCTCCCTCAACACACATTTTGGCCTACATGAGTGCACTTTTAGAGGCTTTTAAGCATCTCAAAAGCCCCAGATAGGGCACTTTAGCATTTGTTTTAGCTCCAAAGAGATCACTTTAGCACACGTTTTGCTTGCCATGAGGGCTCTTTAAATTTCTTTTTGCTCATAGCACACAATTTGGCTCCTCAAGGCCACTTTCACACTGCTTCATGCTTTAGCATTCATGGGGGGCACTTTAACACACATCATGGCTCCTTGAGGTCACTTGAACATGCTTTTCAGCTCCCAAAAGGGCACTTTAGCACACACTTTGATAGCCACGAACACACTGTAACTTGCATTTTCGCTCTTTGAGGGCACTTTGGGTGTCATGAGGGCACTTGAACATGTTTTTTGGCTCCCACGAGGGCACAAATTCAGCTGGTTTCATCTTTTCAGATGTGATGATTTATTGCTTTTCTTTGCGGCAAGTCGTGATAAACTGAATCTCTCTTGGTTTTGGACCGTTACTCAGACACAACCAGACGTTTTTGAAGATGCGACCTTGGGTTGCGGGCGACGCTAATGGATATTTTTCACTGTCTTCTGACATTTTATGGACAAAAAGATTACCCAGACGAAAAATAATATGCAGAAATCCTGCAATATTTTGTCCGCCGATTCCGCCAGTCCGCGACGCCGAACGCCAAAAAGGGAAACCAGCGGAACACGGCGGGCCAGAGACCTGACGCTGATGAGCCCAGCATTCTCTGGAAGTGAATCACTAGCTGCTGCTGCTCTCAATTTTCATGACTCGTGCGTGGACGTCCAAAACCCAGAACTTTATTATTTGCTTTTATATAAAATGGCAAAGAATGAATCGAAAGGAATCAAATAGTAAAAGATCTTCTTCGTTTCTTTTGCCCAGCTTGGTGGTTTTTCTTATATTGACTTGTAAAGCTTTAAAAAAATCATTCTAATCTTAATCACATCTGCCAAATTGGCCGTGGATCCTCCATCCCGCCTGACCAGCAGATGGCCTTTCTCGCGCCATAAATCCAAAGCCAGGCCTTGGAATTGTTGGCTTCCATCAACGGACGAACCCCCCACCCTGTCGTACCCGGTGGCCTCCCAGAAACCTCTGGTATTCTCCGGAATGCCCCGGAGTGCCGGAGAGACTTTTAAGACGCGCGAGTATCCCTCATTTGCACGAGCCACTTGACATTTCTTTAAAGGTTGGTGGGGAGCTGAGGCGGGCAAGACAAACTGGTCCCACGCCACGTCCTGTACTTTACTGCCTCTTTGACTCCCGTAAACGTACCTTTCATCACGCCGTCGCGTGGAGATCTGAAAAACGCAGGGCCGGGTCCGCGTTAAACCAGAACACACACCTGCTCACTTTAGAATGAGATTCTTTGGCTTTCATCAAGAGAATCGTTTTAACTTTCCACAACAAGTGAAAAGGTGAATTCATGAGCGATGTGTAATTCACACAATGAGGCTAAAGTTGAATCTGGTTTCTGAGGGTTTATAGCTCGGACAATGATGGTTTGTGCTCATGGTTTCTTCTGCTGCTTTCATATTGTTCAGGCTTTATCTCACTGTACAACTTTTAACTTAAAATCGATGGTAAATAACTGGTGGCGATTACCCAGTAAATCACTGTAATTACTATTTACAGTAGAAGAGCTGAACTTCACTTCTTTACTGTAATATAGACAACAATAAAATACTGTCATTCAGTTTCTATTCACAGTATTGGGCGATTACCTGTATTATAATAATGTAACCTCAACCTTTATTGTGAAATTTATAGCAATCTACTGTAAAAATGTTTCTATCTATCTATCTATCTATCTATCTATCTATCTATCTATCTATCTATCTATCTATCTATCTATCTATCTATCTATCTATCTATCTATCTATCTATCTATCTATCTATCTATCCATCCATCCATCCATCCATCCATCCATCCATCCATCCATCCATCCATCCATCCATCCATCCATCCATCCATCCATCCATCCATCCATCCATCCATCCATCCATCCATCCATCCATCCATCCATCCATCCATCCATCCATCCATCCATCCATCCATCCATCCACCCACCCACCACTATTCTCTGCAGTCTAGGTGGAACTAGAGCCTCTTATTGGCATGGCTGTATAGTTGTGACATCACAAGTTTCACAGAATTCCCGAGGACTGATTGTAGGAAAATGTCAAAAATGTGATGTGTAACCCTAAAAGTTTGGTATCAGATAATTCAACTCTCTTAATTTTTTTAAGTTTTATATTGCAGGTGGATTTTTCTAACAATTTGATATTTTGATATAATGTGCGATTTTTGTCAATAAAAAAGGCAAAAATGGATCTTCAAACAATATAAAACCAACAGGAACACAAGAGAGAGACCTGATGAAAGCTTTTAGAACTGTATTTAAAAAGAAAAAGTTTTAATTTTCTCATTATTTGTCACTGATCCATTTACATAAAACCTCATCATCATTAAAACATATTAAACTCCAGCTTCCTTTAATACAATATAAAACCTTTAAAGTATGTAGAACGTTATATAATCATAGGAACACTTTTTATTTCCCGACAAACGCTCAGTGTTCTGCAGAACGATGACAGCGAGGAGAAGCTCCTGCTCCACGCCGAGTGGAACAAAAAAAAAAAAAGTCATAAATTCTTGTCACATTTGCTAAATCAAGTGCATCTGCTGACCTCGTTGACCCCGCAGCGCCGTGATTGACAGCCGGAGTGAAAAGTTTAGATCCATAAATAAAGCGAGGCCTGAGCGAAAGGGATGATGAATCGCTGTCGAGTGCGGCTTGGAGAGGGCCTCCACCTCAAAGCCCCGGCCCGATTGGATCAGCATGCGTTGTTTGCGACAAACACTTTTTACGGCCCGAGCCTGTCATCCAGCAGGCAGACGCTGACAGAGCGGGAGGAAAAAAATAAAACGCCTGTAAAGTTCCCGTCCTCGCGACTTTTTTTATTCTCCGGGATAGCCGAGAAAAAAAAAAAAAAAGATGACACAACACACACTCTGCACACACATGTGGCTTTCTTAGAACCCCCTGTGTGTGTGTGTGTGTGTGTGTGTGTGTGTGTGTGTGTGTGTGTGTGTGTGTTTCAAAAAAAAAAATGGCTGTAAAGTTCTCGTCCTCGCGACTTTTTTTTTTTCTTCGGGATAGCCGAGAAAAAAAAAAATGACACACACTCGCGGCCACATGTGGCTTTCTTAGAACCCCCCTGTGTGTGTGTGTGTGTGTGTGTGTGTGTGTGTGTGTTTCAAAAAAAAAATGGCTGTAAAGTTCTCGTCCTTTTTCGAGATCTGCACAGAGGACTCAAGTGCTGTCTTTTTTTTATGATGACACACACACACACACTCACAGGCCACATGTGCCGTTCATAGAACCCCCCTGTGTGTGTGTGTGTGTGTGTGTGTGTGTGTGTGTGTGTGTGTGTTTCCACCACGCACTAAAGGCAACGACCTGACGAAATTCACAATTCTCCAAAACCAAATCCCACTTATCAATCAAAAGTCATTTTATTTTTTAATTTTTTTTTTTTCGGGGGATGTCAAAAGGTCGGACATCCTCCTCCTCCTTTCCCCGACACACACACACACTCTCACACTCTCACACACACACACACACTCCCTAAGAAGCCCAGCAGGTGCTTATCCCCTCTGACTGAAGTGCATGAGTCAAGTGGCTGACATTAGAATAACAAAGCGTGCGGCGGCGCTGGAGACGGCCGCGTTGCACAGGTGCCGCGGCGTTAAATCCTGCCGATGCGCCGGCGAGATTAGAAGAGTCAAAAGTGATCAGGGGTAATTGGTGATCTCGCCCCCGAGCCGCTTCCCCGGGGTCTTATCCCACCCCCCCCCCCACCCCACGGTAAGCCTTCTTCTTCTACTCTTTAAAGTGGACGAGAGGAAAGTTTTTTTTGGGGAGGGATTTGAGAAACTGTGAAAAGAGTTGTGGCTTCTGCCTGGGCATGATGAAAGAGACGGGATACTGGTATAGCAGCCAACACACACACACACACACACACACACACACACACACACACACACACACACACATCTTGATCCACTCAGGGGCTCCATGTTAGTTTTTCATTATCAGTTCTCCCTCTTCACTTAATTGAGCACAATGCGCGTGGAGTCGGGCTCCGAGTCGTGCGGCGAGAACGGATGAATACATCATTAACCGCGACTTCCCACACAAACACACTCCTCGATAAACAGCGTCGGAGCGGCGAGAGAGACACACACACACACACACACACACACACACACACACGGCGGCTTCCAGCCTTGGCCCAAAAAAAAAAAACTACAGCGTGATTTCCATCTAGCCTCTCTCTCAATCTCTATCTCTCTTTCGCCCAGTCAGTGCAAAAAAAAAAAAAAAAGAAAAACTTCCACAAAGCCTCTTTAATTGGTAATCCCAAAGACACAGAGAAGATGATCAGAATTAGGCGGCATCATAGGCGCCGTAATGAAAAGGAGTGTTTTCCATCTAATTTAATCAATATTAGAATATCTGCCAATTAGCGGCATTATTATTTCGGGTTTGGGAGAATCAGGACTGCGGCTCGTTTTTTTTTTTTTTTTATCGCGAGGCCTCATCTCCCGCAACACTGGTCGCATTACGAACCCCGATAACAATGGCTGATTTCTGATTCCGCCGCTGAGAAATAAGGAGAGAGGGCGGCGTCCTAATTACACTCCATTCAAAGTGTTGATGAGGTTTAACCGGCAAAATTAATTAAAAACTTTTTCTTCTTCTTCTTCTTCCTCTTCTTCTTCTTCTTCTTCTTCTTCTCTCTCCTCCCCTCCCTGGTCCAGATTAGAATCATGACGTTTTGGAGTATTTAATCAAAAAATGCATTTCGCAAATTAATTAAGAGCTAATTTGCATATATGTTTGTTAATTGGAGCGACGGGATTTGGCTCACGCGTCTGCAGCAGGAGTTGTTTGTTGTTGTTTCATGTTTTTTCTGTTTCACCTTGCACACGGATTAAATCCTAATCTCACTCTTTCTTTCCCTTTAACCTGCGTTACAGCCACAGATTAGCCCTGAAAAATCTAACTTCCCCTCTATTACCATACTTATCGCTTTTTTTGTTTTTTTTAATTGGACGTAAAGTTCGGGACGCTCCTCTCAACTTGAGGGGGGGGCGTTATGATCTGTTAGGATCCAGATACGCTGTTTAAACTCATTTGTGAGTCCCCCCCCCCCCCCCCGCGAAGGGAATAGGAGAATCAATTAAAGGCACACGTAACAGAGACAGCGAGCCTTTTAGTGCTGAGGTTAATGGTGAGTTATTGTATGAGAATGACTCTGTGAACATTGCTTAATTCCCCCCCCCCGCCCCCTCCTCTCTGTGGTTAATAGCTATTTTAAGAGCAATATGATGTATTACTCGCGGCTCTCTCGGGGGTAGGGGTGGGTGGGGGGGGGGGGACCTGGAGGGCTCCTGTACTGAATCCATTTAAGACGCCGTGGCGATTCCACGGTCACACTCGGCCTTATTCAAACACACACACACACACACACACACACACACACACACACACATGCCCCTCGGCCCCCGGAATTTAATATGAAATTAGCCGTTCGGAGACGTGTATAAATTCCAAACCGTAAAGCGAAGGGTTTCCTCCAAGGCCGCAGGTGGTGGCGGGGGGGGGGGGGGCGGGGTTTAAGAGAGGTGAGCTGATCATGGGGTAAAGATGGAGGGGGGGGGGTTTCGCCATGGACCGGCTGACTCAGTGAAGACAGGTTTTGGTCCTTTAGGAAATTAAGAGACGGCTCATTGTGACATAACGAAGGCATTCATTTAAAAGCTGCACTGATTGTGTGTGTGTGTGTGTGTGTGTGTTTTATGACTTCAAGGCTAAACATCGGTCGCGTTTCGACACGTCGTGACTCAGCGAAAGCTGACGTAGCTGAACCATGGATGCCTTATAAGAACCGGATACTGATGTCATTTCAGTGGAAGTTGCATACACCCGAATTTATTAAATAAATAAATAAATAATTCCTGCTGCGTAACTGTGGGAAAAGAGTGTGAAGTCACGCTGGTGTATACCTTTTCTGTAAATTAAAAATGTAGAATAGACAGATTAGTAATACAGGGTTGTCCCTGTATAGGTTTTTTAGGTTTTTTAGTGTGCAGTACCACTCGTGGCCACTAGTGGAACCACGTCCAGGTCTGATCGTGCATGAGTTAATCTTGCAGATGCAACGATGCATTCCTTGGTGGCCTGATGTACAACCAAAAATCACTAAAATGTTTAGTGTCTAACGTCGTTCTCCGTGCGAATCGTGTGACTTTTCATGATTTTTGCATCTGTTTTACATAACAACCTCAAACCTGCTGATCTGGCACCTCACACACTGTGTCCGTCTGGATTATTATCAAAGATCATGAGAGTTTTATGAACTTCCATCACACCCTATAGTTGTTGTGTAGAAAATTCTAATCTGACAATAACAGAACCATTTCCTGAAAAAGTAAGCAGATGATTTTTGCTTCCTTAACTTTTTTCCTGATATAAATTACAATTAATATAAATTATCTCTACAACCACAAATGTTATTAGACTTAAACCTGGAATTAGAATAAATCTACAACATGTTGGGTGACTACAGAAGAGTCAGAAGAAATGTTGATGTTTTATTACTTTATTTACTTAAAACAAAACCAAACTGACCCAAAACAGGGAAACAATTAAATAAGACAAATCAACAATAATTCACACTGACTGACACACATTATAGAACATGAAGAATATTTTCTGTAAGATGTTTAATTATAAAGGAGCCAATTAAATAATCCCACAAACAGCTCCAATCTAAAGTAAATCTCTAAATAGTGGTTAGTTGCAGCTACTACTGATATTATATTAAACTATTTTATTATTGTATTGATGATGTGGATATTGATGATATATATTGATGCTGTACCAGGAACAGATAAAAATACTTTATTTAGTGTTGGAGCTCAGGTTTAACATGAGATTTATGAGTTAAATTCAATCATTTTGTGGATTTTAACAGGTTAAAGAGCTGAGAAGCCGCAGTGGAAAACGTGTCTCTCACACTGGCTTCAACGTGGGTTTTTGTCTATAAACATGACTTGTTTTTTGCTGTATGAGGCATCAGGTTCTGGGGATTATCTCTTCTTTTCTCGCCTTCTTCAGGACTCACCGGGTTGGGTCAGAACCGTCTGTGGGTTCCCGTCGAGACGTCAAACCCAGCTGTGTTTTTTTATCCCCCCCCCCGAATTCGTTGAAGTGATGTCACCTCGGCCCATAATGCACCGAGTGTGATTTAGCGGCGTGCAAACGTGAATCACCGTTGTTTTCTCTTGTTGCCGCGGAGATGCCACCAATCAACAACGACCACTCCCACCGCAATCCGCAATCCACACACACACACACACACACACACACACACACACACACACACACACACACACACACACACACACACACACACACACACACACACACACACACACACACACACACACACACACACACACACACACACACACCCACAGCAGATTAGCTGAGTAACTCCTCACACACTCATCAATAGGAACATAACTGAGGTTACTAACATCCCATTATATCCCATAATTCATTGTTTCAGAAGAAAATCACTGCTTTATATATATATATATATATATGTAATTATTACTCACCCGTCGTTTTATGTGAAGTTGTGATGTAACCAACGAGATTTTTTTATGATTTTAGGTGCCAAAAATAATCTCGATATAGTTTGACGTCTCCTCTCTCAGAATTCTCTTTGCAGCTCTGGGGAAAAAAAAAAAAAAGAGAGAACAGGACACCTGAAAAAAGCTGAATCAGATTTAGTCCAATATTGAGTAGAATCATCTTATTCCAATGCCAGATAATTGAGCTTATTGCAATTTTTTTTGTCTGATTTGGGTCAATTTGGTCTTGTTTTATGAAAAAAAATAAAATTAACTAATTCAATAAAAAAATTAAATCAGGTAAATTACCTGCTAGTGGAATAAGATGATTCTACTCAAGATATTTTCATCCGTTCAGATGTCAGGTTTTTTTTATGTATAACTCAATAACCTCCTCTGGTGGCTTGGGGCCGTATAGTTGTGACATCACAACACGTCACGTAATTCCTGATGGCACTTTGAATGCAGGCTGTGTGTGCGTTTCTCTGTGGAGAGATTTCCTACATGGGAGGTTATTTATATAACAATTCTACCTCCTTATAATATAAATATATTTTTTATTTTATTAAAGTCTCATTTTCTATGATCTGAGACTCCTGAAATAAATTTTTATGATGCTCTTCTTACTGTCAGAGGCAGATATTTTAGCAGCAGCATCCTTTTTGGCCACAAATGCAGGAATACCTTCAGTCATGCATGCAGACACACACACACACACACGTGCACACACACATGCACACGCATACTCATACAAAAGCAGGGGATCCAGGGCCCAGCTGTTTGGCTGGGGACGTGGGGGGGACGTGGCCCCCAGCAAGAGTGTGTTCACTGGAGGGTGAAGAGACCCAGGGAGGGTCTCTGTGGCCTCGGGGAGGTTTTATCCAAATTACAAGTTTAGGCTTTGGCGCACGTGTGCGTGCATGTGTGTTTGTGTGTGTGTGATGCCTGCAGTACGTAACCACATCCCTGTGATCGTCGTGTGTCCCCGTGCGTTTCTCTGTGTCATTTCGTTCACGTTTTAACGGAGGCCTTCAGCCTCTGTGATGAGTGAGCTATCACTAATGAAGGAAGGCTTAGCGGGGGGGGCGGCGGCGGGGGGGCGGGGCCACAGTGTTCTGGACTGGACGAGTGTTTGCTGAACGCTAACCAGGGTGAGCGGATTTGCACGCCCTGTTTCCTGTTACGTTTTCAGACCCTTTTTTCTCTTTCATGTCGTCTAGACAGTGAATTTACACCTGTTGGCCTCATGCATCCACTTTAAAACCGTTTTCTTTCTGTAGTTTTTCCCTTTAGAGGCGACGGGTCATAGCATGAAAAGCGTTTAATGATCTACACATTTATTCCTTTTTTTTATTATTATTTTTTTTTTCCTGCTTGGAGGCATGTTGGAAAATTAGGGGCACAAATCCGTTTTTTACTGCTCTAATGTACAGTACGATGAAGGTGAATAATACACCCCCCGCTGTGCACACACACACACACACACACGAACACACACAAACATTCTTCTGTGTTTTCATAATTCCGTAAGGAGGTCCTTAATGCTTTCCACAACTGCTGGTGAAAGTGAATATATGTGTGTTTGTGTGTGTGTGTATGTGTGTGTGTGTGTGTGTGTGTGTGTGTGTGTGTGTGTGTGTGTGTGTGTGTGTGTGTGTGTGTGGGAAAAGGGGGTGTGTACATCAGGGCATGTGCACACGTTCACACGCATCGACATGAATGAGTAATTGCATACATTGAGCGCGTTGGCAAAGGCACGCTGCACACACGCCTCCCCGAATACCACACACATGCATATTAAGAGCTCACACACACACACACACACACACACACACGACGGCGAGCGGGGCGTGTGTCAAAGTAAAACTTTGCTTACTTTGTCAATGTCATCATACTGCCCTCTTTTGTCAGAGAGAGTCAGAGAATGCAATAAAAAAAGGAAAAGCAGCTTTTCTTCTCTCCCTCCGCCTGTCAAGCAGCGTTTTACTTTAACTTTCATTTAATGCTCCAGTGGATGGAGTCTTGTTTTTATTTGCCCCCTTTTTTTCTTTTTACCGCTATCACTCCTGCACACCTATTATAGTAAATATCCACACACACAAAGGGGAGAAAACCCATCTAATGACTACAAATTAGAATGCACGAGGCACAAAAATGATGATCCGTAATTTGAATGTAACCCCGCTTACATATGCAGCGCCCGCTAATTGTTAATCAATAGCGTATTGAGTTTTACATCCAGTCCCTAACCTCCGCGGTGTCGCGGCGTCAATCACGACGGGTCGGCGTCCGCTCCACGCCGATCAATGTCTCTATCAGGCCCTGTCAAAAAAAAAAAAAAAAAAAGTGATGCCTGTATGAGAATGTGCAGCGTGGAGGCTGCACGTCACTCACGTTCAGCGGGAAAAAAAAGGAAATGAAAGGCCTGTAGGAGACGGTTGTAACCACAAACTGCTCGTACTCACGTATGTTAGAAACCACACGTCTTTATCAGCCTCTATCAGTCAGAGGTATGATGTTTGAGGTTTCACAGCGTCATGGATTTTAAAGGGTTTGACCGTCAATCAATCAATCGATCAATTAGTTCAATTATAAAACAGCACACGCTTCCATCAGGTGCAGCTTTATAGTCGGATACTTTAAACTCGAGTTTGCGTTGAAACTGATTCATTTTGGAGGCCTCTCATGTTTTAAAGCAATTACAAATGCAAAAAAAATATTATTCGCATTAGCAATTAACGTGCGACAATTTGAAAAGGGTCAGAAAAGGAGAAAAATAGAATCTATAGAAAGTAGAGGAATCTAGAATAAAGATAAACACACAGACATGAAGGTGGTTTATTCGTTTGTGACTTTCAGCTTAAAAGAAAGTCACTAAACCTCAGAAGAATCTGGATTTGAATCAGATTACTTTTTATATTCATTTATTTTTATGCAACAATTCAAAGTTCATAATAAAACATTTCTGCTTGTTTTGTTTTCTTCTGGGATTAAAAATGATGTTTCATTATTAACTTCAACAGAGCACTGTCTCGTCAGTCCTGGATAAATACTGAAAAGGAGAAAAAACAGTAATTGTAAATCATTTAAGGAACCAGAATTATACAAAACACTTCACAAATATATATATGTGTGTGTGAGCTGCAAATCATTCAGATTGATGAGTGGATGTGTGGTCCTTTGTCTTTATTGTGCAGCAAATCATTAATTTCACGTCCTAATATGAAACATGTCGGCTGCAGGCTGAGAGAGCTGAAGGCTGCAGAGCCTGGTTTTATTCTAGAGGAGAGCGCCCCCGGTGGACACACGCGGAACCTCCTCTCTGCTCCTCACAGCACAACGTCTCAAACTGCAGCTCAGTTCCTCAGGTATTATTTTAACTGGGAAGGGGAAAAAAGAGTCATAAGAGTCATTTGTGGCTCTATAATTAAGATGAAGCCTGTGGAATTTTTAAAGTAGGTTCAGGCTGCTGCTGTGATCAGTTAAAGCTGAGACAATGCAATTCATTTATTAATAATTATTAAAAAAATGACCTAACAACCAACTGAGCTAATGAATGTAATGCAAATGCTAAAGAGCTGCTCATTAACAACATGTAAATTAGCATTAGCGTTAGCATGCTCTTGTCGAATTTATGTTTTTTAATTTTTAATATTTTACGCTTTTCCTCGCACTTTATTTGAAGTTTTGATAGACTAAATAATTTTTAAGAACCAAAAAATAAATAGAGTTTTACAGGTTCTACAAAGATCAGGTGTGTTTGGATCTCGTTAATATTAACAAAGCTCTTCTCTGATTGGCTGATATAAATGTGACATCACAACTTCAGGGAAAGGTGACAGTTTCTGAGCTGTGCACATTTCTCTGTGGATTGAGCGATCGAAACCGCCCCAAAAAAATCTACTAAAAATCTCACTTCTTACAATATAGGGAGCTTTAAGTAATATAAAGGATATAAAGGGTTTTATCGCAGGAATAAAGACGAACGAGGATTCAGTCCAGTTCAGTTTTAGTGTCCCAGGGGGGAAATGAGTTTTGCAGCAAGATGTCTGCTCATAGACAGAAGGTGGAGGTGATGCTGGAAACCAACGATGGTAAAAACATGTGATGCATTTAACACGTTCAACATGTCAAAGGAGAAAACGAGTCATGTTGAAATCGCCTGTTTTTCTGCATTGCTTCCATCTGCAGTACTAGTACTTCATTGTACTATATTCTAGTAATAGTAAAACACGCGTCGCGATTTATCGTCAACATTGTTTGACGTCACGTGTAAAGAGGAAGTTGCATCAGTGGAGACATGTGGAATGCTCCAGCCGCGTGATTGGCTGAAATGAACACTACCGCCACCTATTGCTTTGGCATGTGCATGACATCATTTAAGGTGGATTTTGCGGCTTATATATATATATATATATATATATATATATATATACATATATATTTTTTTTTTTATCAAACCTGTGGTGTGGACAGGAGTTTATTTCGTTATTTATTTATTCTCCTCAAAGCCACGCCCACATATACACACACAGGAGACACGGCAAGAAAAACACAGGGAAAGCACAAGGGAAATAAGTGACTGACAAGCTGCAGGAAAAAAAAAAAGGAAAACTCTGAGTCCTTGAGACACGATTCACACTTGACTCCAAACGTTTTAACACCCAGACGTGGCGGCAGAGGTCGAAGCGATCCCCGAGTCTCATCTCGTCCCCTTCAGAGGTTCCTGTTGGTCTCAATCCTCTTACTGGTCGGCTGATCCTTGACCCGCTAATGCCGTTGAAAATCCAATCCGGTTTATCCACTTAAGGCGGCGCTGAGATTACAGAGTAAATCCACTCGGAGCGAGAGGTGATTAGTGTCTTTATCTGACCACGGCGTTTTTTTCGATTTTTATTTTCTCATCGCAGAGCTGTCGGTGGACTACAGAGGACGCATTTTTAATTAGAATTTAACACCACTAAACATGAGGAGAAAATGTCCCAGATCACTGCATTTACAAGTTAGACTCATATTACTCAGGAAATGTTAGATTTAACTGATGCTGTTTTTTTTATCATCAATAGTGATTATTGATAGTCTATAGCTGATATTATCATCAATGGTGATTATTGATAGTCTATAGCTGATATTATCAATAATAGTGATTATTGATAGTCTATAGCTGATATTATCAATAATAGTGATTATTGATAGTCTATAGCTGATATTATCATCAATGGTGATTATTGATAGTCTATAGCTGATATTATCAATAATAGTGATTATTGATAGTCTATAGCTGATATTATCATCAATATTGATTATTGATAGTCTATAGCTGATATTATCATCAATAGTGATTATTGATAGTCTATAGCTGATATTATCAATAAAAGTGATTATTGATAGTCTATAGCTGATATTATCAATAAAAGTGATTATTGATAGTCTATAGCTGATATTATCATCAATAGTGATTATTGATAGTCTGTAGCTGATATTATCAATAATAGTGATTATTGATAGTCTATAGCTGATGTTATCATCAATAGTGATTATTGATAGTCTGTAGCTGATATTATCAATAATAGTGATTATTGATAGTCTGTAGCTGATATTATCATCAATAGTGATTATTGATAGTCTATAGCTGATATTATCATCAATAGTGATTATTGATAGTCTATAGCTGATATTATTAATAATAGTGATTATTGATAGTCTATAGCTGATATTATCAATAATAGTGATTATTGATAGTCTATAGCCGATATTATAATTAATAATTATTATTGATATTCTTCAGATTGAATTTGAATTTACAATTTACTGTTTTATTTTTAAGCCCAGACCTCTTCGCCTTAAACTGAAATGCTGCCATCAGAGCTAAATTTCGGACTATGACCATAAAATGCATCTTTTTCCTGGTTTCAGATAATGAATTCGGCTGATTTATCGACCTCTTTGTGTTTGTCACTAAAACCACAGCTCGTGCGAGGCGGAGTGATGAACCTAAGACGTCACCTCGGAGGTTAATTCATGCAGAATTAAAGCGGCGAGGAAGCGGATACAACGCTCACGTTTCCCTGAGTCATCTGAGTCTTTCATCAGAGCGGGACTGTTGTGACTGGAACGATTTAACCCGCGTTAAAATCTATTTTTGCAGCCGTGTTCTGGTTTTTTATCCCTGTCTAGCTGCATTAGCTTCGTTTAGCTTCGTGCCCGCGTCGGTGTTGTTTTCAGGAGGCTAATGCATGTTGTGGCAAATTAAGTTTAACATAGATTCATACTGAAGATGATGATGAAAAAACTATGTCCTGCAGATAGTTATAGTCTTTAAAACTCCACTAATCAAGCACTCGACAGAGCATTTTTATCTCTAATTTTTAACAAACTTTATGGATCAGATTCAGTCTCACACGTAACATGACATAAAAACTTGAATGCAGGACTCGTACTTGTTCTGTATTTCTACTTTAAAAGTTCCTATATTTGGGCTTTATTTGAAGTTATTCCTGACAAAAAACAGAAATACAGTTTCACATTTCCAGATTGTTAAATGGCCTGTTTCATTAATATTAATGAGCCTCTTTTCTGATTGGCTGATTTAAATGGCTGTGAATAGGAATAGTTGTGACATCAAAACTTCACGGAAGTCCTGACATCTGGTTTCAGATTCTAAATGCGGGCGTTTTAAATCATGTACAGTATCTTTACAACAAATAGACCTTTTTATAATCAATTAAAAACAAGATCAAGATAGATTGGACAAACTAACCCCTATTAGAGTTTTCTTATAACTTTCCAGGGACTCTACAGAGCTATTTTATTTCACCAATGCAAGAAGATCAATAGAATATGGAAATGTTATCCACTCCTGATGTACACACCGAATTTGGTGAGTTTTGGTGTTTAATTCAATTCATTTAGACTCAGAGGAATAATCACTACAATTTAAAGAGGACCTTCATTGTACCCTGACGAACTTCTTTTAGGATCCTTTAAATATAATTTCAAATTAAAATGACATCTGTGTGTATGATTTACATCTGAACGTCATTATAAATGTTATTTGCTGCTTTCACTCAGTCGTCTGCCTGTCTCTGAACGGAAAGTCCAATCCTGGTCGACCCGTCAAAGTCGCGTCATGAGAGGTCGACGGCACTTGGTTTAAAGGCCTTTGATAGCGACATTGTGGTCCGAGAAGCTCAAATAAGAGAAATCAGCATGAAGGGCCCTCGACGCCCTCGTCATATTGTCTAAGGGGTGGTATGTCACTTATGCTTTATTTCTACAAGGACTCGTATTTGAATTTTAGTGACATCCACAAGGTTTAGAAGTGTGTTCATTGGGATTTTTTGACCATTCCTCAATTAAATGCATTCGTGAGGTCACACATTGACATTGGAGGAGAGGTCTTTGCTCTAAATCATCATCAGAAAGGTGTTCTATCAATAGGGTTGAGGTCAGTCAAGTTCATCCACACCAGGTCTTTATGGACCTTGCTTTGTGCATGGATGGTGGATTAAAACAAGATGGTTTGGACATGTCCAGAGGAGCGGTAGTGAATATATTGGTAGAAAGAGGAAGACTTTATGGACATCCTGGAAGCTCAAACAAGAGAAATCAATGCCTTGAGGTCCATTCCACCAACAATCACCGTCTCATATTTTCTAAGTAGTGGTATGCCACTTACATATATTTCTAAAAGGATTCACTCACCTGCCTTGAGTGTGTTCATGGGAATTTTTAACTATTGAGGGTTGAGGTCAGTCAAGTTCATCCACACGAGGTCTTTATGGACCTTTAAGATTTTAAATCTGGGCTGTCCACAAAGGTTCAGGAGTGTGTTCATTGGGAATTGTTTGACCATTCTTCCATACAGTGCATTTGTGAGGTCCCACACATTGACATTGGACCCCCGGCTTTCAGCTACCAGGTCACTTATCATCTCAAAGGTGTTCTATCTATGGGGTTGAGGTCAGTCAGGTTCCTGCACACCAGGTCTTTATGGACTTTGCTTTGTACATGGATGGTGGATTAAAACAAGATGGTTTGGACATAACCAGAGGAGAGGTAGTGAATATATTAGAGAAGGAGGAAGACTTCATGGACATCCTGGAAGCTCAACCCCCCCTTCCCCCAAGTTCATTTACAACACCAATCACTGTCTTGTATTTTCTAAGGGGTGGTATGTCACATAGGCTTCATTTCTAGAAGGATTCGCTCACCTGTCTTGACTCACATAAGAATTTAAGTGTCCTGTCCACAAAGGTTTAGGAGTGTGTTCACTGGGAATTTTTTGACCATTCCTCCATACATTGCATTTGTGAGGTCCCACACATTGGCATTGGACCCCTGGCTCTCAGCTACCAGGTCACTTATCATCCCAAAGGTGTTCTATCTATGGGGTTGAGGTCAGTCAGGTTCCTGCACACCTTTGTGCATTGATGGTGGATTAAAACAAGATGGTTTGGACATAACCAGAGGAGAGATAGTGAATATATTGGTAGAAGGAGGAAGACTTTATGGACATCCTGGAAGCTCAACACACATGACATTGGACCCCTGGCTTTCAGCTACCAGGTCACTTATCATGGGGTTGAGGTCAGTCAGGTTCCTCCACACCAGGTCTTTATGAACATTGCTGTGATTGAAATTGAATTAGGATGATTCAGACAGTTGGGACAAGAGAGAGTGAATATATTGGTGGGAAGAGGACGTCCTGGAAGAGGACCTGAAGGTAGAAGACAGAGTCAGACGGAGACATCTGATTCACTGGAAGGGGAAAAAACAAAAAATAAGAAGAAGAAGAAGGGGAGGTGGCGCGTCACATGTGTCAGACACAGCGCGAGCGTTCGCCTGCCGGCGGCGTCTTTGCCGGGCGAAGTCCTTCAACGTGGGGTGTTGGTGGTGGTGGTGGTGGTGGTGGGGGGGGCGGCGCCCGGCGGACACAAAGCGTCTCCTCCGCAGACAAAAGGAGCCTCTCCTCCGCTGTCAAGATAACGCCTCGCCGGGCTATTGTAGAGCGGCGAGAGGCTATTGTGGCGGTCGATTCCTTGCGTACAGTACGACATGCACAAAAAAGGTGGCGGAGGAATGTGACATAACGGCGTCGACTCCTCTGAAGACGCCGGGAGGAGGAGGAGGAGGAGGAGGTGGGGACAAAAGAGGGAACGTTTCAAAAAACACTTCTGAACGCCCAGATCAAAGGCAGCGGAAGAGAGAAAAGCGTGTGTGCGAGAGAAGGAAAGAAATCATAAATAGTGGGTAAACAAGCCGGAATGGCGAGGGGGAGGGAGGGGGGGTTGTCACGGCGACTCAACCACGTCCGCGAGGTGTCTCCTCCCTTCGCCGAGGCCGAGTTATCGCGCGGCAGGATTGACTTTTTTTTTTTTTTTTTACCCATCCTGGTGTCGCGGAAGGCCGGCAGGTGTTAGAGCGGCGCGACGAGGCAGCTGCAGCCGAGTGAGGAGATAACAACCAGAGAAACACGCCGCCTCCTCCTCCTCCTCCTCCTCCTCCTCCTCCTCCTCCTCTTCCTCGCCACTCTCCCTTCTTTTATTTTTTTTCTCGAGTGGGGTTTTCTCAGGACGGCGACGATCAGACGAGGTCGCTTCTTTCGCTTGTGTAATCACCGCTCTAACGTGTCCCAGCGGACAGAGGAGGAGTCTGACCTTTGACCTCAGAGAGTATTACACTGAATATCACACTCCTATGTAAAGTATTACAAAAAAAAACGTGTGGAGCCAATTTAAGACACTTTGGGTTAATTTATAGTAAAAATACTACATCATACTGTTTGTCAATTCAATGAAATATAGATTAAAGACTATAAGGTGTACTACTGAGTGTAATAGTAGATAAAGTTGTCATAAAACTGTAATGGAGTAAAAGTATAAAGTAGCATCACATGTAAATACTAAATGTGTACTACAGCAGATTATCATCTTCCTCTTGTCTTGGTTTTATTTAGTCCAATATTGAGTAGAATTGTTTAATTCTATTGGCAGATGATTTAGCTGATTACAAGTACATTTTTTTGTTTGCTTGATTTTACACAATTTAATCTTTTTGTTTTAAGTCTTAGTTTCTTAAAACAAGATCAAATTGACCCAAATCAGTAAAAAACAATGAAATCTTAAAAAAATTAGTCTAATATTAAGTAGATTTATCTAATTCCAATGGGGCAATTTGGTCCTTTTTTGAGCGCAAATAACACTTTATAACATAAAAAAACTTGATATATGTCGATAAATTTTGTCTATTTAAAATTCCCACTTAAAATTAAAGTATTTTTACTATTAATTACCTAAAGTGTCTTAAATTGGCTCCACTTCGTTAGACTAAACATTTAAAGCTCTCACATGGCCACCTTAAATCTAATAAACCTTCACAATCATACAACTTCTATTTTATTTGCAGGTTGAGTTTTTTTTTTAATAAATCGCCCACTCACAACGTGGATTATTCATCATTATCTGGTTGGTCTTTGATTTTTGGGCGTCGGTGGAAACGGAAACGCTGACGAGACGAGAACGAGGAGGTCAGATGTTAAATGTTGTGTAACAGGGACAGCCCCACACACACACACACACACACACACACACACGTTTCCTGTTACCACACATGTATGTGTGAGATAAAACACACGTATGAACACGTGTAGTTATCTCATCACCATCTGCACAGGAAGCAGAAGCTGAATATTAACTTTAACTTTTACTTATTTTCTGACAAAATTAACTTTAAGGGTTTAAGACTTCTTATTAGGAGCTTAATAAACATTTTATTCCTAAGTTATTTTTAATCATAAAAACTTCCAACCTCTAATCAATATAAAGTTTATAGTCACATTCCACTTAAGTCTTTTTTATATTAATAAACTGAATTTACTGAAAAGCAGCTTAGTGAAACTAATGAATGAGTGAAGATGTGATTTTTGATAATTTTGATAATCCATAATTTTCACAAGTTCCTGTGAAGGAAAATCAAACTAATAAATAATAAACTTAACCTCCAACCACGGTGGTTTGTGGACTTTATTTTTTTTTTCCTTTTCTCTTTCTTTCTTTCTCCCTTTGTGTTTTTTCCCGGCGTTCCGGAGTGTGAAAAACCATCCGTACTCGCTGACGGAATTACACTCCCGATTCCACTTGTGATCACAGAGGGGAGGCGACAATAAGACATAATGAACACACACACACACACACACACACACACACACACACACACACACACACAGCCGTTTCACCACCAAAACCAC
>JAYKQN010000012.1:24145000-24200000 GCA_036785175.1 Eupleurogrammus muticus | reverse complement strand
CCCCCCCCCCCCCCCCCCCCCCCCCCCCCCCCCCCCCCCCATCCCTTTTCGTGACAGCTTCACACTCCGGATCAGTAGAGCCGGGGATCGTGCATCTAATCCGTTCCCTGATGCATTTTTAATTGTGCGGGAGAGCCAGGGAGGATGGAGGGGGGGGTGGGGGATGGTGGGGGGGAGGGGGGTGTCACATAAGACATGGGGGGGGGGGCTCACCTCCAATGTGTCATCTGTGTGGGTGAAGTTCTCCTGGTGACAAATCAGCCCATACAGATGAGGCGCTCAGGGCGGAGGTGATGGAGCACGGTGGAAGCTGCTGCTGCTGTGACAAAGAAAAACTCTTCTCTTTCTTTTTTCTTTCTTTCTTTTTATTTTGTTCACTCGGACGCCGTTTTGTCGCCCGTTAAAAAGCAGCGAGCAAAGAGCAGGTTCAGTCGACTCGGGGCAGTTCAACAGGAAGGGGTCGGGGTTAGGGTGCTGCAGCTTTTATTGTGGCGGGAACTTCCTTAAAAGGAAGTTAAACCTAAAACTCAAAACGGACGAGAATCACAGGTTGTGTTCTCCAGGTCAGTAGTTTTTTACATTTGCCTGTTGAAATAATAAAATCCCTGATATGCATGAATATATCGGATGAGTGACCCCAGCTACAACATGAAATATCTGCTGTAAAACCCAATGTTCCTGTTACAGCATCAATATATATCATCAATATCCACATCATCAATACAATAATAAAATACTTAATATTTTTTATTATTTAATTGGATTATTTAATTGGCTCCTTTATAATCTCCTTTAGATTTATAGGATATATGGACTAATAATTGACCTTTGAACTCTTAGCTTATTAATTATTGACCTTTTCAGATAATTTTGCTTATTTCAAGTAGTTTTTTTTCCTGATTTGGGTCAGTTTGGTCATATTTTTCAGTATTTTTAATCTATCTATAGTCTATAGTTTAGACTTTTTGTTCAATATTCTAACTCTATTTCCTGTATAACATCAACATAAATAGATTCTGACTCTTCTGTAGTCTCCTCACATGTTGTAGATTTATTCTGATTCCAGGTTTAAGTCCAATAACCATCCCAGATATTCCAGATTTATTGTCATTTATAGCAGGAAAACTGAAAATACATAGAACTTTATTAGTTAATTAAGACAAACTTTATTGATCTGAAAATCCACACCTGAAATCAGGTTATCAAAGCGTAAATAAGTGTTTTACAGCGATTTCATAACTTATTAGAAATTATGACCAACATTTATTAAAAAAAAAGAAACTGTAGATAAAATAATAGTTTCTAAATGTTTAATTTCTGGTCTTGTCTTGAAGTCATTAAGTGTAATGGCATTTTCATCTGATCTAAACTGTTAGGCAGTGTACGACACACACACACACACACACACACACACACACACACACACACAAAGAGCCTAGAATCCCTCTGGGGCAACTTATCTTTTTTAAAGTGGCAAAATTATAACCATAAAAATGTTCAGAAGGGGAAAAAAATCCTCAGTTTTGATAAGTTTGCATAAAAGCTGCTGGGTATAAAAAAAAATACAACTAGAGAATCCAAAGTTAAGTGAAGTAACACGAGACGCCTCATAAAAGACGAAAAAAACCCACATGGCGACCGTTAGGAATCATCGCTTTTTGGAAAACATACGTCTAAGTGCTGCTTCCTGTTTACTGAAGAATTAAAGTTTGAATTATGGACTCAGATAATAGTTTATAATGGTTTATAATAGTTTATGATGGTTTATAATGGTTTATAATGGTTTATTATGGTTTATGATGGTTTATAATGGTTTATTATGGTTTATAATAGTTTATAATGGTTTATAATGGTTTATAATGGTTTATAATGGTTTATAATGGTTTATAATGGTTTACTATGGTTTATAATAGTTTATGATGGTTTATAATGGTTTATAATGGTTTATAATGGTTTATAATGGTTTATAATGGTTTATAATGGTTTATAATAGTTTATAATGGTTTATAATTGGTTTATAATAGTTTATAATGGTTTATAATGGTTTATAATGGTTTAAAATAGTTTATAATGGTTTATAATGGTTTATAATGGTTTATAATAGTTTATAATGGTTTATAAAGGTTTATAAAGGTTTATAATGGTTTATAATAGTTTATAATGGTTTATAATGGTTTACTATGGTTTATAATAGTTTATGATGGTTTATAATGGTTTATAATGGTTTATAATGGTTTATAATGGTTTATAAAGGTTTATAATGGTTTATAATAGTTTATGATGGTTTATAATGGTTTATAATGGTTTATAATGGTTTATAATGGTTTATAAAGGTTTATAATGGTTTATAATAGTTTATAATGGTTTATAATTGGTTTATAATAGTTTATAATGGTTTATAATGGTTTATAATGGTTTAAAATAGTTTATAATGGTTTATAATGGTTTATAATGGTTTATAATAGTTTATAATGGTTTATAAAGGTTTATAAAGGTTTATAATGGTTTATAATAGTTTATAATAGTTTATAATGGTTTATAATGGTTTATAATGGTTTAAAATAGTTTATAATGGTTTATAATGGTTTATAATGGTTTAAAATAGTTTATAATGGTTTATAATGGTTTATAATGGTTTATAATAGTTTATAATGGTTTATAATTGGTTTATAATAGTTTATAATAGTTTATAATAGTTTATAATAGTTTATAATGGTTTATAGTTGGTTTATAATTGGTTTATAATAGTTTACAATGGTTTATAATGGTTTATAATGCTTTATAATGCTTTATAATGGTTTATAATGGTTTATAATGGTTTATAATGCTTTATAATGCTTTATAATGGTTTATAATGCTTTATAATGGTTTATAATGGTTTATAATGGTTTATAATAGTTTACGGTGTGGAGCGTTTTATCCTTCGACTCTAAGACTCTGAAAAATGGAACTTCTGCTTACAAGGAGCCGTTTTATTTTATTTTATTTTATTTAACTTTTTATTCTTTTGCTCCTTCTCCCATCGAGTCTTCTTCATTCTTGACGTGAACTTCAAGCTGCTTTCTTATCTTTTTTAGGGTGTGCACAAAACTTTTTCTACTTCCTGTAGATTGAAAGTGGTTTGTTTGGGTTGCAGTAGGAATGTATGAACAGGTGTGTGTTTCATTTATTGTACATTTAACTGCATTGTGTTGATAATTCAGCATCATATATGCATCTTTAGGTTTATATCATCACCTCTTATAAACTGTTCCTGTGTCCACTGGTCAAAAAGTAATGCAGATTTACTTAAAAATACTGCAATTCTAAATATTAGTGAAGTAAACGTCCAGAAACAACATATTACATATATTATAAGTTAAAAGAATTGTGTTAGATCTGTTTTATCACTACAAATACACATAAGAGTACTTTATTGTAGATACTTTGGGTAGTGTTACTAATACTTCACTTGTGTATTTCCACTTCATGCTACTTTATACTTTCTACTCCATCTTATTTATTTGACAGATTCACTTACTTCTCAGATATATTTTGTCTTTTCTGTTTTTGTGTGAATGTGTTTGTGCATTAAATAAACATGTGTACACATACTGTATGTAATAGTACTTTTACTATCAATGTACCTAAAGTATTTAAACTGTCTCCATATTAATGAACAACATTAAAATCCTCTCGTATATTGAGTACTTTAGTTTTGATACTTCAAGTATTTACTTTGAGTTTTACTCCTACTTATAATTGAGTATGTTTATATGACAGTATTTCTACTTTTACTTCTGAGTACTTCATCCACTCAAAGTTACTGACTTTGAGTTTGATTTTACTTATAATTAAGTTTAGGAAGCAAATCTCAACTTTAAACACAAGCAGTGAAGTAGAAATATTCCTTCTGTAGTGTAGCATCAAAAGGGAAACACCCAAGTAAAGTACAAGTACCTGCAAACTGTACTTGGTGTAAATGTACTCTGATACATTCCACCTGTGTCTGCATCACAAAATGAGGATAACATACCTGGAAAATAAAAAAGGTGTGCGACCTCTTTTAATCAGTTCACGTCATGAAATTAAAGTCGAATTAATGATCGACTTTTAAAACTTTTAAATCCTGATCTTCTGCAACGAGGCAATTTACAGTTTTTTTTTTTTTTTTTTTTTACAGGAGTATCCGTAAACTGAGCCAAAGCGGATTTGCAGAAAAGATTCATTCCACGATGATGCCAAGCCACCAGATAGGTAAACAACGGTGTGTGTGTGTGTGTGTGTGTGTGTGTGCGCGTGTGTGTGTGTGTAACACCTCGGGAACGGTCCGCGGTTCAACGTTCCCCCTCGTGAAATATGATTTTATAAATCCTTTCCAAAAAAAAAAAAAAAAAAATTATAATAACCCAGATAAGCTCGGGGCTTAAGTGATCCGCGGAATCGCAGGTTTGAGAGTTTAACATCGGCTCCTCTGGAGGTAATTCTGATGCAAATGTGTGTGATAGACGCCTCTGGCTGCTGAATGAGGTCCAGGTGGGAGTGTGCTTTATGTTTCAGGAGTGAGGAAAAATAAAAAAATACAACAAATCCTGAACAAAAAGGCGATGGCTGTGCTGACTCGCCTCTTAGTGCTTAGTGACGTTACCGCTCTATTATCAGCTGCTTAGGAACCAGCCGCCATTCCTGCAGTGATTAGTCCTTCTACTCCTCATCTTTCACTCAAATTACCTTTTTTTATTTTGACCATTTCCACATTCCAGCGTAGGACAAACGGCAGGAAACGCGAAGCGGCGTGAAGTCGACGTGTATTTAAAGGATTACTTTGACTTTGAGTCGCTTCTTTTCTTTGGGTTGTTTGTGCTTTGCTGGCCACGGCGTTAACGTCCTACTTTGCTGTCATCCCAAGCAGCAAAGCAGCTATGCTAAGTATTAGGGATGCATGTTTCGTAGTTTGTTTGTTTTTCCTAAAATTAAAATGTGCTTTTTTAGTTCTCGCTGCACCAGGTTCAATCCGTGTCCTCTTATTTATCAATTTCAAATTCACAATTAAATGCTCGGATGGAAAGGCCAGAAAATTAAAAAATCTGCTTTTAAAAATTAGGTATTTGTAAAAAAAGTTATTTGTTGGTGGAAGAAGAAACAGAAACGTTTTTGCAGTTAGTAAAAGCGTTAAACGTGAACAGGATTCTCAATGGAAAGGAGACATCCAATCAGAGTTAATTATCCCTGATCAGCTGACTGCTGTCCACTCTGATTAATGACGATTGAAAACGCTTTAATGAAATAAATTATTCCATTATGAATATCTCTACTGTTAGTTTAACTAATTTTTCATATAAATTTGTTAATTAATTATTTGGCAATATAAAAGAAAGTGTGATGTCATGATTGACAGCTGTAGCAGCTGAGGGGGCGTGGCCTGTGGATCTGGGTGGTAAAACAGGCTGAGCTTACTATTCTATTCTTTTTATGATTTCTTTTATTATTATTATTATTAATATACATATACATCCCTGGTTTATGTAGCCTATTAGTGGTTATTACCTTATGTGTCACCTAAAGTAAAAATGCATTTTAGAAGCACCTGCGTGTCCTGGTCATAAATAAACGTCAGCGTTCATCATCCTCATTGTGGGCAGCAAGAGGCTGTTTGCTTTATAACGTCCTGTATTAATCCAGATGTGCTAAAAGACTTATTCAGCGTGTCTTGTTAATTCGATTATTAAAACGTGAATGTGACACAGTGGTTAAATTTACAAGACTTTCACACTTTTCTTTGGCCTCTTATGACCAGCGGAGAATAGAAGCCGATAACGTACAAAGGAACGTAGCTGGAGCACTTAGTGCGCTGGTGGTGGTGTCATGGATTCTCAATTTGGATCAGGGAGTCATTTATGTGTGTGTGTGTAGTGTTAATTACCAGCACACACACACACACACACACACACACACACCCTAATGCTTTTCAAATTAACTACACTCAATCCCCTTCTTTTAAACGTGGGACACTAATGAATGGTGAAATTGAAAAATCCCCATATTGATGTCATCTTTTGCCAACGTGATACAGTCATTTTTTCCTCCCCCCTCCTCCTACCTATTATTAACCATGCCGTGCTTTTAAAAAGTGAAATCCCCCGTCCCCCCCCCCCTCCGTTGGTTCAGTTTCCCTCAGAGGCCATCAGTAGCCATTTTAAGTGCATGCTAATAATTGCCTTGACAAACCCAGGCCTCGCTATCAATTAGCACCTGAATGGAGGGCTGCAGGTGGATTTAATGGGAGCTGTTAGCGGCCCAGTGGATTGTGAGTGTTGCATAAAACTCAGACGCGGTTCCTACAGTAAGTGCCTGGCCAAGTGTTGTTTTTTTTCCCCCTTTCTTTTTTCATTGATTGCTTTTGTTAAATATCCGTCCGTTTCTGACCAGCTAATGGAGCTAAAGTCCCGGAGCCTGGCGTGAGCCGTCACTCAGCGCCAACAGGAGAGTAAAACACAAGCCGAGTATTCTAATGTGCAACGGTTGGCTGTCAAGCTGCAGGACAGACTGGAACCTTTCCACATCGGTTTTGCACCATATTTAATAAGTTTTTCTGTGAAATCTGCATTTATTTACTATGTTAAACACAGTAATGTTACTGGTGAAGATTATTACAGTAAATCACAGTAGTAGAAGTACCATACCTACCCATATCTACCATAAAACATAATTGTAGTAACTTTCTGGATAATTACAGTTACTTACTGTAGAAATGCTTCCTGCAAAGCAAAAATCCGGGTTTCAATGAACTCATCATTTGACTGCACGTTTTTCTCGTAATGATTTTCGCCGATGTTCCGTTCCGTTGCTAAGGTCGTTGCTAAGGATCCTCCATGTTTGGATTGTACGCGCTTGTATTCGAGGTCAGATTCTCATACAGATGGATTTCATAAGATGAGATTTTAGGTATTGTACGAGAAACATAAGTGAAATTTTCTTATGTAAATCCATAGCTGCCGGAAAGTATGTTGTGGAAACTGGCCAATCAGAACAGACTAGACTCATCCTTAAAGAGACAGGCGCTAAAATAGAGGCTGAACCCAGAGTAAAGGGTCAGTAGCCTATAAGATATGTATGGAGCGTTTTACTGTAAATCATGCAAAGATATTCCAGTGGAGCCCCGGAATATAAATATAGCACCTGGAAATGTGCATGAAACGACCTCTTTAAAGAGGATGGCATGGAAACATTTACTTTAAACCCTGATGACCAGGCAACAATTTTATTAAAAAGAACAATGTAAAACAAGATGCTGATAATTCTGTGTTTTTAAGTTTGACAGTTTTATCACCAGCCAATCAGAAATTAGTATTTCTTTATTATAATGATATAATATACATATTAGAAACATCCACAACATTTATTATGCGTGTTTTTTTTGTTAGAACTAAAATATAGGCCAAAAATAGGCCTAAATCCAGATAAAACGGGCGCATCAAAGCGAGCGGAGCGCGACGATGGACCACATGTTTGTGTAAAAGCTTCGCTTTAACCCAGGACGCGTACACATGTACACTTTGCGGCGCTCCCCTCCTCGTAATGGACACGGATATCGGCAAGGGAGCAGCATAACACGCGGATCCTGCGAGCGGCGGTGGCATCTCTTTCCCGGGCCTTCATCCCCGGCGCTCCAGTGGGAACGCGTCGCAGCCTGAGGGATGAGGAATGGCCTTAATGAAGTCGGACAAGCCGGAATACATGCATAAGAAAGATTTTAAATATTGATATGATGTCACGGCGCAGCTGCATACACGGGTTACAGCGGATGGGTTCGCCGGCGAAGGCCTCGCCTCTAATACGGCAGCACAAGGGGGATGATTAGGCTCATCAGAGGTGATTGTGTATTCCGTGGGAGGCGCAAACACGACGCGAATGCCACTCGCATCAAAGAGGCCTCCTGTCTCTCTCTCCGTGCAGACCGCCGCACCATCAATTTATTTTCAGACCGTAAATTATTCACAGGCATATGTAATTAACAGCAAGTGAATTTATATCATACGGCCACGCAAAGCATTAATGGGCTTTTATTAAAGGGCTTCATCAAGGTACAGGAGGCCTTTCAGCCGCCCCGGAATAAATGGCGCCCTTAATTGTTCTGTGGAGAAGGAAGTGCGTGGGAACGTGAATGGATGTGATCAATTTGGAGGAGCGTTCCTTCGGCGGGGGCCGAGCAGAGGATGTTCAATTAGCCCCCGACAATAGGGGGGCGAAATCAAACAAAACGCGGCGAAAACCGTAATGCGGAAGGCGTCGGGAGTCTCGCAAACAGGCCAGCGGAGGAGGGAGATCAAGAAGATGAGATTGCGGAGGCATGAGGGTTGAAAAGGGAAAAGAGAGTGGTAGCGTGTAGGGGGGGGCGGGGGGGGGTGGTTATGTTCAACATTACGTAAACATGAGAGACTCACAAGTTCCTGTAGCACGGCGGGAGTCGCGCAGCACTCGCTTTGAGCCCCTCGCAGTTAAAACAAATCTCGGGGTCAAACTTCAGGCCCGTCCGTTGCTGGCGCGGGTCAGCGCTCAATTATTCATCCGGCCGGGGACCGCGAGGCGGACCGGATCAAACGAGCCGAGCGATGCCAGCTACTCTCGGCGGTATCCACTCCAAAAGGCTGTAAACACCATCCGTTTTTCAAGCAACAGACACTTGTTTATTTAAAACTACCAGCGACCAGCATGGAGGATGCGGCGGAAAAATAACAAGATATATTTCCTCGCAGTCCACCATCTGACACAACGAGGGTGAGGGGAAAGTCTGGGATTAAATTTGATGACGCTGATCAGCGAGTCGGTTTGAATTCGGTAGTGTTTACTTGGGTTTGATTGTGGGTTTCGTGCTTCGGGTTCTTTGGGAGTCGATGGCGTTGCGAGATCTGCCAAAGTGATCAAGGGCCCGGAATATTCTATATGACGGTTGTGAATGGCCATCACTCAAAATCCAGACTTTTAGGCTCATGAAATTTGAATGTAGGATACAAACTCATTGGCTAGTGGACGATCTTCACAGGAACCTTTTAAGATGGAAAATCTCACCCGGGCATGTGTTAAATAATGTGGATGCACAAATTAGTTTAATCAAGAAAGTTCTACATTAATTTGGAAGGTTGGAAAAATTTGCTCAGTTACAAAACACAATATAGTCATGCTTGTGTATTTGACCTTTTATTAACTGTATGACCTTAATAGGTGTTTTAATACACAACAACAGAGTCAGAATTTTAACCTACTATGACATACTGTTTTGGGGTTATTTACAGCAATAATATGCTTCAGTTGTTGGTTTCTGTGTGCAGATAAGGCCAGTTATGGTCTCCAAGTTGTTTGCCACCATGCACAAACCAATCAAAGCAATGAGGTCAGAAGATAGCAGCTTGAAAGCCAATGAGGACCAATTAGGACTAAAGTTTGACCAGCTTTGGTTTGATGGACAGCTGTGAGACCCAATGGGAATTTACCATCTACCATGACGAGACCATCCAAATCAGATCCAGTACCATCTAGAACAGGGGTGGGAAACCCTGGTCCAGAATGGTCGCTGTGGCTGCAAGGTTTTGTTCCAACTAAGCAGTAACACACCTGATTCTGCTAATCACTACTACTCCAGACCTTCATTAGTAGAAACAGGTGTGCAGAATCAGCCACAGCGACCATTCTGCACCAGGATTGCCCTGGTCTAGAACCACATGTGACATGTAGGAACTCTGCTACAAATTGGGAATACTACTTTTACCAAAAAAAGACTGAAAAAGGGAAAAAAAAGAGTCTTAAGAGGTTAAAAACAAGAATGAGTAATCTAATATCAACCCTCTATTGGGTTGTGAGACTGCCTAGGGCTGAGGTTTTTGCAATTAAATTAAGAAAATGCCTCTCAATGACCAGATAATGTTCCGCAACTAATATTCTCCATCCAAGAAGGAGAAAAACCTCTGAGGACTTTGAACCTACTATGACAATATTAGTCTTTTTTTGGCAATTTCCTGCCAGAAGTAGTTTTGACACACTTCCTTACCAGAGGTTTCATTTCTCAAAACTTTAGCCGTGATACTCCCGGGGTGACGGGGGAAGGCTGAGATCATTACATGCACGGAGGAAAAAAAGGATGAACATTATCATACATACGGAGCACATGTATGCCGGGCGCTTATGGGATATCATGTAGATCCCATTCCAATTCCTGGCTCCCGTGACTGCTCGCCTCCTAAGGCCGCCCGGCGCACCAGTCCGCCTTATTAATCCCAGCCAAGGAGTCCATTTCAGTCACTACGTCTCCCTCCCGCCTTTTCTCCACGCCGCCGTGGCCCCTCCCTCCCCATTCCCAGGCATGGCCAGGGTTAACATGCTAATTCCATTTTATGAGCTCTGGCGGAGCCCACTCTCCAACACTTACATCTGTTCAACAATTATTAGACCGTTTTTTTGCTATAAAAAATTCAACACCCCCGAGTGTCGCACAGGCAAAACCTGAAAATTTATGCGGTGAATAGAATGGTTAATTTCTCAAAGGGAAAAGGGAACGGGCTAAAAACAGAGATTTGCTCTGAGATTCTGCATGTAAATGAGCCACGTCTGGATGTCGTGGCTTGGCTGGATAAAGCAATGGATAGAGATGTCTATTCGTACTCGGGAATACTGTACTACAACCTATCGAGGTTATACTACATATCTCCCCCGTAAGAATGCTTGTAGGTTTTCACTTATCCAAATGCAATGACAAACCAAACAAACATGCAATGTAAGTCACTCAATAAAGAACATAGATCATTTTATTGAACATATTCATGATTAAAACTCGCCACTGTTGGCTCCAAAAATACAAGATGCTCAAAATGCTGAATTGAGCTTCAAAACCAATGGGTGACATCACAGTCCCTTTATTTAAACTTTGCACATTTAAAAGGATAATTCTGTTGTTTTAAGTTTGACAACATGGCAGCTGTGCTCCATTCAAATAAAAAGCAATCCCAAAGCTCAATCTAATGTAATAAAATCACAATTCCCTATTTTGATTGAATCACATACTGATTTTAAACTTACTTGTACAGATTATATTTTATTTCTGCCGCTGTCTGATCCACTAGATGCTGCAGAGCGCCACTAAATATTACACACTGTACCTTTAATACTTAAAATATACTTAATATTAAGGTAGCATCAAATATAAATACTCAAGTAAAGAAGAAGTACATCAAACTGTACTTAAGGGCAGTTGGTACATAAATGGGGTCCATTGCTGTATGGAAATTGCACAATGTGTTGTTATTTTACATATTTTTTATTTATATCTTATTTTCTACTTGTTGCGTTTATTCATGAAAAACAACTTAGAGACGTGACTACAAGTACAAGAAGTTGGTCCATGCATATACAGTTAAAGTGGATTTAACATGCATCAGTATTAATATTTTACATTTACAGATGTGTCAAAAAAGGTATTGTGTTTTTAATCAGGTTTAATATCGTTTCCAGGCAACAAATCTGTGCTAAACAGCAGCTGTCCGTTCCTCACATCTGCAGAACGGAGGCGACACGTTGAGGAAAGCGACTTCCACCAGAGCATCAGGAGCCCCCGCCGGAGCGCCGTGATTAACATACACCAGCCGCATGAAAAATGTGTGAAATAATGTGAAAGAAAATGTAAAGGCAGTCTAATACCCCGGCTAATGCAATTGCCGCGCCTTAATTGATGAATCTACTTTGTCATGTCCACGCAGGGGGAGAGACTGGCGGAGGGACCCGCCATGACAGATATCTTTAATAAAGTCGCTCTTCACGTGTCAGGATATATGATCATAATTGCCTGCCCCGGAATCATTTTCAAATCAGTATCTCCTGTGTGAGACAAGGAGGGGTGGTGGGGGGTTTGGGGGGGCGAGAAGACCTCCGGTCCGCATGCCGGACAAGGAGAACCGTATGGATCGAGCCGTTTAAGCCGCAATCAATTTCACTGTAAATTAGACGTGATGGAGTCCTAATTACATCCAACAGAAACGGGAGATAATCAAATAGTTACTTATTAGCCGTGCTAAGCTCGGGATAAGTATACATTTACGGGAACCGTCACGCGGTTTCGGATTTAATTAAATTAGGGTCTCGCCGGTGGATGACACACCTCGTGCCTGGTGGGAGTCGGTATGTGTGGGTAACGATAGCGGCGGGGACGGGGATGATGAATATCTGCCGGGGGCCTAATGGCTGCTTTATTCAGATGAGGGACCAGGCGGCCGGACCACGTGCTCGGCCACCTTGCGCCTTCACTCCTCCCCCCCCCACGTCCCCGTCCGCCCCTCCTGGAAAGTATAATTCCCTGAATCCCTTTGCCGTCCCCCCCCCCATCCGCTCCCCGAACCCCGCTTCCACACATACCACCTACCTCCTCAACTTGACAGGCTGGAGGGATGACCCTGAGAATCACATTATGTATATTTCTTTAGCGGTCGCCGCGCATTTGCATGTAGAAGACAGTTAAAATAAGGCCATAAATCAGCGGGCAAACATATAAATGGATTTGTGGTGAGATTGAAACCCCCGGCGAGTCTCCTGAGCAAATATTTCAAGCCTTCCTCCGTCGTCCCGGGCTTCCCGAGATATCGGCTGTCATTAACTAGCCCGGGCCTCTCTGACCACTCGGCTTGTATATTCGCTTCATTACACGACGGGGGCGACGGCTGCACGACTGGCTGCCCCCGATAAATTTACCTGCACATTGTGATACATGCTTTGTCATCAGGGGAGAAGAAAGCCGGGGCTTTATCTTATTTCTCCAATAGGTGTTTAGTCTAATGCAAAGGAAGCAATAATGTCTCTTGAAACCTTGTCTTTGTCCAGCCCCGCGTATCTGGGAAAAGCCAAGCACCAGCTGATTAGTGCATAATGTTATATATTACAGCGGGGCCATAATGGGCACTTCAGCTGAGTTTACTGTAGATTCATCATCAGGACACAAACACCAGGCAATACAAAGGGAATTTACATGGCCACTGTTTGCTCAGGTAGCTTCCTTGGCTTAATCTTAATGTAGGCGAGGGGGGACATAATGGACTGTGAAGTTCCTGTTCCTGCCTCTGTTGTCTGGTTTGTCCACACTTTCAAATGCTTCCTCCAAGATGGCAAAAAAAAACAGCTTTACAATGGTTTAAATACAAATGTGGCTTTACAGGTCCTTCTATATATCTTTCTAATTGTCCCTGAAACTGGAATAAAGACCAAACACTCTTCGTGTCAAGATGGTGACACATCTCGATAAGGATTTCCTTATGAAGGAGAAGACAGGAAGACATGTTCATGATGGAGTCTAAGGGGGTTTAGGTTTGTTAGTTGTCATCCAAGCAACTATCCTACATGGCAGGAAGTTATCACAGTACCTGCTTAAACAAGAATAGTCAAGATGGCGCTCCATAACATCAGATGACATGTTCATACACGGTTGGTTGGCGTTACCATTTCTATGGACATAGCTGCCCTTTTAATTGTAAACTCTTTTATATTAGATTTACAGGACTCCTTCTTTCTTTCTTTCCACATTCTGTACAAGGCTAATGTTTTAAAACCTGCAATTATGGATTGTCAACATGTATTTTTTCTTCCTAACTGCCTTAACATCCAGTCATGAAGTAAAGTAAAGAATGAGTTTACCCTCCCCAATGTTGTGCACAGACATCTTATAGGGCTCCTTGATTGCACTTTAGCACACAAAACCCAGCTAACCTCAGCTTGAAACGTCCTAAATCCCAATAAAGACTAAATCTCTGTGTAGATGCTGTTCTAGATGAATCCAGCGTGGCCAGTAAACCTTCCAGCATCTGCATCAACAACCAGAAGCCGCAAAACCAACTTTCAAAACCTGTCACACCAACCCTAACAGGGCGTGTGTTGTTATCCCCCATCACACAGATGCCTGTTTGTCATCCCGCACCCGTCCAACACGTCACGGCGGTCCAACCAGCAGACGACTCGAGTCACCGCCCAGATGTTCTGCGGCAGATGAGCGCGGCGTGTCCAGTCAAATAAGGCGGCGTCATCCTCCATGTTGGCCAACACCTGCCTTTACAGATGCTCCGTTCTCGGGTTCCGTCTCGCTGCATCCACACAGCTCCTGTAGAGGGAAGGGAAACTCGTCGATGGACGCCAACCTACGCCAGGTAAGTTGTCAGACTCGCATATGGCTGAGGCATGAGACGACTGGAGCTGGTAGAGCCTGGTTGTGGAGGTGAATAGACGTGTCAAAGGAGTTATTCGTAAGCAACTGGACTTGTTCTTGTAGCTTGAAGTCACACATCAAGGTGTGAAATGGAATGAGAGTCTTTTGGATGAAAGGTGAAACGTCTTCAAGCTACAAGAGAAAGTCCAGTTGCTTACAAGTAGCTCTTTGGACACTACAATGACCTGGATGAGTGACAATCTACACAGATGAGGTGGATAGACATGGTCCACTAGGCTAGGACCCATCTAACTGTTGGCAATGTTGAAAGAAGTTAAAGGAAATCAGATTTTTGGAGCTGGAAGAGGTCGAATTGCTGCTTAAATTCTGCAAACCAAGCAGCTGAACAACATCTTTGGCTTCTGTTTTTGTGATGATCCTTTTTCGATCTTACAGTTCAATGTATGGTCACTTGTTCCATGACACACACACACAGTAACCGAAAGTTCTCACCCAGAACGCCCACGTTGTCAAATGGGGGGTGTAAAGGATTTTAACCGCATGGATAGTGAACAATTCTCAGATGACAACTGCCCAATGTGAGAGAAAGGATCTAATATCGCCAATTAGTTCGCTGCAGTCTCAGATTTTGGGCTGTATTTTTTTAGGGGAGGTTGCATCTATCTGTTTGGGCAATGTGCAAATGCCTGGGTAGTGCCTGATAGATGTGATCAAGCTCAAATAATTCATTTTTACACACTTTGGGCATGTGCAGAACACCGTTGAAAATATCAAGTCACCAGGAGTCCGTGAAAGATTGTGCTTTTTTTTTTTTGAGTAATGTTGAGCAGTTTTTGAATCTAATAACTGTAATTAACTTTATTTATTCACAACTTTCCTGCTTCACAAATCAGTAAAAACAAGGTCAATGAGGCAAGAATGAATCATCAATTAAACAGAGCTTCAGATACAAGAAAAAAAATAGAATGTCGAAGAAATACCATACCAGAATTACCATAATGCATTTGGCTGTTCATTCCTGATCTCTGACGGTATAGCAGGTGGAGTTTGCCTAATTGTCACGGTTGTCGTGTTTAACAGCTTCTGTAATCTCTGTGACAACTGTGCACGGATTCCAGCTGCTGATTATGGCCATGGGATCGTGCTTTAAAGCTCCTGAAGAAATCGAGTAAGTGGGACTTAAATTAAGTGAATTATTGTTTTTTTACTCATACTCTACATATATGTGTGGTCTGTACTAGTGGACCTTCATGTCTGCAGTATTGTGGATGATGCAGTTTGTCATCTAGAAGAAAAACTAAAGAAAAGTTGGGTCAACTCATAATTTCAAGGAATCAAATTCTGCACAAATTTTAAGTGGGGCAATTAGACTAAAGTTATATAAGTATGAGTTATACTCATTTATTTGACTGTGCAATAACCTTCCAATCCTAACTTCTGCAAACTTTCTCTTAAGTGAACTAACTTTTAAAAAGCAATAACTTTAAACTGTAATTTGTGCTAACTCTCTGCTATAAATTGCTATTTCTATAACTAATGACTGAATTTTCAAAAATGTTGAACTATCCTTTTAACACAATACAACCAGAATACAACATGCCGTCGTATTTTAATGGTATTTGACAAGCTAGCGTTAGTGGCTCACCGCTGCAGCCCTGCTAGCATCAGTTAGCCGCTAACCGCTAAGGACTGAGAATTGCATTTAAATGTTGAAAATGTGTAGGTCGCTTTCCTATTTTACTTTACTTTTTACTTGTTTAACGGTTGTTTAAAACATAAGATTCCAGTTTCTGGCAAAACAAGGTAAGTTTAATATTTTGGAGCATGCAACTATCTTATTTCAGTCGTGCAAACTTACATTACTACCTTAAATGTCCATAATTCTCAAGTTATACCAACATAAATTACGTTTTAGGCCAAAAATGATGTAAGTTGGCTTTTTTTTTGCTGTGCAATCTCAATAACATGTTACCTGGTACTAGCTTCTATATGCATATATGCAAATAGTTTAATGACCAATAAACACAGTGGTTATATAGAATATTGCTTAACTAGGTAGCATTATTTGCATTAGTTTAGGTGTTGTTTGGATTTGTGTCTTCATTTGTTTTAAATCCAGCTGCACAACAGCTTTTTTTCCCTGTTTATCCCGATATGTGGAGACTGTAAAATAATGGGAATAGTCATCTTGACGTCACCCGTTGGTTTTTGAACATGATTCGTTTGTAAATGTGAATTTTCTCTCTCTCTAACACATTTGAACAGTCAGGCGCTTTCTCTCGGGCTGGCGAGGCCTTGTTTACTATCGCGTACGAGCGAAACGAAGGGAAACACATTACATTCTTAATTAATATCAAAGCGGAGGGCGGCGACACCTCGTCGTGTAAACACGCGCACGAGGCGACGCTTCCAGCCTCGCTCCTGGTGTATGGGAGCGGACACGTCCTCGTCACATTACATTAAAGGGACTGGGGGGAGGGGGGGAGGGGGTTAGGCCCACGTCCCGCGGCGTGCAACACGCCACCGCCGATGGCGCCAATACATCGCGTCACAGAACGGCTTCATCCACTGAAGATCGACTGATCGGCCTTTAGACTCACATAAAGTTTAATAAAGAGGCAGAAAAAGAAGCCAAGAGTTAAAACGTGGTACAACTGAGTAGAATTATCTCATTCCACTGGCACAGAATTCTACTAATTTCAAGTTTTTTCTGATTGGGGACATTTTGGTGTTATTTTAACACGAGCCATTTGTCCTTAAAGACAAATGATGTGATTATATCATAGACCAAAGACTATAAACCTATTTATGAGTCTACCTATGAATCTATCTATGGCTAGGAATCATTTCCTTTAGAAAAAAAAATTAAATTGACTCAAAACTCCCTCAAAAATATATAAGCTAAATTATCTGCCATTATCTTTTAAGAAATCTGTCAAAGTCAATGATAGTACCCATACCCTTGTTTTAAAACTAAGACAATCAAACATTTTCTTTAGAAAAAAAAGAGAAAACATTAAATTGACTCAAAACCTCACCAAAAAACGTATAAGCTAAATTATCTGCCAGTGGAATAAAATCTTATCTACTTAATGTTGGACAGATAGGTCTTTATTTTAAGAAAATAAAAATGTTAAACATGTTTTGGTAAAACAAGACTAACATTTTACTTATAAAAAAATTATCTGCCAGTGGAATAAGATAATTCTAGTCAATGTTGGACAAATTGTACAAGAAAAACTAAATATATTCCCCTGTTAAGTTTTCAGTTTTTGCAGTTTAACAGAGGATTCTACATATTCATATTCAGATTTAGGTTAGACAGCACAAACTGTACACGTTTGCTGGAGTTAAAACCAATAAACTAATCTCTAAACTATTGGTGGTCCCTCTACTCTCAACACAGATATGTCTATATATATATATATATATATGTTATTGTATAATATATGTTGTATAATATATTTATTCTCAAAATCAAATAATATAAACAAAATTGTGCAAAAAAAAATCATCAAAAAAAAACTGAATACCATGTTTGGATTAGGCTCCGCCCCTCTTTGAAAAAACAAGAGGTTTTTATCTGACAGTCACGGTGTGTGTGTGTGTGTGTGTGTGTGTGTGTGTGTGTGTGTCGATAGATTTGCATACTTGTGTACAGCCTGTGTGTGTGTGTGTGTGTGTTTGGTCTCCACGGGCTCTTTAGACATAAAAATGATTTATTATTTTTCCCTTTCCAATGTGAGGAGGAGAGGGGAAAAAAAAGACTTTTAATTACTTTTCACTTGGAAAGAAGAAAAGGAAAAAGGACTCAGCAGGGAGTGAGTGATGCAGGGAGTGAATGCGACACCAGGTGATGCGGCTTCGTTTCTAACTCACCCACGCTGCAGAGGTGTGAGGCTGCAACACGCAAACGTCCCAACGCCGGCTTGCTTTTTTTTTTTTTTTTGGGGAGGTGTGGTGAGTTTTCAAACAATCTCCGTCAATTATAATCATCCCGTCTTCACCGCCGCCGACAATACAAACACAATTTTCCGGGGTCCGGCAGCATTTAATTGTCCCACATTCAGAGCATGCTTTCTTTCTTTTATTTTTTATCCGTGGAGAAGTGGGAAGAAGGAAGAGTTGATAGTGCACGTAAGCACCGTCCAAGACATGCAAATTGAGACGGTTGCAAATGGAATTTTCTACAATATCAAGCCTTGTTAGCGAGGTAGTAGCAAAGCACTAAGGACAATCAAGACACCTTGTCACTTGCTTTTTTTTATCTCCTACCTCCTTGTGAAGAGAAAGCACTTTGAATCTGTGAGTTTTTTTCCTGCGCATTTACATAACAAAGCCCCCAAAGAATAAGGTGGAGATGTGATGAAGCAGCCTCCGCCGCCTGCTTCTGAACACCTATCATGCCTCTGACACACACACACACACACACACACACACACACACTCACAAACACAGACGCAGACGTGTTTTGCGTGCACACATATCCGCATGTATTCTTTCTTTATTTTTTTTTGCTTCTTTCCCTTCTCGTCTCTCAATGAAAGTATCTTGACAACCCCCAAAAAAAAAAAAAAAAAACCCAAAGATCTCCAATGCATGGCTTCACACCACGGCTACGCAGTCAGCAAAATAAATTGAAAGCATTAAGAGAAAGTTAAAAAAAAAAAAAAAAAAAAGTGAGAATAACATAAAAACAAAATAACCTCCGTGCACCAACTACAATCCCCCCACTGCCACCTACATATACCCCCCCAAACACACACACACACACACACACACACCTCCCCCCACCCTCAGCCCATGCACAGCTCCCCACTTGGAAAAGAAACAGGATGAAATGACATTATGCATATGAAAATGTCCAGAAAGATGTTTGATTTATGTATGCATTAGATGCAAATTCTATTACGGGACACAAGGCGGGCTGTGAGATTTCCCACTGAACACTTGGCTGCCCTGATCAAACCCCATCTCATTAATTCAGACAAGGGGGAGAAAGATAGAGGGAGTGAAAGAGGAAGAATTGGAAGAAATTTACAACCCAGACATAGATTTCTCAAAAAAAAAGAGAGAGGGGCGTAGAGAAGGAGGGGGGTAAATTACATTCTACTCCGGCCGGGGCTGAATGTTCAGGGTTTTTCATTTATTGATTATTTATTTTCTGACCACTCACCTATTGCATTTGATTGGCGCTTTTGATTGGAAATGAAAAAAGCATAAGTCTGAAGTCGTGGGAATTACACTTATTTCCTTTTTGTTCTTCTTCTTCTTTTCCAAGAAGATAACACGCATACCGACGATGGTTTATTACAACTCGGGTCTGGCCATCTGTTCTTTGGGCTATAATTGCCGGGATCTCGTAATGCGGCAGCATCAGCTAAAAATAGGCCCCGCGGCTGAAGAATGGGCCGTAAACAGTCCACGGACGTGGAGGAGGGAACAAAAGATGACCAAACGCGGTGTAGGTCGGATCTCCTCCACCGCCCTCACTCTTTCCTCCTCGTAGAAATGAGATTGGCCCTTACATTTGATCCATAGATTCAATATTTTCCATATTCTATCAATTCCAAATCATATATTGCAGCCAGCATTGGCACTAGGGGCCATATTTGTTTCCCCCCTAGATCTTTTGTGAGAATCTTTTAACCATTTCCAGCTGAAAATAACTCTTCTTCTCTTCTTCTTTTTGCTAAACCTGTGCTTTCGCCACCTATTGGCGTGGTATATGTATTACATCCTTGATACATCCTCAATTTCCCTTCATGTGGATACATCATGCAGCATCTGTGGCCATTCATGCTAATACCCCCATAGACTTCTATTATAACAGAGGTGTGTGTAAACCTGTAGACAGGATGCGTTTTTTTTTCCTAGGATGGCTAAAATCATACATGTCCTATTCTAGCTGATTGACTGGGACTTAACCCTAACCCTTTGCTGGTTGGGTTAGTAGGTTTATGCATGAGGAAGGAGACTGATTAGAGCAGCTAAGGATAAAGGTAAGGTAAGAATACCAAAAGGGTAAGGTATAAATACCATAGATTGATTATAAACCAATCAGAGGTGGTGTAGAGCAGGTCATAACATCCTAGGAAAAGCGTTAGAGTTTAAAGGTCACCTCCACCTGCAAACAAAGGCCAGTAGTTCTCTCTATTATGAGGTGATAAAACTCAATGTTTCCTGGACAGAATCAAACCCAATGAAAGTCTAGCCCAAACAGCCAGATATACAAAATGAAAGTCACAATAAGCTGTTTTTCGTCAATCGCTGAGCACTGAGTTGTTGCACGTCAATTAGTTTTACACAACATGTTCCTGCAACTATTTCACAGTAAAAGCCCTGTTATGAAATGAAGGGTTTCCGTGCACTGTAATAAGAGGGTTTTTTTTTTTGAAATCACTTTGAAAGATCTGTAATAACCCAAAATAGTATTAATATACTTAATCTTATAATAAAGAAAGTTCATGTGTCATACGTGACACACGCTGACTCTGACGTCTGAGGCCAAAAAATAAAAAAAGAATCAGGAAATGAGAGGCAGGAGAAGGTGAGGCGGTGATGGAGCGAGAGGCTGGCTGCAGGTGATCCAGACCCCCCCTCGCCCCCCACCCACACCCCCACACCTCCATCACTTCCTCCCTCTCAGCCCTGCATATGATTGAGGTCAGACGGGGAATTCTTCCCTGGCCTAACTAATGTGATTGCATCAGAGCAATACCCTTAAACGACATCACACCCCTGATCTGCATACTAATTGGCCCTGCTCCGTCCTTGACACTGACCTTGGGTTGGGAGGGAGAGGCCTTTATCCCCCCCACCCCCGCCCCCCGGGGTGTGTGTGTGTGTGTGTGTGTGTGAGGGGGGGTCGAGGAGGGAAGCGGGGAAAAAATACGGCGTCCGTCCATTGCTCACATTTCCATGCAAAGACGCCCTCGCTCTGCATAACCTCCTCCCGCCCTGCCTCATGGTACACCGACCTCCCACCCCCCCTCCCCAACACACACACACACACACACACTCCCAAACCCCCCCACCCCTCGCTATCCTCTCTATGCATCAATGCAAATTATAACAATGGCCGAGGCTTTATTTGGCGGGGGTAAGCCTGCGTGACCTTCTGTGACGGGGAGCAGCAGAGACAAAAGGCCATTTCTCTCTGAATGAGCACATGGACAGCAGCATCGCTGGGGGGGGGGCGATAGGGGGCCACATGCAAAAGAGCCACAATTGTGAGGATTTAAAAAAAAAAAAAGAGGGCAGCATGGAAATGAATGCAGAGCGAGGGAAGCTCCGGCCTCTGTGGGTGCGAGACGTCGCAGGATGACATATTAGCATGTTTTATTTATGTCTCAGAAATAGATCGGTGAGCTCTCTCTCTTTTTTTTTTTTTTTTTGGGGGGGGGCCCTCAAATGCCACCGTTCCCTTTAACTCCCGATGAATTACAGGAAGCTAAGTGAGGGTGGGGGACAGGTAGCATCTATAACGGTGATGGAGGGACGTCCCGATTCATCAGATGAGCTTCTACTGAGTTTGCTGCAAGAAAGTGGAAGAAAGTGGAAAATAATCACAGGAAGACTCCAGGCGGGTTAAAGGGGTCGATGTTCTTTAATAACAGACGATTTAAGGGAGTTTTTACTGCACAAATGTCAAAAGTAGCTTTGAACCATAGGAATAAATTCATTCATAGACACAAGTCAGATCAGCCTTTATTTCATTTATCAAAATGGCCTTTAACAACATAACTTTGACTTTTGTACAAAGTGTGAAGCTCATTGGGGCGAATCTGTGATTTGTGATAAAAATGAATTGAATTGAGTTTTTCACATGCAGATAAAAGTACATGTAAGATACTCTTGATCAGAAACATTTTCATTAGTTATAAAATGAGGTTGTGGCCCCATACAACTATAAATACATGTAAAGTTACACACCGATTTTTGGTATTATAAATATAGCAGAAGTAGCAACGTTATGGGCTACAGTCATTTTAACTTGTTGAATTCATTCCAATGGGCCTAAAGTACTTTCACACCAAAGCAGTAAAATATCCTTTAACTCTTCTACTACAAACCAAGTCAGAAATGTGTCTGAACGTCGTCATCTTCACACGTTTCTGACGTTTGAACTAATTTATTTATAATTTATTTCTACTTCTGTCGCTTTTCAGATGTACAGACCAGTGTAACACCACACTGTACCGTTCTTTATAGCAGTAATAGTATCATGTTGCCTTTAGAATGAGTCTCATCCAATGCACTGACTGTTTACACTTTAATTTGGAGATAAAAACCCAATGAATCTGTGCAGAAATGCATATTTTTCAAACACAAACACCATGTTATGCGTGACCTCAGGCTGATGCAGGTTGAACCAGCGTCCGTGTGGTTCTGAGTGGGTGAACAGGCAACGCACCCTCCCCCCCACCTAGGATGCAGGTCGGGACACTGACCGGCGACGGTGAACTGCTGCTAACAGGATTTTTAGTATTTAAGTGTCATTTTACTGACTCACAGAAAGCAGATATGTGCAGATGCAATTATCAGACAAGACAGCTGGCTCGTACGTATGAGTAGAATCAATGTTTTTATGCATCTCTTCTGTCCAAATAAGGTTCAACAGACAAGAGGAAAGACTAAAAAATACCAAAAGCATCACACGAAAGGACATAATGTGACCATCAGCTAAATGCATCACCAGCAGGAATAAAAGTAAAAAAAAGTATGTTTCAATTGTTATGTAATTCAATCAAAATTACTGCTGTGTTACCTTAGAAGTCACAATTTTGCACAAACAAGGCAAACAATGGCTTTATAGAGGGCATTTTACATTTCATTGTAGCCACTGTAGGTTTCCTATAGATTTAAAGGTACTTAGTTGGTATTGTTCTGCAAACTCACCCCAAGCAAGCTAGTGGGAAATCGCAATAAATACTAATTAGTGATAAGTTCCAGTGTAAAGCTCCATATCACGACTCCTCCTTATGTTGCTTCCCAGCACTTTCACTATAATTCAAAGCTCCATTGTCCTGTTTCTTCCAATGTAGTGAAAGACATTTTTTCCAAAAACCACATCCTACTAGGTTAGGTTTAGGTGCTAGTTTATATCTCACGCTAACACAGGCTACTGTGTCCAAGATGGATTCAAAGACCCTCAGGAAATCAATCACCTAACAGAACAGAGGTAATAGGTTGCCCTATTAGCATCATTTCAATTCAATTCAATTTTATTTATGTAGTCCTGAATCACAAATCACAGAATCACCCCAATTGGCTTTACTGCTTTTCCAAAAGCAACACAATCCCTCATAGAGTACACTGAAAAAAAAAACTTTAACGGTGAAATTTAAAACTGATTTGTAGATTAAGCTCCAAACTTTCAACATAAATTGCAGCTTTTTTCTTAAAATTACTATATGTCAATGTCTCTCTTTATCTCAGTGTATGTCAATGTTTTAGCCAATGTACGATTTGTCTATCTGTCTGATTAGTTCCAGTGTAAAGCTCCATATCACAGCTCCTCCTCATGTTGCATCCCAGCACTTTCACTACAATTCAAAGCTCCCTCATCCAGTTCTTCCAATGTAGTGAAAGCATTTTCAAAAGGTCAGTGTAACAGAGGTTATCTCCTTGTACACACTCGCTTCAGAACGTCAAACCTCATTCACAGTCCGCCATCGTGCCGTGTGACTGAAACAATGGCCGCCTTCTTCCCTGTCCTCGCTCGGTTCAGGCATTTCTGGATGTGCACGGGGGCCTTTCTGCGAATTTCCATACATATGGGGAAAGTTGTTTTGAGCAGAGAGACAAATTGGCCGTAGAGCCACAGTTATCAACGCGTGGGGAGAACATCTCAGAGCCGACGCGTCGGACAACTTCTCCGTAAAAATGCGCCGTAAATCAGGAAACGGATGAATTAGCTTCTGCGAAACTCGAAAAAAGGCGTCGGAGGATTTAAATAAAAAAAATAAAAGAGAAAGAAACGGCGCTCAGGTTAAAACCTGCAGCGGATTCTCACGCTCTGTTACAGGCGTGTGGTTTCCTTTTCCGTAAATCGCCGCCATGCTGTGAAACGTGAGGATGTACGGACACTTCTGTGTGTTTTTCCTCACTCTAAGGACACAAACTGCCCCCCCTCCTCTTTTTTTTTTTAATTAAGGTAAATATAAGAAGCGCCGTCTTTTTTTTTTTTTTATTCCACACAGAATTTAGCTTTTGTCTCTCCAGCTGTGATTATAGTGAACGTTTTGTCTGCGAGCGCAGCAGGTTTAATCAAGCTCGGATAATTTCACAATGCCTTGTAATGGGGTCCCCGAAGACCGAGACCTGCTCGTGTGCTCACGGGTTTTTGTGCAGAGGTTTGTGGGAAAAAAAAAAAAAAAAAAAAAGACGGGAACCTTTTAACCAAAAACCCCATCCTGCGCTGGAGCTGGAGCGAGGAGCTATTTTAGCATCCTGCCTGCCCCTGGGACCAGGCATTACACAGCCCCCCCCACCCACACACACACACACACACACACACACACACACACACACACACACACACTTCCCCTTAATGTCTGGCAATTTGCCAGCTTGTCATTGACAAGGTAAGTGTTGATTTCAGTGGCGACGATAGGCAAAGCAGAAAGGAGAAATGGAGGGGGGGGGGGGGGCTTCAGAACAATGAAACACTCCTTTGGAGTTTTTTTTTTTTTTCTTTCCTCCTCCTCCTCCGGAAAAAAAAAAGAAACGGAGAAAAGGCGTCAAGTTTGTGACAAGTGGATTGTTTCTTCTCCTTCTCTCCTCCTCCTCCTCCTTCTTCTTCTTCTTCTTCTTCTTCTTCTTCTTCTTCCTCGCCCCCTCCCTCGCTGCGACGGCGTCGGTGGAAACTTTGCCGAGTTCTGCTCAGATAGTTTGACCTACTTTAGGCGAGCGGCGTGCACCTTGCAGAGCGACGTTCTGCGGCAGGAAGACGATCCTGAGAAGATTAACGCAGGTAAACAAGTCAAACTCAGAAAGTGCCCTTTTTATTGTTTTAATCCCCCCCCCCCCGTCTGCCCTGGAAAATATGCTCCATATGTTCTGTACCAGTTTATTCCAGCTGGAATAAACGGTTTAAAACCGCCTAAAATCATGTTTTTTATCGCTCGTCATTCGCTTATTACTGTCTGATAATGTGTTTTAGGGTGTTTAGAATCAACTGCCAATAAATAATCAATGTGATTTATGTACGTTAAATGCATTTAATCTGGTTCTAAATAAAAAATAATATAACAGTGGATTCCTATAGAGCTCTGAATTATATATGTGTTACGTCATGGATAAAGGTTTAGAAAAAAGCCTTAAATTATATATTTTCTATACAAAAAACAAATGAATAGATTCAATTTAGGAATAGTAAACTTGGGATTTAAAACACATTTTGTATTATTTTGACAAAATTATCAGAGTATTTTACTGAGAACATAATGAAAGTTACTCATTATAAGATGATTATACTGTGAGAAAAACAGATGCAAACACTAAGAAACAATAGAAAACGTATTTACATGCACATGAGATCATTATGGTGACATGTGATGAGTCAGTTTATTACTATATGATTATTACTGCATTTAACTGTTAACTTATCTGTGCAAACACCATTATATTTTAAAATGTGAACATTTTACACACAGATTAACTGAGAATAATCCTACTATGGTGGGCTATACACCTTTTGTTTAATAGATTTTTTTATTAAAGCCTAATTGAAAAAGTGTTTTTTTTATTCTGATTCTGAAAGCAGCTTCCGGTCGCTCCGTTCTGATCGAGCTTCGCGACGAGTTAACGGGCGTCTAAACGGACGTCGCCTTGACGTCGCAGACACAGATGCCGTTAATTACCCAGAAGGAGTTTCAGATTCTGAGAATCTGAAGTCGCTCTGATTATTGTACTGAGCTGCCTCGGGTTATTTTGACCCAAACATGTCACAGCGGATCCTGTTCTCCTCCTTCTTCTTCTTCTTCTTCTTCTTCTTCTTCTAGAGGTGTGTGGTCGCACTTTAGAACATTTGAATAAGTGACTAATAAACATTTTTTTTAATTGCCTGCAAGTTCCATGTAGAGTTATGTCACCAAATAAAACAGGAAATAACTGAGTGATAAGATTATTTCCCTTTAAAATAATAATAATTATTATTATTTATAATTAGCAGTGGTGAACAGAGTAGTTCAGGTCCTTTTCCTGAGTTAAAGTATGAAATACTGTCATCAAATACATATTTAATAGTAGTTAAAATGTTATTTAAGTAAAAAAAGTACTCAAAGAATCACTCATTATGCAGACTGTGTGATTGATAAAAATATTACTCCAAGATCATCTTTGGCTCCTTTCATACTAAGTGCAAATTAAAAACAAAACTAAAATATGAATAGAATAATAAAGTGTTGATTTGATGTCAAATATTAAAAATCTGCATCTTGAAGGCTGCTGGAACGTGGGAGTAGTACAAGTACTTCAACGCGTGCAGTAAATGTACTCGCTTCCAGCGCCGATATTAAACAGATAAAAAACGCTTCACGGCGTCGACGTCGTTTCTGAGCAGAACGTCAGATTATCAGGATTCACGTTTGCTATCCGACTTGTTTTTGTGTTTGTTTTACGGCCTCGTTTCCCGACGACGAGGACGGTGTTTGTCTCCTCATGTGGAGCGTCGCCGTGGCAGCAAGTGCCCAGACACTTGTAGACGTTTGATTCGCTGTCCGCCCTAAACATGATGAAATCGCTAATATAGCAAAAAAAAAAAAAACACGTTTAATTTTTAAGGTGAAACAGATCATGTTTAGTCGTCTGAGTCTCCCCCCGCTGAGCAGCATTTACGGCCTTTATAACAGGAATCCATCTTGTCAGGTCGCGGAGGCGGTGACGGGCGGCTCTGATCAATCCTGCCGTTAGCGTGTGTGTGTGTGTTAGCGTGTGTGTGTGTGTGTGTGTGTGTGTGTGTGTGTGTGAGTGTGTGTGTGCTGCAGGTTTGATGTCCCATTAAAGAGGCCTCGCAGACATCAGACCAGTCACTCAGAAACAGGAAGTGGGACTCGGGGGACACTCGGGATGTTCGTCATTACAGTTTTTTTTTTCACAAAAGAAAAGAAAACAACGACTTCAGAAATGTTTTTGGGTGGAGAAACAAGAGAAAGGCTCGGAGGGATGATGGCGGCGGTGGTGGGGGGGGGGGGGGGTGCACTTAGAGATATAAAGATGGGCTTTGTTAAAGATGTGAGTCCCCTGGGTTCCGGTGAATCCGCCTTCGCTGGGGGTGGCGGTGGCGGCGGTGGGGGGGCGTGTAATTATACTGAGGGGCTTTCAGGGCACCTGACATACCTGTCACCTGGGGAGGGAGAGGGATGAGACGACATCCGCACGCCTTTCGCTCCTTTACTCCTCGCTTCAGAGCGGAGGAACTCGTCCCCGACGAGTACGAGAAAAAAAAAAAAAAAAAAAAAAGGTTTGTTTGGAAGTTTTGAAGCTTATTTCAGCGAAAAATTAAAAGTCGGAGCGAAACCTTCTGATTCCGATTTTTGAGGGTTTTGATGAACGCCTCCTAATGAGAGGAGATAATCACGGCATCGGGCCTTTTGTCACCGACTCGAGTGTCGTTTGAAGAGACTCGTTTCATCTTTTTTTTTTTTTTCCCCGCGTCATAACGAATTGAACTTATTAAGCGGCGGCGGCGATAATCGGCGATCAAACGTCGTAATAACGGCGACGAGGGGAAGACAAAGGCGGCGGTAACAAACGGCGGCGGGCAGGACGGCGCTAATAATTATTATGACTGTGTTTCCTGAACGCTTCCTTTTTGCTCGCTTTTTTTCCTCACCTGACCATGTTTTCCCCTTTTTGTCAGAGAGAGAAGCTGAGACACGGAGATAGAAGGGTAGGACCTCGTTACCCACAATTGCCGGCGCCAGCTCGCCTGTGAGTGGACGTCCTTTTCATTCCGAACAGCGGGGGGGCGACGTGAAATCACACCGGCCCCTTCTTTATACGGATGTAAAAAGAAAATGCTTATCTTAATATATGAAGTGGGAGCCCCCCCCCCCCCCCGAAAAAAAAAGGGCTGTAACTTTAATCAAATGTGGGCCTCATCGGTGTGACGGCGAGGGCTGTTGAGGCTGAAAATTCATGTTGTTGGGGGCTCGGAGAAAAGAGGCCCAGCGGGGGGGCGCCCGGCGCTGTAATTATGCCTCACTTACAGGTATTTCTTGTCGCCACAGTCATTATCCTCCCTTGTAAAGAGGAAATCAATTCGTATAGATGTATATGAGGAGTGGGAGATTGTCCCCGGGAGGAAAAGAAAAGAGCAGAAGAAAAGGCGGAGGAGAAAAAACAGAAAGAAGAAGAGGGACAGTGGAAAATTGAGGATAGATAACTTGTTATTGGTGTGCGCGCCGCGCTTGTTTGTTTGTTCGTCTGATTGGCTGCAGTTAGGGCGGCTTCGGCTTTTTTTTTTTTTTTTTTTCAGCCACAATGGAAAAACGCGTCTTTGAAAATCCAGCTCATTATTAAGTTTTATTTCTGTGTTCCAAATAAGAGCCCAAAATTACTTTACACGGGCTGTAAAAATCCTGTTTGTGTGGCCGCGCTGAAAGAAACCTAAAAATCATTTGTTTTGTGTGTGTGTGTGTGTGTGTGTGAGTGTGTGTGTGTGTGTGTGTGTGTGTGTGTGTGTGTGTTTGGACTCGTCTTTTCAGGGAACTTTAGCTGAAGTACTTTTATTTTATTTTATTTTTTTCCTGTTGTTTCAACAGAATACATTGGAATGTGTAACTCAAAATGATAAAAGAAAAGAAACCATCACGCAAGAAAATAATGACTTTCATATTCAAACATCAGTACACAAAGAAGCTGCATGCAGCCTTTCACTCACTTTATGTCCTATTTGCATACATATTTTTTAGGTTAGGTTACCACAAGGAGAAGCTGGTTATATCGCATATTGCCTCTATAAAACCTTATTTTATCAGTATACATACCTCTGCTGATGATTTTACTCTACGACTTCGACCCATGTGTGGCCAATATGATGGATGCGCTTAGCTATGAGCCAAAAATCAGATTTTATGTGGGATATAATCTTGTTACCACCATCAAACATAACAAATATCTATATATATATATATATATATATATATATATATATATATATATATATATATATATATATATATATATATATATATATATATATATATATATATATATATATATATATATAATGATTGGACATATATTAAAAAAACTATGTGTCTCTACAATATTATATAGAGTGTGGAGCTGGGTGGGAGTTGTGCATGAGTTGTGTGTGATTTATGTTTCAATTAGTCATTTTAAGCCCTAATAAAATGTAAAAAGGTGTTTTCAAATGCAATAATGTTTATATATATATATATATATATATATATATATATATATAATAAAAATGTAAAATGTGTCTCTACTGTGACAATATTTAGATAGAGTGTGGAGCTGGTTGGGAGTTGTGCGGAGAAAGTGATTTATGTATGTATGTATTTATTAGTTATTTTAAGCCCTATGTAGGTGAGTTTTGGAATAAAAAATTGGAAATCATAATTATATATATATATATATATATATATATATATATATATATATATATATATATATATATATATATATATATATATATATATATATATATATATATATATATATATATATATATATATATATATATATATATATACACCAGGCCTTTTTAACATGGAAGTTTAAGGTCTTTTTCCATATTGGCTTGAATTCTCTTTGGTTCTGGTTTGGTTCTGGTCGAAGGTCTTTTATGCTTCTCGCTCTCCTTTTACTTCCTGTCATCTCTACTTCTCGCTGTAATAATAAAAATATGACAAAGATAACAGATGCACCGTGTTGCTGATTCCAAAATCTCAGTGACTCTTAAAAACCGCCATCAAGACGCCCCTTCAGGAGAAGTTAAATCCGCCACTGTAAATCTGTATTTTCTAAGATAAGGGTCTTTTGCGACGTTCTGGACGAGGTCCAGCGTAGTCAAGGATATTGTGGAGCCAGCACTTAGTGTCAACGCATGTTAGTGTTTTAGTGTCGCGCTTCCATAAAAACTGGGTTTTATGGAGGCTGAATTAAAAACAAAAATGGTGAACAGCTGTGCATCGGAGGCCTATAACCTGACTTTTAGTCACTATGGGTTAACTTCCATACGCACCGGTACCACATTTCCTGTAATGCAACCAACAGCATATTTTTGTTCTTATATATATATTTTATGTCTTTAAACCTTCAGTTTTTAACACTCTGTTATAAAGCTGAACTCCCTGACCCCAAACTGAGATAATCCTGAAATCATCAGTTCTAATCTCAGACGTATCCGCAAAATAATGGACGTGATGGACGTCCGCTGGTCTGGAGCTTTTCATCCGATCATCTGGACCCTTCGTTTTGTTTTAAACGCCTAATGAAAGCGTTTATCCGGCCGTGTGCATCGCCCTGGCCTTGAGGCGCCTTTCAGGTCGTAGGACGGGCGAACACGCTTTGACGGGCGGTTGGGTCCGAGCCGTTCAGTATGGCCACCGAGTAAATTACCGCAATTAAGGTCAGCCGCCGTCCCCCGCCGCCGCGGGCCGTTCAGGAGCGATAACGTCAGCCACCGCCGCTCGCCGCTCGCCGCCCCAGACATGACACCATTACTGTCCGGGTCCACGATCGGTCAGCGCTTCAACCGCTAATTAAAGCGCCCAGCGTTTTACTGCCATATTTTGCAGATGTTGGGGGGGAGGGGTGAGTGGGGGGTCGTGTCATGGAGGATACGCCGCCGTCCCTCTGTGGTGTCCAGCCCAATTAGTTCCATTACAGCCAGGCCTGTCTGGAGACTGGGTTGGTGGTGGGGGGGCTTGGGGGGGTGGACTGCCTGGAGGTGGTCAAGGAAGGCTGAGACACACATACTGTCTGATAAAGAAATGTATTAAACACCATGTGGTGTCCAGTTTCCCCCCCCCCCCCCATCCCCTGCTGACTGGACACATCTTTTCCAAATGACCAGTGGCAGCCGCTTCACCCCCCCCCCCTGGGGGGGCTGAAAGAGGCGCCGGCCGGCGTGGACGGAGACATCCGTCTGTCCAGCTGCTCCGTGGTCCCGTCATGTCCGGAATAACGAGGCCGAGCACCGGCCGGATGCTGCGCTTTAGCCCCTCAGGAAGGAGGCGGACCAAAGGACAGACGGCACCTCCGGACACTGGAATGGCTGCAAGATGGCCGCCCCAACACCCCCCCAGGACCAGACCAGAGATGTGTGGAAATAATCTGTGTATGAGTGTGTAATGTGAGACAGTAAATCACAAATCACATATATATATATATACACCTTTAAAAGCACTTTCAAAATGTACATTTGGTCGGATGCATTTGTACCATTTTTTTTGCCCCGAAATATAAATGAAATATATAAATGATCAATTTTAAATATCTAATTCATCTAGAATAGAAAATTTGTTGATGGCATTTAGTTTTGTGTGTTTTTTAAGCCTTTTAAAAGAGTTAAACTACCTGACACCAAGTTTTTAGGGTTACACAACATGAGTTTTTTTCACATTGTCCCATATATATGAGGAGGAGTCGGTGGAGACCAAAGAAGAGGTAAAAGAGTGTGAAAATTCAACATAGAACAAGTAATATACAACTAAATGTAGCTGCTGTGTTTACAGCTTGTGCTGGAAAACCTCACGTTGTGTTTTTAGGGTTACACAACATGAGTTTTTTCACATGGTCCCATATATATATGATTCTCAGGAGTCGGTGGAGACCAAAAAAGAGGTAAAAGGGTGTGAAAATTCAACATAGAACTATATTATACAACTAAATGTAGCTGTTGTGTTTACAGCTTATGTTGGAAAACCTCACATTGTGTTTTTAGGGTTACACTACATGGGTTTTTTTACATTGTCCCATATATATGATTCTCAGGAGTTGGTGGAGACCAAAAAAAGAGGTAAAAGAGTGTGAATGAAAATTCAATATAGAACAAGTAATATACACCTAAATGCAGCTGTAGTGTTTACAGCTTGTGCTGGAAAATCTCACATTGTGTTTTTAGGGTTACACAACATGAGTTTTTTCACATTGTCCCATATATATATGATTCTCAGGAGTCGGTGGAGACCAAAAAAGAGGTAAAAGAGTGTAAAAATTTAACATAAAACAAGTAATATACAACTAAATGTAGCTGCTGTGTTTACAGCTTGTGCTGGAAAACCTCATGTTGTGTTTTTAGGGTTATACAACATGACATTTTTCACATTGTCCCATATATATATGATTCTCAGGAGTCGGTGGAGACCAAAAAAGAGGTAAAAGAGTGTGAAAGTTCAACATAGAACTAATAATATACAACTAAATGTAGCTGCTGTGTTTACAGCTTGTGCTGGAAAACCTTTTTTTTCCAACCAGGAGCCTTGTGGAATAAAAAAAAAAAGTTTTGTGTGAACCTTTAAACCCTGTAAAAGTCTCCTGATCACCCTGAAGGCTCTTTGTTTCCCCGCTGAAGGCAGACGCTGGTGGAGCTAAATCAGGACCGGGTGGAGGTGTGTTGGCAGATGGTTCCCACTAAAGAAAATAAAGAGGACCACGAAGTAGTAGAAAAAAAAACTTTTTTTTTGTTCCCTGCCTCTCACCTGACCTAATTACAGCACCTCGGTGGCTGCTAGTGCAACACTTTACCTTTGGAGTCCGACATGCTTTCAAATTCCCGAGTTATTCTCAACGCAGCGTTTTTTTTTTTTTTTTTTTTGAAATCTTTCCTCTTTGTTTTGCTGCCTCAGTTGTCGCCCTCCGGGGACGCTGCTTGTTGTACGAGTCGGAGAAGGAGAGGGTTGTTCTTCCCTCGCTTTGGTTTGGTAAAGAGAATAAAAATAACTCCTGCCAGGCTTTCATTTCACTTACAGCTGTGAAGACGCGACTCGGGCGAGCGAGTACAAGAATCCCGAGTCCTGGGAAAGTCTGCCATGTGTGGAATAAACAAGATCCAGCTTTGACCGAAGCAGGGAAAAAAAAAAAAAGTGGGAGCGGTGATGTCACGGTTTGACTGTGGGAATGACATTCACTCACATTCACTTTGATGAATACTGTGAAAGTGACGAATCTGGGAATGTTAAAGACAACTTGTCTGTCCTGTAAAACATCGTATATTGTGTTTATGACCAATACAAAATGGTTTATTCTGGCTTCGTACTTTTAATTCTAAAGGTCTAAAAAGGTCCCTTTCAATTGTGGACATTGAACCTTTTGCCATAGCTGTAGAACCATTGAATCAAAATGTGACTTTTTGGGACCAAAACGGTCAATTTCAAACCAAAGGCGCCAAGTTTGGTTGGTTTTCGTTGGTGTTAAAGCATCTATTACACTCAGTTGAGGTAAATTGGCTTGATTTGTGAAAGTTGGTACTTTGGTCCATTCTATGCGTCTTTTTGGTGAATCTGGCACATCCGCACATTGTTCTCTAAGATATTTAGCAGAAAACAGTCAGTACAGAGGACATTAAACACAAAATAATATATATATTCTATAAATATACAGTATAAGAAAAAGTTGTCAAGATAGTTTTAGGATAGTTGCATGCTCTGTAAGTCAATGTGACTCCATTAGGTTTTGTGCATTTTCATATTGTTTCCATACGGCAACAATCTATTTTAACATATTAGGAAAAAATGTTAGTGCTTCATTCATTAAAATAGCACCACTTTTGCCTGAAATGATGTTCTATGCATCTTTTCGGTGACTCTAGCACTTCTCCAGATTGTTCTCTAGGTTATTTTGCAGAAAACAGCCAGTATAGAGAAAGTAATACACAAGATATCAGACATATGGTAATGGTTTCGGGATAGATGCATGCTGTGTAAGTCAATGTGACTCCATTAGATATAGTGCACTAGGAATTTTCTGCATTTTCATATTGTTTCCATATGGCATCGAATCTATTTCAACATAGAGAAAAGCAAATTCGTACCTCATTCGTTAAAATAGTATCGCTCCTCTGCCTGAAATGACTATTTATGAATCTTTTCAGTGTTCTTCAGGGTGTTTTGCAGAAAATGGTCAGTACAGAGGAAGTAATACACAATGATAAGAGCAAATATCAAATGTGTGAATGTGTTTCTCCATATTGAGTCAGAATTGGCGCTTCGTCCAAACGTCAATTGGACCAATTCCGGCACCTTTTGCAGGCCTGAAAGTTAGTTAGAGTGTAGAGTTTATATTCTAATTAGCAAACATTTTACCGCCTGGTGGGGTCCAAACAATCTAAACTAGTGGCACCTTTACGCAGAGTTAGTTAGACACTGGCTGGCAATTAAACGGATGCTTCGAACGCGACAATCAAATCAAATGATCGTTTTTAGAGTCAAAAACAAGAGGCGAGCGCATCCATTCCGGTTCTGTTGAGACCCGCCGAGCTGCACGTTGGGAGACGCGACAGCTGTTCGCCGCCGCCGACATGGCCACCGGAGGCGGAGTTACGTCAGCGGCGGAGCTCGGTCTGCATAAATAACCCGGGCTCCGGTTCCCACCAGGAAGCGTTCCTCCTTCCACCGGGTCCGACGCGGCTTTTTTTTCCCGGTGTCCTTCTGCAGAAACATCATCCCTCACTCTGTGCAGACATAATGGCACCTTCTCACGCACACACACACACACACACACACACACACACACTCGGCGGTAATCAGCGGCGTTACCTAGAGGCCTTCCAGGACGGCGAGGTTTGCCAGCAGAGGCCCCGGATCCGAGATAATCTGTGTCATTCATATTCTGTTGCCTGACACAAATGATCTGATAATGCACATGTGAAGCAAATTAACATCTGTTGTTTGAACGGGGCCTAATGTCTAGCCATTCATCAATTTCACAGGATTATGTTGTTGACCAGAGGTGTTTGTGTATATATATGTGTGTGTGTGTGTGTGTGTGGTACACTCTCCAGTTTATTAGAGTGTATATGGAGACATTTCCTCTGTGTTCCTTCCACATAAGGAAAGGAAAGCATTTCACCGAGCTGATTTACCTGGTAATAAAAAGGACAGGCCCGAGCTCTTGCAAGTCAATAGTTCTGTGAAGTGGGAACGCCTCGATCTCCTCGAAGGGGCCGAGAGCCACTTCACGAGTCGGCTGAAGGACCCGCAGTCGCAGCGTTTTATCGCAGTCGCAGCGAGCTGGTTCATCCCAGCGTTTGCATTTGTCTTTTTTTTTTTTAAATATCAAAAGAGAGATAAATAAAAAATGCACCTTATGAGCAAATCTCCTGGTGGTGAAAATGTCCTTCTCTCTTCTTTTTTTAATGCAATCAGGGGGAAACGTGTGATTTACCTCGACTGAGCAATTGTTTTTTTGTTCCTTCTTTTCATTTTCTTGCAGATTCTGTATGTTTTTGCAGCGTTTTACGCACGGATGAAATGACGAGATGAGAGGAAAAAGTGTCAGGAGGAAGAAAGAAATGCACAAAAAATACCAGAAAGGTACACACACACACACACACACACACACACAAACACACACACACACACACACACACACACACTTCTCCACCCATTGCTTGTGGATGCAGCTTTAAACTATTCCCAAACTAACTTGTTGAACAGGTGTGTGTGTGTGTGTGCATCTGAAAAAAAACGGCTGGGTTTATACATTTTTCTGTCTGAAAACGCAGCACATAAACATTAGAGCAGCAGATGTTGACTTCACTCCATCAGAGATAAATACCCCTCGACGCGTCTCTATTATGTTTTATATTGTAAATCTGACTCACAATCACACACACAAAAGCCAGATTAGCTTTAATCTTGGAGGAAAGAATAAAAAATCACGTATAGCGACAGTGGAACAATGTAGATTTGTTTAAGGATTCAGGGATTAATTAAGAGTGGATCAACGCTGGAATCGATTGTAGAACACATTTAGTGGATTTATTGATGACTCCAGTAATCATAAGGGAGCAGTTCTGTCATCCAGTGAAACACAAAGCAAAGTTAGATTGATGGTAATAGACAACAGATTTTTACAGATTACTCACCACACTTATTAACACTAGAACGACCACGGAGGGGTCAATTGACCTTTTTACCTAAAAAGCCCACAAGAGGGTCATTTGACCCTTTGGACCCCCTGTGGACACTCCTTTTGTTGTGGAAATGTGGCTGTTAGCGGCTCAGAGAAGTCACTTGAGTCACAGAGTCGCTTGAGCCTGTGTGGGGGAGGGGAACCCAAGGCAAGCTTTTAGTACTCAGGTAGGTTAGTGTGTTTTTGCATGTGTGTGTATGTGTGTGTGTGTGTGCGTGTGTGTGTATGTGTGTGTGTGTGTGTATGTGCCCATATGGTGGATTTATAAACATATGGTGGATTTTTATGCAGTAAATCATCAGGATGAACGAGAATTTGGGATCAAAACTCTTGACATTTATTGTTAAAAAAAATCAAAACAAAACATATTTACAATGAATAAAAAAGCAACTGTTTTCCCAGTTTTCGTGTGGAAGGTTTTTGCAGAAGTAACTGCTATTGCTATGACATTCACACGTTCATTGAACCATTGGCACTCACATGACTCGTTATGGTCACATGGGACATTCACATACCCGCCGCCATGGGCGGGCCTTGGGGGGAATGTGCCCACCCAACAAGATGCGTTAGCCCGCCTGCCCCACCCACCCAAGCCAGATCACATCACTGATATTCCTTATATAAATAATTTCAATGTATATAATTTAATTTCAGTTTATTGTACTTGCTATTTTTTTAAAACGTATAGCCTCGTGTGGCATAATCGTTCAGACATCACACATAAAAACAAATCAGAGATATTTTGTCTCTGTCCTGGTCACCAGCCTCATCTTTCTGGCTATTCCCATGCTCTGTTTGTCCGCAGATTCTGGTCAACATCCCCTCTGATGTTTTCTCTTGAGATGCAGTGTGGGAAGAAGCGTCAATGCCTTAGCCCTCCTCAATATTGAGGAGAGACCTCTGTTTTTTGCCATGATGTTCATACTCTCCACCTCCAAGCAGAGAAAAACACCTTCTATGGTTTCAGGAGAATATGATGGTAGCAAGGCATTATGCATTCTTGGATGCCATGTTGAACCATGCCTGGATGTGTGGACCATGGCAGAAATTGTGGAAACATTGCCCCATACAATGACAAACATGGGTATGTCTGCAACATGATCTCCTAGAAATCTGTGAAAGCTGGCAAGGATCATTGTGACACGAAATCTGTGGTACTGGCACGGATTTTTCCAAAATTCCCTGTTGGGGGACACGGAATTATTTCATGTGTCCAAAGTCTTATTTTTGTCTTTGTTTTTTTTCTGATTTCAAAGATTATTTACCCTCAAAAACATTTCTTACTGAAAGGTTAGGGTTAGGGTTTGTTTAGATCTGATCACAATGTGTCCTGCTAGGATTCTTGTGATAGGATTTTGTTGCCAATCCACCACGTTAAAAAAAAAAAAACTGACAGGATAAGGTTAGGAATTGTTTTGATCAAAGCACAACGTGAATTGCTTTAATTCATAATATTATATGTATTATATACAGTATACTGTATCAGTTACTATTTACCTGTGGTGATTTCAGAGGCTGACAGCCCTTCGTAAGAAGCTATCAGCCCCTGTTTTTCTTGGCTGTTACCTGTAAGGTGTGACCCCCTCACCCCACACACTGCCCCTAACAGCCTCATTACCATAACAAAATGAGTGATTAGTGTACTCGGCAAAAGCTGTGTGGGTCAAATGACCCCTCTCTGGTCCTTCTAGGTAGGCAGAAAAATTGTGGTCTTTCTAGTGTTAAACTATTAAAAAAGCACCATAAAACTCTAAAAATCCAGCAGTGGACACGTGTGTCTTTAACCCTTCATTGCATACAATATTATTTAGATATATATAATATATACATATAGAAACAAATCTGTTTTAGCAACAAGTGACATCAAAATTTAATATAGTGAGTTAAACTTTTGGTAAAAAAAATCTTCAGGTGTGAGACAATGATGCTCACATGTCAAACGAAACTAGTCATGTGACCTTGTAAACTGTATGTCCTTCAAAATAAAAGCCCCCTTTTCACACCTAACTGTATAAAACATAGATTTGTAGATCACAGCTTCATTTATTTTGTTTTAATATGACAAAATAATTAAAGTAACTATGCAAAAGAGGAATTTTAGTATAAAAGCAATGTTTAAAGCATAGTTCAGAGTATATTCAACTATATGTGTTGCTCATGCTGTTTTTTATGCGTCTTAAGATAAGATTTAAGGGTTATTCTGCACAGGGAAGAAAACATCATCATAAAGAATATAATAAAAAGAATAAAGAATCTGATCCTTTAAACTCAGGATTAAGGTGAATTTACCACTGAGAGATGATTTAAGACAAAAACTCACTTTTGTATTAGTGCACAGTTAGTTGTGGCCTTGTGTCTCCTGAAGCAGCGTTTCTTGACCTTTGACCTCTCATCAAGTTGAGATCTCTGCTGACTTTAATTATTCTGTCCATAAAAACAAAATCCACAATGTTATATTTATAAAATCCTGCTCCGCTGTCGTGACGTCTTCTCCGGCTTCATTCATGCGTCAACCTTTGATTTTTTTTACTAAACCTGTTTTCTTCAAAACACCAGGAAACGTTCCCTGGTTTTCTGCCAGTCGAGCGTCTGAGACGTTCCCAAATATTCCGAGAGTCCTGCTGTGAACGCTGCGTCACGGAACGCTGTCAGACGAGCGGTGTGTGTGTGTGTGTGTGTTTAGGTGACAGGAAGCATACAGACAGGCTTGTACAGTCACACCGCATGCTGCACATTAGCGAGTAAAAAAAAAAAAAAAGTCGAACGCTCGACGTCCCACACGACAGGCAAAAAAGAAAAAACAAACCACAATCTTTCATCTGCCTCGTAATCACACATTTCCGACTTTTACACACCCTGTAATATTCAGCAGCAGACTCTTCCCTCTCGACTTCCATTTGGAAGTGAGCGGAATCTCTGCGGTTTTGAAAACAAAAGGGTAAATTATTACATTTAAAAATAATTAACAGATGGGCACAGGCCGGGGAGGGAGGGGGGGAGGGGGGGGGATATGATTTCCTACAAATGACGGCGTTCCCTCTCCCCTTTGGTGTGAGAAGCGGATTCAAGAACACTTTTAAATAATTTGTTAAATTTGTTCCACGGCCAAAAAAAAAAAAAAAAAACGCGGCTTGCTGGAAAATTCAAGATTCATTAAAACTTAATTAATATGCATCATTATGCAAATGAGGTTGCAGTTAATGAGTTCTTAAAAGAAGCCTTCCTTAATTAGTTCACTTTTAATGGCATCATCATTTATCGTTTTTCTTTGAAGCGGAATTGACGGCGGAGGAAGTAGCCGCTCCCAAAAGTACTCAAAACTCCTATTTCCTTAATTCTTACATGATTAGGAAACACATTTTGGCCCTGACGTAACATGGACACAATCGGACGGATGCACACAGAGTTCGAGTCTGCATTTTCCCATTGGACGTTATGCAACATCTGGGCTTGTGGGAAAAAAAAAAAACAAAGGTGAGGGCCGCTGTGGCGATGATGGCGAGGCCTCGGCTCCGTTTCATGTCGTCAGGAGCTCTGCCTCCATCCACTCCTAATTGATAACCGCTGGCATTTGATTTGAAGGCGTTCAAACAGCCAGTCTATCTTTGTGCCGCCAATAAGACGAACCATCTGTTGTTTCCCCGGCCCCGTCGTTCATTAAATCTAATTTTCCTTCAGCAGGAATAAGGTTTTAATTGTACATCTTTGCGCATTGGAATTTTTTTTTTTTTTTTTTTTTACCGTGAGCCCAGAGTAATGGGTTTCCTAGCGAGATGGGAGGGATGGATGGACGATTGATTTACATCGAGGAAATCTGTTTGGCTCACTTGGGGGAACGTGGATTCGCCACGACGTACAGTCGCCCTGATGCTTAGCGGCAGGTGGCAGAGAAAATAGTCGGAGGAGAATCTTCAAACCACTGAGGAACGTTCTCCGTGCTGCTGGTTAGTGGGAATAAAGGAGCCTGAAGTGCATCTTATGCTGTTTATTTAAGTTTTACCCAATGATTCTATGAAATTGAATACGTCTATAAGTACTTGACATGTGATTTTTCAATAAATGAGACGTCATGACCTCTATTATTTTAACATTTTCCCCTTTAGGCTACATTCAGGCTTTAACACAAAGCAGAAACAGCAAATGCATAAATCAGGGGTGTCCAAACTTTTTATCTCACCATGGCAGTTTAATATTTACAGAATTTTTAAACACAATAACAGAGAAATTGTCATATCAACAAGTGCAGGGCTCATTTAAAATATGACAGTAACTATAAATGTTGATTGGCACCTCTCTCTCACCTCTCTCTCGCTATGCGACCCGGGGACAGGACGCGCGGTGGTGATGTGCGCACTAGCGGTGTAGCACAAATACGCCGACCCAAACAAGCTTAGCATTTTCTTACCAAATGCTCGAATCTCTGGAAACCTGTCCTTATTCAGCTGTCGGTAAAAGTTGGAACTGACGGTGGCACAGCGCTCTGGAGCGGATATAGTTAATTGACTTCATCGCCGGTCTCACACACTAATTTGCTGTTCCTATTTGAGCCTCTAGATGGCAGCACTTAGAACACGCAGGTAACAGCGCTGCTGCCCAATGTATTACGTAATTGTACACGCGGGCCAGGCGTTATTGATTTTATGACAGAGGCTGCGGGCCGGATGAAAATTGACCACGGGCCGCATTTGGCCCCCGGGCCGGACTTTGGACATGTCTGGCATAAATGCATTAATTATAATGACATCAGCCACTTGACAGATGTTCATATATTTAACTCATTAAAAGCAAAACTAAACTCCGTCGTGACGTTACTGCAACGTTTGAATGAATCGCAGGATGCAACGTAAAAAGCTGCATCGTCTGTCAAAGTTAGAGTTTCTTCCAGCGACAGGACGACCAGGCAAAGAGGAGGAAATTATAATATTCTAAGAGAATACGGAAAAATAATGAATCATCCTACAGATGCATCAGCACATAGACAAAAGAGATGTTAACCTGTAAACTGCTGTGAATGTAGCCTAGAATTAAATGTAAAAGGACATGCAATGAATATGAATATTTTAAGGTCATGTTTAGTCAGATTATGAATTATCTATCAATTATAGGCCGTGATTTGGATGTTTAGATGGATATAAGTAGTAAATAATTTGACTTAACATGACATTGACATATATAAATGTGTACATACATACTATAGCCTAATTATGACATGTGTTAAATATCAAACGTGGTGTTCCCATTGTAAAGATTCCCTTACTGATCAAAACATTTTCTGCAATAATTAAACATAAAAATCAGAATTCCTTTTATGGCTAAGGGATTATTACTATTATGACAAGTTGTCCTGAATTCACGGTGTAAGAGCAGGAAATGCAGATTAATAAATAACCATGATAATGTCATCACAGTCACAGCATCAAAAAGACCTGAGATGATTAACCACCTTGATGATGTTACTGTAACTCAATTTTTTTTTTTTAATATTCCAGGAATTCAGACTCAGAATTAAGACCAGTGGCCGTTCACAGCGTGCGATGGGGGGGGGTTTGGAAGCGGAGATAATAAGGAATGTGGCGATGACACGGAGGCCGCCGCTGCATGTGATTCCACCGCCCACCGGATCCCTCGGTCTGCCAGCACCTTGAACGGGCTCCAACCAGGAGCTAAAAATAAGACGTACTCCCGCTACTCGTCCTCGTTTCCTCCGGCCAACTCCTGCATTCCGCTCGTCGTCGTGTCTTACCGGCTCTTCGTAGGGTGTTATATTCCTTTATGATAAAGACAATTAAAGGCAAAACTATTTTAATTGCCATCTGTTCAAAAAAACATACCTGGAGCATTGAGTCAACTTAGGAAACAAACAATAACCTTCATCGCAATTCCCAAACCGGCCTCCAAATTCACGGCATCATTAGGGACTCACGCTAATTCAGCATTGAGAAATGGAGGGTTTATCATTCAGGTGGAGGATTGTGACGTTGGCTAACGTCAGGTAATTGACTCCTGCCGTGAATCAGCAGGTCTCTGGGTTGGTGATTCTATCCTCGGCTTCCGCCTGTTGCACCCGTCAAAGGTTCCTTTGGAAAGACAAATTCTGGAGAAAAAAACATCCTTTGAATGCTGTTTTTTTTCCTCTTTTAGCATTTACCTGAATATTAAGAGCTAAGGCTACAGCTCATCTATGAGTAAGTAACGACTCCACCCCACAGGACGTGTTGCATCCTACCACCTTCCAAGCTTGGAGTCAAGGAATGAGGAATTGTATGGAACAATATGGAAGTGTATGGAAGTGTATGGAAGTATGTGGAAGTATATAGAATAGTATGGAAGTATATGGAACAGTATGGAACAACATGGAAGTGTATGCAAGTGTATGGAACAGTATGGAACAATATGGAACAATATGGAGGTGTATGGAACAATATGGAAGTGTATGCAAGTGTATGGAACAATATGGAAGTGTATGGAACAATATGGAACAATATGGAGGTGTATGGAACAATATGGAACAATATGGAAGTGTATAGAACAGTATGGAAATAAATGGAACAGTATGAAAGTGCATGGAACAGTATGGAACAATATGGAAGTGTATGGAACAATATGGAACAATATGGAAGTGTATGAAACAATATGGAACAATATGGAAGTGTATGGAACAATATGGAAGTGTATGGAAGTGTATGGAACAATATGGAAGTGTATAGAAGTGTATGGAACAATATGGAAGTGTATGGAAGTGTATGGAACAATATGGAAGTGTATAGAAGTGTATGGAACAATATGGAAGTGTATGGAACAATATGGAAGTGTATGGAAGTGTATGGAACAATATGGAAGTGTATGGAAGTGTATGGAACAATATGGAAGTGTATGGAACAATATGGAAGTGTATAGAAGTGTATGGAACAATATGGAAGTGTATGGAAGTGTATGGAACAATATGGAAGTGTATGGAAGTGTATGGAACAATATGGAAGTGTATAGAAGTGTATGGAACAATATGGAAGTGTATGGAACAATATGGAAGTGTATGGAAGTGTATGGAACAATATGGAAGTGTATGGAACAATATGGAAGTGTATAGAAGTGTATGGAACAATATGGAAGTGTATGGAAGTGTATGGAACAATATTGAAGTGTATAGAAGTGTATGGAACAATATGGAAGTGTATGGAAGTGTATGGAACAATATGGAAGTGTATGGAAGTGTATGGAACAATATGGAAGTGTATGGAAGTATATGGAACAATATGGAAGTGTATAGAAGTGTATGGAACAATATGGAACAATATGGAAGTGTATGGAACAGTATGAAAGTGTATGGACAGATATGTAAATGTATAAAAGTGTATGGAAGTATATGAAAGTGTATATAACAGTATGGACATATATGAAACAGTATGGAACTGTATGGAAGTGTATAAGTTTAAAAAAAAACATGCCTTATATAATTTTTTTATCCAAAGTTCCTATTTCTCAGACTCAGATTGTGTTATTTTGTCTTCCAACACTCATACAGCCTTGTCTCAAAATCAAATCAAAAAAGTGTTTTTCGGAGGCGGGTGACTGGATTTGTTTCTAAATACAGTACAGTTGTAATCCAATTACGATTCGGAACGTCGTTTTCCTCGGATAACAGCAGACAAGCGAGAGATAGAGAGAGAGAGAGAGGAAAAACAAAGTGGCTTTCATCAAGTGACCTGTTTATGTGCGTTTTCATATGAAGGGATGTGATGTGGATGGAAGGAGCCTGCAGCGTGCCGGCCGTGACGGGGAAAACACAGTGAATGTGACGTGTGTGTGTGGTACCCAGCGTCCCATCCGTACCCACATTAGCGTAGATGTCCGTTTAACGCGAGAGACACTTGATCTCTCTTTTTTTTTTTCCTCCAGAGCTCGTCGGACAGACGAAGAATGGAGGTGACAGAGATAGAGAGAGAGAGACATAGGGAAACACTGAGAGAGAGAGAGGAGGAAGAGGTGAAGTCTGTTCCAGGCAGACAGACCTGGAACAAAGCCAGGCAGCAATTAGGCTGCTGGAGGCGAGTGGGAGGTGTGTGTGCATGAGTGTGTGTGTGTGCATGAGTGTGTGTGCATGTGTGTGCATGAGTGTGTGTGCATGTGTGTGTGTGGTGAATGTTTTTTGACAGATGTGATGTCCAACGTCGGACGGGCCCGTTTAGCGACGTCCTCTCGCATTAACATGGAACATGAAGACGATGAGCTGATGGACTTTAACAAGTTGTCGCTTTGCTCTTTTTTTTTAACATTTTTTTTATTGCCTCTCTGTTGCAGCGGTGGAAAAAAAAAAAGTATGGATATGCACGTTAAGTTGTTTGTGACTGAAGCTTTTTCCTCCCGTGCATACCAACGACGCCGGAGAAGATGGAAAGTCACACTGCGGAATTTCATTCCGACGTTCAGCCACAGCTGATACGAGGCTTCATCTGTTTGAGTGGAAATCTTCCAAAACTCACAGTTACAGGAGGAGAACAATACGGAGCAATATAATATATATGAGGAGCAAGAGCTGGAAAAACCTGCAGGAAACATAACGGAAAACACCGAATGAACAGAATATAGAAGAAGCCTTGCATAGATATAGAGAGATAGATAGAAATAAAGAACATTTATTAATAAAAGTGCATGAATCTAAGTGCCTGAGAATTGCAGATTTAAGGTGGTGTTATAAATATGAGGAATGTTGAATACTTTAACTCAACTTTATGCAAACTGTGACCATCTAGAACCTCAACGGAAAGAAAAATATACTTTAACAATTAAGAAAAGCGCTCATTTAGTTTCATACATTCAGCCAAAGCACATTTAGATAATTTCCTGTTAACAGTAAATTACGTTAATTTATTGTATTACTTACCTGCATTATTATTACTATGGCAATATATTTTAACCAAGCAATCTTGACCACACACACACACACACACACACAAAGTCAATCTGAGGCTTGTGTGTGTGTTTCTGCGTTTCTGAGTTGTTCATTTCTGCAGCAGCTTCCCGCTGCATTGTGGGACGATTCTGTCCGTCATCACGCACTCAGAAATCAGCAAAAACCCAATAAGCACCTTCGTATCGTGTGAAGTTGCACATACTCAAAAAACACCTTTTAAAGAATGTGTCACAGGTTTTGACTTAAAAAAAAATCCGCTTGATTACTGCAACTCACTTAATACAATATTCACAGCGCTAAAAAAAAACAGTGTCTATTGTCTTTCTATTAAAGCAGTTATCATCATGTTTTATTCATACCAGCGCAGTGCCTGCAGGAATTATGAATTCTTACAGAAGAGTGGAAGCTTAAATAGATTTTCTCTTGTTTAAATGAGGGTGTGATGGACTGTTCCATCGTCTCAATAGACAAAATGTACGTTGGCTAAAACATGGACAGACACAGAGATAAGGAGACATGAAAATATAGTTATTGTAGGAAAAGGGATCCAATTAATGTTGAAGCTTCAGATTTAAATCTACATATCTGTTCTGAATTGTGTTGATAGCATAAATGTCTTAGTTTGTGCTTGTTCCTGTATAGTTTAAGAACCTGGACGTGTTAATGTTATACAGAATGTGTTTATAAATCAGCGAGTTAAGGCGCAGATTCTGTTCTGTTAGGTGGTAGCGCTGGGATTTCCTATGGGTCTGTGAATGCGTCTTGGAGTAAAACCTGCAGCTAAACCTACTAATGTCTAACATAAGAGAAAACTTACTAATACTTTTGTCATGTTGGCTGCAGGAAAAAAAAAAACAGGACCACGGCGCTTTGGAATTGTAGTGAAAGCGCTGGGAAGCAACATGAGGAGGATCCGAGATTTGGAGCTTTACACTGTACAGAAAATGCTGCTGCAGGATGGAGCTGTGATATGTAAGTCTATCTTTATTATTACTATTATAATTATTATTATTTCTTGGATTTGCTAGTGCCCTAAACGCCTTTATTATACAGTAGCCAGACAGGAAGTGATAGGAGTCAGTCCTCGAGCCGGGGTCAGCTGCTTAAAGGTCATGTGCAGTTATATGTGAAAGCAGCTTTATCAATTTAATTCAATTCAATTAGATTTATTTGTGTAGCCCAGAATAAAAAAACACAGATTTGCCCCCAATGGGTTTTACAGTCCATCGTATGAGGTAAAACTCCATTAAAAAAACTTTAATTTGCTTTTGTGGACGGTTAGCATCCGTTTTATCCGTCTATGAAGCCTCAGTAAGGCACTCGCTTCCCATGACAGCTTCTAAACCCCCCCCCCCATCTCCCCATCTCTCTCCCCGACCCGTGGCGTCCGGCGTCCCGCTTCACCCCCGGCGATCTGCCACTTCCCAGCATCCCACGCTGCTATTTTCCACGTCCGCGTCTGGAAAAAAGCAAAAGAGAAAAAAAAAGCGCGAACAGGGGCATGTTGCAGGCTGTATTTAGAGCAGCCGAGCGGACCAGGCCCCCCCCCACACCCCCCATCTCTTCCCGCCACATCGCCCCCCCCCTCCTTTTTGTTCTGAAGGAAAAACGAGGAGGAAACCCTGCTAGGCTGCGACGAGTGCTCGCCGTCGCCAAGCTGCCGCCGTGGAGGCGGGCCGCTGATTGACAGGATAAGAAGACGCCTCGGCGCAGAGCGAGAGAGATCTCTATCCTCCTCGCTAAAAACGGGAAAAACGGCAAAAAAAAAATAAATGGAAAAAAAAGGGGAGTTCTGGGAGGGCTGGAAGCGGCTGGGCTCCCTGCGTCGGGACGCCGTGGAGGAAAAGGGTCGAACAGGAGCAACACGTACGCAGCAGGCAGCAAGTACCTGCTCAGAAATAATAAAAAAAAAGATATTTAGGTCTCGGTTTTTCACTTCCTAGAAAAGAAGCGTTGAGAGGAAAGTTTACCACCGTGGAAATACTCTCTGCAAGTACACACACACACACACACACCAAACAACTAGAGCTGCAACAGATGAATAAGTAAAAAGTTGTTTTCCATCTGCAGGTAGAAGTTGCATGATGTGAATTATTTAAAGTTTATGAACCTAAACTTGGAATTAAAAAAAAAAGAATCTACAACATGTGATATAGGTAAGTACAGAATCAATTTATGTCATAACAGCAAATTCACTTATTTTATTTGCACATTGATGTTTTACTACAATGAGAAAAATGATCCATTAAATCTGATATGACTGATGAAACTGATATATATTGATGCTGTAACAGGAACAGTGGGTTTTTCTGATCTGATTTATGAATGAAATGTAATGCTGTATTTGTGTTTTTGGATTTCAACAGGTTAAAGTAGTCATGTCGATCTCTTCATTCTGCAGAATCGTGTTTTTGCACAGTTTATTTTTTATTGAAGAGGAAAAGTTTCTCTGTTCTCGCGTCAACACGTGTTCCTGTACCGGCTCAAAGTCACACTTTCATTACGCGACGTGGTAAAAACACAGAGAACGGACCTTAAAACGAAGTGGGAAACCTCAGAAAAACGTGAAATGAACATTATCCTAAATTATAGATTTCGTAATAGTGAAGTAAAACATTTTACGTGTGCGTTTCCAGTGAAGTTACGTGTTTGTCTGAAAAGAAAAGTCAGAAAATGGTGCAGAAATATTCAATAAAGTGAAAGCAACACATCAACACACCTGAGAGGATGAATCCACCATAATTATTTTTATTTTATTTATTTTCAGATGCAATTGAATATTTAGCCAATTTCCTAATTGATAATCAATTAACCTCGTATCTGTAGGTGGACACTTATAGTTTTTTCATCTAATAAATCCCTTTATTCTCGACTGTTTCTTCTTCCCTGGCTGTTCAGAAACTCCATCCAACGCCTCTTTAATGCATTTTCCTTTTTTGACATAAACTATAAATAAAGACGCAGTATTCCTCCTCCTTTTTAAGCTGATGACAGATAACAATTATCAGCAGAATGCATCACAAACATGTAAACGACTGTTTTTTTTTCAATTAACTCCTGAAACATTAACATTAGGGGGATTATTATTATGTACGTCAACAATTAAGCTTAAATGCTGAGGACATAGGAGTGTTCTCACTGTCAAACTGATGAAAAAATCAACTATTGCGATTGATTGCTGCTGTTTCTGTCAGACTCCATGAATCCAATTACTGAGCAGAGCGGATAAACAGGTTGATGGATTGATGGGGTGTAAGGACACACGAGTTGAGTTGAAAGGGGATAATTATAATTATCACCGCGTTTAAAACGAACGCGACACGACTGCGGTTGTGTAAACTTTGCAGAACAAAGAGTTAAAAAAAAAAAAAAAAACGGATCGATTTCAGGTCAGCGTTGAATAGAAGTTGATGTTCACACACACACACACACACACACACACGAAACGTGAAGTTATGAAAAATAAAACAAGTGCATGCACAGCCAATGTCAGACAGATTTTTTTTTTCTACGTTCCCTCCTCCCTCCGTAAAACGTTCTGCATCAACAAAGCAATTTGTTTCCCCCGAGTGTGCTAATTTCTGGGTTTCACAGTGCCAGGTGCTACGGCTGCCAGTCATCACATGAAAATCAGCAAAACCTTAACCACCGCGCTCTGATTTTTTATCTTAGGATGGGGAGGGGGAGTCAGGGAAAGGAGGTTAACTTCCTCCTGTAAGTGCATGTTCTCCTATTTGTGTTTTACTCTGGGCTGAATTACATTTATTTTTTTTTGCCTCAGACACAGATCAGTGTTTGATCACTTTTTTTTTTTTTTGCATTGACAATCGTCTCTGCAGCCTGTAGCGCCCTCAGTGATTGTTAGGCCGACGCCGTCAATTAGGAAAAGAAGCTCTGCAGCGTTAAAGAACAGACGAGAGGAGGAGGCGAGAAGTCGGAGGAGAGGGGAAAACGCTGGTTTCAGAACTTCACGGGTTGTTCTGACCCTGCAGGAAAAAAAATATATACAGGGTCAAATAAACACCTTATTAATGTAAAAATAAAATAAGGGAGAAAAGCTGAAGTTTGCAGAAATGCACACGACCTGTGCATTTGATAAATGACTTGTAAACATATGAGTGGATTAAATGAAATATATTTATATATATATATATGTATATATCCCACAGCCTGATTACATGCAATGCAAATATTGTATTTGCCACAGAAGTGAATTATTAATATTTAATAGAGCACTTTGAAGTACACAAAGAAATATTGTGTTTTCTTTTCGTGAACACGTTGGTATTAAGTGATTTATTCCAGGGCGCCTGGAAATAAAAAAAAAAGAATAAAATAAATAGATAAATAAATAAGTGTGAGCACGAGATGTGTTGAGATATATTTAGAGCGGTTAATAAGGTGCATTAATTATGCACATGTATGTAAAACTAATTAAATCAATCAGCCGCAGACGTAACTGAAGTGTGTGTGTGTGTGTGTGTGTGTGTGTGTGTGTGTGTGTGCTTCCTGTTTTTAAGACGTCATCATCAATGACGTGAATTCACGGCTCCGAATGTTCGTGATTCCTCTTATTCAATCACGTCCTCGTTCACATCGAGTTTTCCCATCGCGACAACGATTCCATTGTGTCGTCTACTTTCTTTCTTTTATTTTTTTGTGTGTTTTTTTTCCCGCTTCTGTTGCTCGAGTTTTCCCAGCTTTTATTTATCCCTCTCATTATTCACATATGATAAGCGGAAGCGTCGTCTGAAAACAAAGTCATTTATTTTTAAGGAAAATCCACACATGATAAATTATTTAAGGCTGCCGGGATTAGCGATGTGTGTGTGTGTGTGTGTGTGTGTGTGTGTGTGTGTGTGTGTGTGTGTGTGTGTGCAGGAGTTGCATTCAACTCTTCTTCTTCTTCTTCTTGATGTTAAATCAGGAGACGCCCGAATAATTGGCGACGTCCTCGACGCCGTTCTCGCTGTTATTCAAATCCGGCCTTTGTTGGACTTGTTTACAGCGATGTTAATTGGGGGGAGCGACCCCCCCCCTCCTTTTCAATCACACACACACACACACACACACACACGTTGGAGTGGACTCTTCCGTGTGTTTTCACATCTCCTGATTTCCGCTTGTTCCTCGTCTTTTCCCGCCTCCGCCGCTCGTCACGCAGCTGGAGTCCGCTGTCGCCCGTCGAGGAAGTTTCCTTTTAAGTGATTTAAATCAGCCGAGGATTCAGATGCATGATGATAATTATGTCGAAACAACGGGAAAAAAAACAAAAGTGTTAAAAGCGTTCTTCCATAGAAAGCTGCGGCGTGATGAATGAACCCAGAACAGCAAACATCTGCTGCTGCTTTTTGACTTTTTGATTATTAATGCTTTTTTTTAATGCATAATTAATTCCTGCTAATGAAAATCGATACTAATCCTAAACAGCAATTAATTCATTAAAACTAAGTTTTTGTCTACTTTTTTTTTCTTTATTAATACGATGGTTTTGGTTATTAATGGTGCAGCAGTTGAGGAGGAAACTCTCGTTTTTCATCTTCATTCGTTTTCACCTGCGTCGATTTGGCGAGAAAAGAGGTGTGTGTGTGTGTGTGTGTGTGTGTGTGTGTGTGTGTGTGTGTGTGTGTGTGTGTGTGCTTCCTGTCAGCTTCTTCCTGCTCACTGGTGGCCACGCCCACCCACGCTGCCAGGCCGCCGGCAGCCATGGGGGGGGGGGCACACAGGAAACAGGAAATCACAAGAGAGAGAGAGAGTGGGAGGGAGGAAGCCACGGGGGCGAGAGACAGCGGCCATGACACGTCACAGAGAGAATGACAGAAGGAAAAAAAAAAAAAGAATCTTGGGTGGTTCAGTGTCCCAGTTACCTCCTCGTAACAAAGGAGCAGGTTTTACCACATGGGGGCGCGTCCCTCCTCCTCCTCCTCCCACCTGAACACTCCAGTGAGAGCTTCCTGCCTCCATCTTTTCTCCATCAGTTAAGCAGCAGCAGAACGTTCCTGATAGAACAAAGGTGTCGCTTCTTCTCGCCATCGTTTGAACCCGGCGACCTCCGCCATTAAGGCCTCACGCCGTCCGTATAGAAAAACCTAAAATCGTGACAGGTGAAGATATTCGATCCAACTGGTCTAATATGAGCTATAATGACCTTATTCCACTGGAAGATAAACTTATTCTAATACGTTTTTGTTCCTGATTTGGCTCATTTTGCTCTTGTTCATATTTTCTTAAAATATAGAATTGACTAAAATCAGGAAAAAACTAAAACTTGAAGAAACAATAATTATCTGCCAATGGAATAAGATAATTCTACTTAATATTGGGATAAATTGCACTGAATTTTGCAGAATAAGATGAGAATTTGCTGTTACTCAAGTACTACTAAGTATTTTCAAGTGATGCAACTTTATACATTTACTTCACTACAACTTTATGTGTGTTTCAAAATGAAGATTTTAATAATTTCTGCAGTGTAGACGGTGGTTTAATAATAGTCAGCAATGCTATAAAATTAGCTTATTTAGTTTGTTTCCCTCTTGATTTAAAAATATATAAATGTTTTCAAGATAATATTAGTATTGTTTTTCTTAATCAAGACCAAATTGACTAAAATCAGAGATTTTTTTTTTATTAGAGGTAAATAGTTAACACTGACAGAGATGGAAAACTCTCAATAGTTAAAATCTAACTCTGCAGTGTCGTAGTGTCAAAAACTAACACTATAATGTGTGTATTTTAACTCTGTGTGTGTGTGTTTTAACACTATAATGTGTGTATTTTAACTCTGTGTGTGTGTGTTTTAACACTATAATGTGTGTATTTTAACTCTGTGTGTGTTTTAACACTATAATGTGTGTATTCTAACAGTGAATATGCATCAGATTCTATTAACACTGTCAATGATAATGTTAAATCTACTACTACGAATAATAATATTAATATACAAAAAAATCCCACTAAAGTTGCAGTTGTAAACCTGTTGTAGCACCACATGAATATATATATATATATATATATATATATATATATATATATATATATATGTGTGTATATATATGTATATATATATATACATATATACATATACAGTACTACTCGGAAAATTAGAATATTGTGTAAAAGTTGTTTTATTCATGCAATTCAACATAAAAGGTGAAACCAATACATTTTATAGACTCATTACAAGCAAAGTGAGATATTTCAAGCTTTTATTTGTTTTGATTTTGCTCATTAGGACTTGCAGCTTCAGAAAACCTCAAATTTAAAAACTCAGAAAATTAGAATACTGTTAAAAGCTTCAGTATTGAAGGCTCAAAGTGTCACACACTAATCAGGTAAGTAATCCAAAACACCTGCAAAAGGGTCCCGAGCCTTTAAAAAGCCTGTGTCTTTGGTTTAGAAGAATTCACAATCATGGGGAAGACTGCAGATCTGACAGTTGTGCAGAAAACCATCATTGACTCCCTGCACAAGGTGGGTAAACACAAAAAGTGATCGCAAAAGAAGCTGGATGTTCTCAGAGTGCTGTGTCAAAGCACATTAATGGACAGTTAAGTGGAAGGCAGAAGTGTGGAAGAAAACGGTGTACAAGCCGGAGGGATGACCGCAGCCTGGAGAAGATGGTCAGGAAAGGGCCATTCAAAAGTGTGGGGGAACTTCATAAGGAGTGGACTCAAGCTGGAGTTGCTGCTTCAAGAGAAACGACACGCAGGAGGATGCTGGACATGGGCTTCAAATGTCGTATTCCTGTTGTCAAGCCGCTCCTCACGAGCAAGCAACGCCAGAGGCGCCTTAGCTGGGCTAGAGAAAAGAAAGACTGGACTGTTGCCCAGTGGTCCAAAGTCCTCTTTTCTGATGAGAGCAAGTTTTGCATCTCATTTGGCAACAAAGGTCCCAGAGTCTGGAGGAAGACCGGAGAGGCGCAAAATGGAAGATGCATGAAGTCCAGTGTTAAGTTTCCCCAGGCTGTGATGACTTGGGGATCCATGTCAGCTGCTGGTGTTGGTCCCCTGTGCTTTATCAAGTCCAGCATAAACGCAGCTGTCTACCAGGACATTTTAGAGCACTTCATGCTTGCTTCAGCGGACCAGCTTTATGGGGATGCAGATTTCATCTTCCAGCAGGACTTGGCACCTGCCCACACTGCCAAAAGTACAAAATCCTGGTTCAACAACCATGGGATTACTGTGCTTGATTGGCCCGCAAACTCACCTGACCTGAACCCCATAGAAAATCTGTGGGGCATTGCCAAGAGAAAGCTGAACGGGAAGAGACCAAACAATAAAGAAGAGCTCAAGGCCGCGATTGAAGCATGTTGGTCTTCCATAACACCGGAGATGTGCCACAACCTGGTAGCATCCATGCCGCGCAGGATTAAGGCAGTCATTCGTTCAAAAGGGGCCCCAACCAAGTACTAAGTACAGATGCAACATTTTATTTTCAGAGGCCTGACATTTTTGTATTTAAAATCCCTTTTTTAAATTGATTTCAAGCAATATTCTAATTTTCTGAGTTTTTGAATTTCAGGTTTCTGAAGCTGTAAGTTCTAATGAGCAAAATCAAAACAAATAAAAGCTTGAAATATCTGACTTTGCATTTAATAATACTATAAAATGTATTAGTTTCACCTTTTATGTTAAATTGCCCGAATAAAACAACTTTTACACGATATTCTAATTTTCCGAGTAGTACTGTATATATGTATATATAAACATATATATATGTATATCTAAACACATATATATGTTTATAGATATATATATATATATATATATATATATATATATATATATATATATATATATATATATATATATATGTATATGTATATATATGTATATATATATATATATATATATATATATATATATATATATATATATATATATATATATATATATATATATATATATATATATATACTGGCTTTACAATATACCACATATCATGTGGAACTTGTGGTTTCTGGTGAAGATACAAGCAAAGTTTTACACCAAATATCCAATAGGACTTATTTTTTGGGGGGGGCACACAGGAGGCAGATGACCTGCTAACAATTATAATAAATAAATGAATAGAGGAATCTCAGGCCTTTAGTGAGGATGCAGCTGAAGCGGCGTTCCTGCTTCCTGGATGAGTTTTGTCAGTCTGAGGAATCTTCTCCAACAGCAGGACCACAGATCCTCTTTTTTTTCCCGTTTCTCTGCCTGTCTCCTCCCGTCCGCGTCGCGCCGCTCATCCGTCACTCTACGCTGTTTTTCCCCGACGCCTCGGAGCAGCAACAGAACCTCCCCCCACACCTTCCTCCTCCTCCTCCTCCTCCTCGTTCCCGCCTTTTAGGGAGAAACCAAACCAGCGTCATCATCGTCGTCACGTGGTTCCTGTAGCGTCGTCTTTACCTTCGCCGCCATGTTCCCGTTAAGCCCGATGGCGTCATCCGTTCGTCCATTCACCAGCTGACAGATACCAGAGGGGGGGTGAGGGGGGGTCTGTCAGGCTTCTACAGGCCTCTACCAGTTCACCATTCACTCCATCATTTCTTTTTTATTCATTTCATTTTTTTGGGTTCTCGCCGGCTCATTAGCGACGATGTGGCTTTTTGATGCCGAGCGTGTGTGTGTGTGTGTGTGTGTGTGTGTGTGTGTGCGTTCCCTCTGAACCTGCTGATTACATAACCTGATTATACAGGAGATGAAAGCAGAGAGGAAGAGGAAGTGGATAAAAATGCCACAAATAAAAGAGTCTGCTAATTTACTCCAGCCATAAAGTAAGGGACTAATACTTTCTTGAAAAAGATAAAATAC
>JAYKQN010000012.1:24002500-24140000 GCA_036785175.1 Eupleurogrammus muticus | reverse complement strand
AGGCACCTCTCGCTAACCCCGTGCATCGGCAACAAAGACACCTGCATCCCCCGCCGGAAAAAAAAGGAAAAGTGCAGCTCAAAGCGTTTGTCATTTTTAATCTAACGCTCCCGCTGGGAGAGAAACCGGCATCTGCAGAACGTTTGGTGGGAAAACAGCTGGTCAGCCCACTCTGGTCTGTCCATGTGGCCCAAAACGGCCACGACCGTCCGTCAGGACGCTGGAAAACCTGAGAATCGTGTTTTAAATGAAGGATTCGGAGATTCGTTGAGTTCCGCAGGTGTTGTTGCACGAACTTCTGCAATCGTCACTTGTTTTTGTGGGGTTTTTTTTACGCTGAATCGGAATGTGAAGCTGGTTATTTCGTGTGTTTGGGTTTTATCGTCTCGTTGTTTCTGGAGGTGGTCGCAAGAGTTAGAAGATAAACTTGCAGATGTGCAGCCTCGTTTTCTTCATCAACACTCGTAGTTTGGCCAAAAATGTGAAAGTTAAGTTAAAATTAACTAATCTAATTTACAAAATAAAGGCAATTTTCACACTCATAGTATCAAGTACCAATATATCAATGTGAAAATATTCCACGATTCGTAAAGATCTCACTTTGCTAAAACCACATAAGCACTATCAGCAAAAGGGACCTCAAGTATCATAAGTAAAAAGATCTGTTTCATACATTCATGCATTTTATAGACTTAATATTCTGGATTTTACACTAAAAATCACCATCAGCATGATGTATAACGCTGAATATTCGTCTTAAATAAGCAAACCTTTAAAATAAAAGAACAAATATTTAATCAATTATCTTAATCTAAATCAACGGTTGTCCAGGGACCCCCCAGGGGAAGAAATATTGTATTTAAATTCCAAGTTTTCTACATTTTCTTCAATATCTGAAAGCAGAAATCTTCTCATGAGGGCGAATCAGTTTGGAGGAACCTTGACATGAGAAAAGATTGAAAACCACTGCTGGATTATGTAGATTATCAGATTTAATGTAGGTTTCATGCATAATATGTGTGTTTAATTGAGTGTGAGCTTCTACTTTAACAGTTTTGTTCTTTTGTTGTGAAATTTTGAGGGTTTTAAAGACTCTGCAAAAAAATAATAAATAAATAAGAGAGTATCAGTGCTCTCCTGGAAATATCTCAAAATGTAAGAATTGCATCAGCCGACTCGTTTTTCCCGTCACACCCCCCCCCACAACCACCGACCCCCCCATCATCATCTGCAGCGTTTCTCACGTTTCATTTCTCCAAAGCCTCTTCACTTTCCCTGTCAGTCGAAAAAGTCTAAAAAAAAAAACCCTCTAATGTGGTGTCTCTGAAAGGTGAGGGGAGGACAGGGTCAAAACAGACAAATAAGTGGGGAAAAAAAAGTGGAACCACATGGCAACCCCCCCCACCCCTGACTTTTTTTTCCTGCACAGACGAGCACCTTCGCTCACTAACTCCCACTGTTCACCTCTTATCTTTTGTTTGCTGTGAAGTTGGACGTATAGAGCGAGGCCCTATCAGAAATCACAACCAGATGAGAACGATGGAGGGGGGGGGGGTGGTGGAGGGAGAGACAAAGAAAAGCTAAAAGCGTTTCAAGCTATTGCTGAAACAATCCAATTACTATGCCTATCAAACTTAGCTTCACAGGTTATAGCTTCTAATTGCCTGACAAAAATTGACACTTCAGTCGCAACAGAGTAATATAATAGGGGGCCAAATTAAATTTGATCGAGGGGCAGAAAACGATGCTATCACTCAGCGGTGCGGAAAAGAGGAGATCAACTAGCATGATATAATGGATCAAAAATGAAAATTATTCATTAATCGCGTTGGGTTTTCCAATAATGGAAATGACACAGTTCAGACGTCTTCCTAAAAACACTATTAATTAAAGGGATGATAGATCTAACAAGGAAAGAGAAATATCTCCACCTCCTTCCCCTCCTTCATCCTTGTACACTTCTTTCTTCTCTTCTCGCTGTGTCTTTGTTTTCTTTCCTCCTCCCCCTCTCCCTGGTTCCTTTCTTTTAAATTTCTCATTTAGTACAACATCCGTGTGGATTCTCCTTTTCGTCATCTCACTTCGTAGGGTTCTGCTACCCAACGCGAACCCAGCAGGGTCACGGAAAAGTCTTCAAGTTTCAAGCTGTCAGATTTTGGAAAAGTTTCAGACTTTGACCTGGTTTCCTGTGTGAGTTTATTGCTCTGACTGAAAGTGCCAATCATATATGTTGGTGTAGGAGATGCTGGGACACCACAGGTCACAGAAAACCACCTGATGTCTGTATTTTACCTCAGAAAGCTGCACAATGAACAGCCAAACTGAATATCTAATGAACTAATGAATAAAGACGATAATCAGGAACAAATCGTTAACATGCTACGATTGGTCCTAGGTAGACTTTGCTTTATTTTATAAGGGGTCACATGCTAACAAACATTGTAAACTGATAGTCTAAAATCTGTAGTTTTCTGGTCGTTCTCTGTCATCCTGCACCATTAGCACATACATGGATTCATGGGTACCATGGCAGTGAACATCTCTCATTCAGATCATTTAGGAGATCACTTTCTTAAAAAAAATTCAGCTGATGGATTCAATGTCAGCTTCACCTTTGAATGTAATATTGCAAAATGCTGTGGTTGTTTGTGCTTTTTCAAACAGTGCAGTGCATTGAAGTTTGCTTGGAACTGGAACTGGACCAAGACCCATGTGTATATATATATATATATATATATATATATATATATATATGCTGTTCCTAGATTTATCTGAGAAAGCGTTGCTGTGAGTCCAAAAACAAGCATATCGCTGTGTCATAAGTAATAAGTATAAAAACTAAAAAGCATGTTTGGCTTGAGTCTTACATGGCCGAATCAGTCAGGTCTTAAGATCACGAGTACAGGTCTGCAAGGGGGTAGCGCCTAATTCTGGGCCCTGTAACCTCTCAAGACGGTATGAAGATTGTATGCCCATGTTAAAAGTAGCCTAATTCCTGCATGTTGTCCTGAACAACTGTTTGGATTTAGATTATTTCATCATGGTAAATTTCCATTGGGTCGCACTGCCCTGCTTTAATTGGTCCATGCATGGTGTTAATCAATGCTAAAACAACTATGAGATCACTCTACCATGGTACAGTGTGTTTTAAGATGTTAAAAGGCCAATCCTTTAGTACCTTGGGTTTATAAGGTCCAAGTTGTAAAGAAGACCAACTGAGTGTCTCAATCAGATCCGATATTGATGAATGGTTCTTAAATTCACCACAGGAGTTGATGCACCCAGCCATTATCTGTGGTTGGACTACACCAATTTGTGCCTCCAAGCCCCCCCCCTCAGTAGTAGTACTGTAGCCCAAAGTTCATTCTCTAATGATGTTATGTGTATTAAATTATGACACCAATAACCTGGAGGGGATAATTCACTCATTCATCAATAACTCTAGATTTTTATCGACAGTAGCGTGAGCGCCACCAAGCGATGGTGCCGCCGAGCCCCTGTGATTGGCTGAGAGCCGTGTCACTTTCATCTTGTGGCCTTTGCACGACCTCATCACACACACACACACACTCGTTCCTCCGTACACACACTCGCTCGTTCCTCTCGCTGAATGTCCAGGAGTAAGGCAGCAGACTTTATTTAATCTGTTTTCCTCAGCGTTAATTGGGTCAAAGCTTCCTTCTCTGCCTTCTTGATGTGCAAATGAATGTGGCATCGAGGGACGCCCGCCCATCACTCCACAGGCGCATTTACAGGACACCTCGGGGTGCCAGGCCGCCGTCTGTGACCTGTATATGGCAGATGAAGGAGGGGCAGGGGGGTGTAAGGTTGTCAGTACCGACCTGGATCAGAGAGACTGGAGCTGAGGAAAAAAAAAAATCCCAGAGTTAATTATTGTGGTGGAAGCCCGGAGGCCGTACATGTCACCCCCACTCCTAATGAAGTTTACCTTCGCCGTCCTGCAATACTGGAGTTTATGTGATGTTTAATAATGTATGTGGCGGATCAGAGGAGTGTACAAGAAAAGGTCACAAAGCATAACTACATGTACACACTGCTTGATGCATCTATGCAGGTCTCTTCTCTTTAGCAATGAGCTAAATGATTATGTTAGGCAATAATTATGGGTGCACTGATTTGTGCAGATACTGACCATTAAGCGAATCAGGCAAGTCAGATGGTATCAATCCACATTAGATGCATTTTTCAATCAATATCATTAGTTTTAGCTTCTTTCCTTCATTAATTTTGTCATACTCAGTGAAGTAGTAAAGGTAGCACTGATCATAGCTTCGCTATAAATACAGTAAAAAATTGAGATCTACACGACAGATTGAAAATATCAAATCAAAATGTAGCGTCACGCGGTGCCAAAGCCGTTTAGCAGTATTACCATGTGAATGTATAGCAATCAGCGCCTATAAATTGAGTCCAGTTCTCCAATACCAACCTCACAGCTTGACTCAGAATCACTGTGCAGCTCCGCCGTTATTTGACATAATTGACATTGACCATAATCCTCTCGCAAAACAATTTATCATCAGACACAAAGCGACGAAGAGCCTACACATCCCAGGCCGGGCAATCACTGAGAGCTAGTGGCACCCCTTCCAGTAAGATAATTGGGTATCGATGGCCAATGATCCCCTCCATTTCGCCTCTTTCCACTTGGGCGCACTGCTGGAACGCCAAGACAAGCCAATCACACCCCCCGCTGGGAGGGCGGAGCCCGGGCACCCCCGGGGAGAGCTAGCATGAACTGCTTCTTCCCATCCTCCATTAATTGGATAAACTTCCCGGGTAAAGTGAAGAGTAGAGCTGGGAAGAAAGAGAGCTTGAGTAGCGCCGACACTTAAAGGGATTATTCCTTATATTAAAACTAGCAGCACCCAGTATTCACTTGTTTTGTGAATGAAGTGTTACGTAACCAATCAGTGATGTTCTGTCCCCAAAGGATGTATTCATGACTTGGAATACGTAGATGAAGGTATAGAAAGGACTTTCAACCAATAAATGCAATGGAAATGCTCAACAGGTCATTATATTAACATAATAAAGACATATTTTACAGTGATCAGTATGGGGAGTGGCAGCAGGGGGTCTTCTATGACAATACTACACTTCAGTCTTTAGTTTCTGTGCACATATATGGTCTCAAAGTTTTCCATTGATTGACACCATGCATGATCCAGTTGAAGCATAGGGTTGGAAGATAGCCAGCATGAAAAGCTGAGTTTGCCCACCTTTGGTTTGATGGACAGCAGTGTGTACCAATGGAATTTTCCCACGATGAGACCGTCCAAATCTGAGCCAGTAACCAGAACTTTTAAATGACATGTGGGAACTGTTCTATTTACAACTTAGGCTTACCATTTTCGCGAAAAAGGACTGTTACTTAAGAGGTTACAACATAAAAATGAATGTGAGGGAACCTGAAATGTTAGGAACGATCCTTCATACGGCTTTGCTAGGTCAAATTTGAAGTAATATGTATGTGTATGGTATTAGAGATTCAAGTAGTAAAGGGGAAAAATTGTCCTTTTAAGCTTGCAAGATATTCTTAGATGACCTCAGGCCACCAGTAAGACCTCAGTAGTGGGCACCCCTTGGTTACGGGTTCATCAAACCCCTTGGGTAACGGGGGCCACTGGCCATTAAGTCATCATGGCTGATCTACTGCCTCCCCCCTCCCCCGTCCCCCCCGTCCCCTTACAACCCACAGCCCAATAATGATCAATGACCTAGAGCCGCCCCTTCACCTCCCCTGCTCTGCCTCCTCCTCTTATTCCTCTTCCTCCAGCGTTTGGCGGGCACCAAGGCCACAAGGGGTGGAGGGAGGAAAAGGCTGTGGTAGGAGGGGGGGGGGGTGCACAGTAGCTGGTTGGATGGAGGACAGGTGGAGTCCAGCCCGGGGTCAGCTGCTGGGACAGGCGTCACATAAATCAACCTGACGTGTTCACCCAGGCCTGCATGCTTAAGCCTGGTACTCCAGCCAGCGCCAGGCCTTCTAGCTCTCCACCCGCCAGCACACCCCCCCCCCATCCCCATCCCCAACCATCCTATCCACCACCACTACCCCCCCTCCTCCTGTTGCCAAGGCTCAGTTCAAGGGGTGAGTTTGGAATGGGTCAGTGGACAGGCTTCCAGAGCCCTCGGTAGGAAAGTCTTCAGGTGCCTTCTGGTATGTTTGGTGCAATGCCAGTGATGAGCGGGGCAGGGGTTTGCATTGGATGGATGGGGGGGCAGCTCAAGTACAAGAGCTTAAACAACTCTGGGGGACAAGATGGTCATCGCCAGAAAATGAGATTTCATTGACAGTGACTGCTTTTTTGTTTTTAGCACCATGTGAAACTCATATTCTTCTTTATAATGGAAAACCATAGTGTGAATTGCAGCGTGTATAGTTAAAATGATCTCTGAGATGAAAGTACTTATCTGACAACAAGAATTTATCTTTATTTTCTATGATTTCTACATCCCTGGTAACTGTGTTAAATGTCATTTTTCTGTCAGACTACAGCTAGATGAATGGTGGGTCTGTATAAAAGAAGGTGTTGGGTCCATTTGATGGTTGACTGGCACTCAAGGCCACATGAATAAAGCAATCAAGTAAGATATTACTCACTACTCATTAAACTGATTTTACACACACTTTTAGAGTTCAAAAAAAGAAAATGCCAAATAGGTTTGTTTCCTTTGGATGCGTATTGCATTTACTTAAAAAACTGATTCATTCATTCATTTTTTTCTCTATTTCTGCTCCTGCTGTTTTGCTTTCTGTTAGAATTTCTTTTAGCCCTGTTTTACAGGGTAATTTTTTTTTTCAGAATTATCGTGATACTTTGAAATCCCACAAGCAACTCTCTATGATCTCTATATTTATGGTGGTTCCTGCAATAATTCAGAAAGAAAAAACTGAGTTGAGAGAACAAAAATTATTTGGAAAATTTGTCAGAAAAACCAAAGAAATCACTACTTACGTGCAAATACACGCATAGTTTGCACCAGTTATTTTTGTGTAAAAAATGTTGATGCAAAGCAAAGTTAATATATAATATAAACCTATATAAATATATATAAATAAATATAAATAAATACAGGATGCATTATGCATGGCTGGTAAAAAGAGTAGAAGAAGACGTTGCTGTACGGAAACACAAGAGAAAAGTGAGATATTTAGGATTTTTTTCCAATTGGGCAACTTGTGCTAATCCTGTGTTAGTCTGCGAGCTAAATGTTTGTTACCTCAGAACTTATTGGACAAACTTATTTCTATGATTACAAAACTCAGTTGGCAGCTCAGCAAATGACAGGAATCCACCTTGTGGATTTCAGACATCAGTCGGCTGCCTCCATGATTACACGGCTCACGTTTGGTGTACATATCACACACTTTACATTAAAGGTTGCGGGAAAACTCACAGAACAAGCCGCTCCATCTACATCTGGAAGCCTTGTTCTATCCTCCAACATAATTTGATTCTGCCTTCTCCAGGGTCTTTTATCCATTTCTCAAGTTATCTTCCTGAAGTTCCTGTTAATGCCTTTCCCCCACTTTTGCTCCCAAATTCATTATTTTTCCTACTAATCTCTGGAGTGGATAAGGGAAAAAAAAAAAAAAAAAACACTCCCCAAATCCTTCAAAACTGCTGCTCGCCAAGTCTTGAAAAAAAAAAAATATTATTGCCCCTGTTAAAATTAATACTCACTGCCAATAAACTATTGATAACTCCATGCCTTCAAAGTTGCTGTGGCACCTGGGATTGCACGGAGGGGATATTGAAAAAGATTTTGAGGGGAAAGGGAAAAAGAAACGGCGAGGGCAAATTAAATTGCCATCTCGAACTCGTCTGTTAAGGATTAGCGGTTAATTGTAATTTGCGCGGCGCGTCCCCGGCCATCGGCGCCGCGTCGCCGCGACGTCGCCTGCCAGCCGCCGATAGAACCCCCGCTGCTCCCGCTGCACGTAATTGGGAGAAGAATCACGGCGACTCCGATTCGCCCGGGGGGGGGGGGGTAGTGGAGGTTCGACTCTCCGTTGCATAACCCCCGCTTCAAAGCGGCCTTTTGTTCGCCGCCAACTGTTCGCCACGTCCTCCGTTTTGGCCTTTTTTTAGGAGGCAGAAAAATTCATCAATTAAAGACATTTTGTATTGTGGAGTCGCTCGTCAACATCTGACAGCCAACGTGTAGGAGTCATGTTTATACACGGAGGAATTAAATGCAATCTGTGTGTGTGTGTGTGTGTGTGTGTGTGTGTGTGTGTGTGTGTGTGTGTGTGTGTGTGTGTGTGTGTGTGTGTGCAGCTGGTAAATTCCACCTTACAACCTTGCATTTCGTCCCAGTGCAAAAAAAAAGGAAATTTTTCACCTGTCACACATCCCAAAAAAAAAACCCACAAAATCCCCTTTTCATACACATGGGTGATAAAACCATATGTTGAATAAAAAATGTGTGTGTATGTGCATCGTGTGTCTGCAATTCTGCAAACAGATTGGATATAAAAAGATAAAGCAGCTACAGATGGGTAAAAGTTTTTGGTTGTTTTCCAAAAAAAAATCATAAAAAGGAAAAAACTTAAGAGCTCCTGTATTATTTTTTTTTTTGGAAAGAAATGAAAGATGGAACTTGTGAGAGTGCACACAAGTTAGAATAAAATGGTTTAACAGTAATGTCAAACAACAATATTAAAAAACATGCTTCCTATAATTTTTTTTCCCTGAAATTACACAGTTTATTTGACAACCTGTAAATGTCATCGAATCTCTCGGGTTCAACAGATTCTCATGAAAACAGTTTGTTTGATATCTTGTGAAAAGTTCCACTCAGATTTTGTGCTTAATCCTATAATATAACCCTTACCCATAACCCTTAAAAAAATGTTCTTATGTTCCTCAGTTATAGAATATATAACTATATGTAGCTAGAAATACTTGGCTAGGTTTAGGGAAAAGTTAAATAATAAAAACTTGTGCAGCTTTTGGACATTTATTGATCTCTTGATGAGTGAATCTGTCTAAAAAATCTAAAAATTCAGTAAGTTTATGCAACTCACTCTAAACCAGGCAGGAATTCATGTACAGGTACTACATGCATAGTTGCATGCCTTAGCATAGATGTGTGTAAGTCTGTGCATGTGTGTGCATGTGTGTGTGTGTGTGTGTGTGTGTGTGTGTGTGATAGGGAGATTAGTTGTTGGGCATTCAATTCCACGCCGCTGACCTTACTGTGGCCTCTGTGCTGCCATTAGCGCCACAGAGAGGAGCTTTTAGAGGAAATCTAATCTGCTCTGCATCGGATCTGTCCACTTCAGAGCACTGAGCAAGAAACACACCCGATACCACCCCCCCTGCACACACACACACACACACAGATGAAGATAGACACACAGATAGATAGAATCACACAAACACACACACACTCAGAGATAAAGGTAGATACCACCATGCACCATTGCACACGCACACACACACACGAGCAATACATTCAGACACCACATTTATTTATTTTTTTTTTTTTTAAAAGCTGCACACATCTGGATTCTTGTAGCAACAGGTGTAGATTCACCTGACAGGCTGTGATTTCAGTCAAAAGGAACATACTCTGACCCACGTCCACTGACTCAGGCTTCACACTCGCTTTACGATCTGTGCCTCAAACCTTCCAAGTGTTGAAAACTCCAAGGGCGACATATGTATGTATGTATTTTAAGAGGGGGGGTCTATTTGTTTTGCAGGGATGCATGATGAGAATTGGTCTTGTGACCTTGTTTCTTGTATTTTTTCACCTACACATCTGTCCTATATTCACCTCATTATCCTATATCCTGTATTTCCTGTCTGTTGTCTCAACAAATATTATAAACACCACTGCAGTGCACATAGTATGTAGACGTATGCATACAAGTAGAGAAAAGTAAAAGCCTAAGCTGTTTTTCATGTTTGGCTAAATGGGTGAAATACTGTACTGTTAATGGACAATTATTCATTGGGTAGGATATGGATCAGACTTCTGATAAATCTAATTTTTTCCTGTATAGTGTAACACCTGGACAGGTTACTGTTGTATGTGGTTCTAAATAAATCAGTTAAGACCCAGATTCTGTTCTGTTAGGTCAGGGGTCGGCAACCCTGGTCCTACTGTGGCTGCAGGTTTCAGTAACACACCTGATTCTAATAATCAACCATCAGCTCTCTGGCTGAGGACCTTCATTAGAATCAGGTGTGTAGCTGCATGGTTGGAACAAAAAGCTGCAGCCACTGCAGCTCTGTTGGACCAGGGTTGCCTAGCCCTGCGTTAGGTGATAGTGCTGGGATTTTCTGAGGTTCTGTGAATGCATTTAGGAGTAATACGACTATAGCCCATAGTAGCTTGTGTTAGTGCAAAGAATAAACTAGCAGCTACACCGGATAAAGTCTTAACATCTAGTTTTAGAGAGATGTGACAATCCTTTGTTATTTTTCTCTCGGAAGAATCAGGACAACGGAGCTTTGAATTGTAACTTAAGCGCCGGGAAGCAACATAAGGAGGAGCTGTGATACGGAGCTTTACACTGTGAAGAAAGTGCTGCTGGATGATGGCGCTGCGACATGTAAGTCTATGGGATTTTAATGTTTATTGATACTGATGATTTTTGGATATCTATTGAAAAATTTTAAAGTTCTATCCAAGTTGAGGTTGATTAAATAGATCCTGCCTCTCTGGTTTTCTACATTTAGGTCCAACAGCAATGTTCCCTGATGCTTAAAGACTCTCCAACACACGTCTGTTGATTTTAACACGTTTGCTTGGATTACTAATGTCAGTTTTTTGGGGGGTTTTACATTTTGTTTCCCAACACTGGATTGTGCTGTAGGACAGATTGTCTGGTTAATCATTGCTAGAGGCAACAGGTGTGTATCATTAGCTGCACTCAGCACTGAGTCACTATCCGTCAAGTTGAGGTAATAAAGGATAAAACTGTTCTGTAGTAAATTATCTTCTGTGGAATTCAATGCACCTGTAGCTGTGTGTGTGAGTGAGTGTGAGTGGGGGAAACAGGCAGAAACAGGAATTCCATGTTAGTGTCGTTCTTTACGTTATGGAAGTGTGTTGTCAGCCGGACAACCCCCATGATAACCTCAGATGGTACGTTCCACTTAGGTGAAGCTGAGAAGGTGAATGGACAGTCATTGGTTTAATGAAGGGAAATAAGGGAAGAGGTTAACCTGCAGACATTTTATGTTCTGCAGCATTGGTTGAACTTTCCCAGGCCTATTTATTTATTTTTTAATGAACTTTGAGCCCTTAACCCGACCTGTATTAAGCTACTAATAAAACAGTGGTTTACGTAGGTGGGTTTGTCAAAACATTTTCTGCTATGTCTCTAAAATCTTTTCTTGCTCGTGGTATTCAGAGCATGTGGAAATGTAGTTTTCGTAGAACGTAGGACAGTTTGCATCCTGAACAGTTATTAAATTGTGCTGTAGATAATGACGCCAGACTTTGACAAGGAGGAAGCATGCATAGGAAAAAAAGAGACATTCCTTGTTCTTAAAAATATTACTAGTGGTAAAATGGTGTTCACAACTTCCACAGTTCTGAGGTGAAAACTTAAATTCCTGCACGGCACAAACACCGAGAGAAGACTTCTGAGATGAGGCGATGCAGATGAGCGTTCTGACAATCAATATTTGCATAACATAGCATCAAATCAAAGCCCATTAATTGATAATTCTGCATTCCGTCTTATCTGCTGGGCTATCAGAGACCACATTTAAAATTAAAAGACTCGATCAGACTCATTTAAAAACAAATAAATGGAGTCTGTGTAACCAGTGGCTAAATAGTCTGATAACATCAATAGTATATATTCTCTCTGTTCTCCTCACTATATTTCTTTGTCATAACAAGCTCAAAGGAATTAAGAGGGCTACAAAAATCCCCTCTGACCTTTCCTCATTAATTTTAATGGTGTGTCTCGTGGAAAAGGGAAACAGGACTCATCCCGTATCTTCCCTTCATAAATCTCCCGAGATAACGACACTGAATTGAAATGATATTCCAAAGACCTTTGCCAAACACCAATTTCATTATCTTACCATCTTGAAATAAAACAAACAACACAGATCTCCAGTCAAACAGAGGCTCAGCGCTCGGCTCGTGGGAGGCGTGAAGCTGCAGAGAGACAGAGAGAAACAGAGAAAGCAAACTCTGGGTGACTTTGTCCAGTGGTTTTGGTCTGAAACTGGAGCACACGTTGAGATATTAGACCCGGCTACCAGGGGTCTCTCAGGTGTTTGTTTTGTGAACGTTTTGCTCCCCCGTGGCCATAAAACGCCGCTTTAATCTTTGACCCGTGAAGCCGATTACCTCACAGAGACTATAAAAGCTTTCCCTTTTTTCCCTAGAAATAACACTGCATCTTCGCTATTTCCCAGAGACTGGGTAGATAATAGTCCGGAATAGGGGGAATAAAAAAGAAAATAGTGGAAGCAGACAATCACCTTATTCCTCCTCTTCCCTAAAAGCTTCTCCTTGCCCCCCCCACATCCCTTCACCTCTCTCTACCTCCTCCTACTCGGTCTCATTTCCAAACCATTACACTGTTCTGCTCAGCTGAAGCGTGTCCATATATTCTTAAAGGGCTGGTTAAACTTAATCATTAGGCTAACAAGCTCCTTGCCCTCCAAATGATCATCCGCAGAATTAGAGGGATTTGTTCTGGAAGGTGAGCCAGTAACCGGGACGGGAGGCAAAAAAAAAAAAAAAAAAGACGCCGGGAAAGGAAGGAAACGACGGCTCACTTGTCCCTGGACAAAATGAATAAGAGGAAACTTTCGTATCTCCATGTACATCAATATGTTCCATATCAACAGCAGGTCAATATCATGTTCCTCTAATCTAGTGGTCCTCCCATCCATTTTATAGACCCCTTTATTCCTCACGAGGGTCATAGGGTCAATCACACAGGGACAAGTCGCTGGTCTACGCTCATACCTACGAACTATTTATGGTGCTTTAACACCACTGGGTTTGCTTTGGTCTGCACCAGGATGAAATGATTAGGTCCAAATGAATCTAAATTGGTCCAATAGATGTTTCATCAATGGTTATCTTCAAACAAACTGAAATTGAATAATGAGTATAGTGAATAGTTCGTTTGGTGCATACCAACTGCTGTTGGTGCCCCCAATTAACCCAAGGACTGACGTAGGAAGCTGGAGAACCTGGAGAAACCCCCCATAGACACAAGGAGAAAAGGCAAACTCCACTCTGAAAGGTCCCATACCAAGTCCTTGAACCTGCGACCTTCTTGCTCTGAGTCTATCTAGACCAGGAAGTACGTAATCCTGGTCCAGGAGAGCCGCAGTCACACACCTGATTCTACTAATGATGGACTGTAATGATTGTTCAGTACAATCAGCTGTGTAAATGCTGGGTTGAAACAGCCTCTCTAGCTAGCTGTCTAGGAGCAGGTTTGCCTACTGGTCTAGACAAACCAGTGACAGAGTCTGGAATGTGTCGCTCGTTGTCGGGATCGATGACCTTCAAACCGGAAACGTCACACTGAAACCTATCAGGACGCCACATACCTTAGCTGGAGTGAGTGGGGACGCCATGCCATGGCGGTGGCAGCAGGAAAACCGAACTGATAAGAGTTACTCGCACCCTGGAACACCGGTGTGTGTGTGTGTGTGTGTGTGTGTGTGTGTGTGTGTGTCTCGGGGGCTCAGAAATGAAGTGTTCCTCTCCTAAATCCCAAAAACCTTAATCCCAAACGAGCGCCCGGGAGCGGACAGGAAATATCACCCCTCTGTGAAGGTGTAAAACCCACTCACACACACACACACTCACACACGAGAGGCTGGTATACGATAAAAAGCAGCTAATGGAGAACGCCGAGCCATCAGTGTTGAAAGCGGACGGCGTGCCAGCGTTTTCCATTCCGCCGTGTAGTGGCGGCTCTCAGGAAGTGTCCCCGCTATCGCGCCCATTAATTGTCTTCTATTGTGCGCCCTGCTTCAACCAATATATTATGCTAATGTCGGCGGCTACGCCTGCTACGTACTGTTTACTATACTATACGTGTTTTCTTTTAGACCATCTGGCTCGGCATGTATGACCCGCTCGGAAATGCATGTATGTGCTAATTAATTAGCATAGCTCAGGAAGCAATTATACTGTGATGTAGACCCTCCTGACACCCCCCCCACCCCACCACACACACACACACACACACACACACATCCACTCTCCCGCTCCTACTAGTCTTTCGTGGCACTTGAACACACTTCATTAGCTTTGATGTGTGGAGGACCGAGCGGCGGTCCAAGTCGCCATCGCTCGGCATCTGTCCCCGGCTGTTTGCTCAGGCTGAGGCTGGACGGGCCAAAAGGGCTGCGTTCAGAGGCCATCTGGTGTCAAACGCTGCAGCAGCCCGGGTCGGATGCACACACACACGCGCACACACACGTACACATTAGCGCAAAGTCGAGCCCTGTGTTGTACGAGTACACCGAGTGACACATAAAGCAGTTGGCATGCTATGCACGTCATTCGCGGCCTTCTCACGGCTTCCTGACAGCGAATGTTTAAAGGTTGTTTTCTTCTTCTTCTTCTTCTTCTTCTTTGGATCTTAGTTTCACTTGTGCAAATGTATGAACGTGGATGCATTCGTAACGCTTTCTAGGATGCACCTGATTAGCAGAATTCTTGCGTTTAGTTGTGCAGATTTCAAAACTGACCAGCCGCTGCCTTTTTCTACATGCACATGATTTAAAAGAGTAGTGTTTAAGTCCAACAGATTTATTATTGTTTGATTTGTTGGTTTATAAATAGTTTGTAATAGTACACTTCTGTTGAATGATAAGCATTGAATCCTTAGGTTTTGAGGTTCTCCCACACTTCAGAGAGCAGGTGATGTGCAAAGTGTAAAGGATGTGGGATACTTAATGTATGCATGATTAAATGTGAAAACTAAGATGGAAGTGAAGTGTTTATTCATAGAAAGTAAGTAAATAAGTAATAGAAGTAAACGGATAATGAAACAATCCTGTGCATTGATATTTCAACATTTCTATTATTTTAATGCGTCTTACAGCACATCTGTGTACTGATTTCATAACTCTCTTTAAAATGTGTGTTAGCTTCAGTAATATTTTATATTGAAATCAGCTATAGATCCTATAAACGTCAGTGCGAGTGTCAAACTATCCAGCCGTGTGTGTGTGTGTGTGTTGCTGCTGTCTGTATTCTCCACAATGTCAGGAGTGATTTCATTTGAATATACAGTATCAACTTATCCAAATGAGGGTATTTATATTTCATGTCAGGGCAGGCGTCCGCGTGTCAATTCCAACACGTGTAATCTATCATTACCAGCAGCGGAGCATACAGTAGCAGTCGGCTAACATGAACCTATGACTGGGAACATGAATCTCATTAACACGTGATAAAGAGGGAAATGTGCGAAAGGAACGTGGAGGAGCCGCGCGAATCAATCCTCGGGAACGAGCGGGAGCGCGACAACTTCTTTCTGTTTCTTTCCGAAGGCGGAATTATGTTCGTGCGGCTTTGAGAGAGTGTGTGTGTGTGTGTGTGTGTGTGTGTGTGTGTGTGTGTGTGTGTGTGTGTGTGTGTGTGTGTGTGTGTGTGTGTGTGTGTGTGTGTGTGTGTGTGGTTGCAGGGTCCATGTTGCGTGTTTGTTTGGATGTTGTGTTTTTTTGATTTCCTCCTCAGCTGAACACACAAAGCTACATTTTAATGTGGATCCAGACTCCTGGTTTGGTCCCATGCATATTCATGGTGAGCTCAGACCGGGGCGGTGGTGGCGGTGACACTGGGGGGGGGGTGTTGGAGGTGTGTGTGTGTGTGTGGGAGGAAGGGGTGTGTGTGTGTGTGGGGTGGGGGGGGGGGTGAGGCGTGCTTGTCGGAGTGTGTCACGTTTCCAGACCAGCGAATTTTTTTGATTAAAGTCCCTTATCCGTTTTATCATGCATATCCTCGCTCTGATTAAAGTGATCGGAGTCTATGACACTCACAATGTCAGAGCAGGGAACCCGGGAGCACCTCGCCCCCCCTCCCTCCCTCTGTCACTCTCTCTCCATCTCCATGTCTCTTTATGCCACCCCCCCCTTCCTGACTCCCTTATAATGCATGCTTGGAATGTGTAAATCTCCTACTGGAGATACTGGAGACGTTGATGTCCCGCTGACGTCTGTAGCAGACAATGAAACGGCTCTGAAGCTCAAACCCGTACGCTAACAACGCTTTAAAGTGCTTCATGTATTAATGTGTTCATGCAGAGTCGTAGCTTCGTGCGACGTTTTGCAGGTTCCAGCATCATTCCTGTTGTTCATGATGGTTGCTAAAATCTGGGATTATACTTTTACAGGAGCAGGTCAATACATTGGAATAAAACCAATGCATTATTTCCTTCTTGATATTTGCAAAAACTTGTAAAATGCAAAAAAAAGTGACTATGTTCAATTTATTATTAGACATAAGTGTCTGCAATCAAATTTAAGTTTCACCTTTAACCAGATTTGTCATGTCTCAGGCCTACGGAGAATAATCCTCGTGTTACTGTAGGGCTGGATATCATTTCCATATGTTACACATGGATTCACATTGCTCTGTTTCATTCACACAGTGCGTACTGTCATTGAAACCCACTCACTCATTAGCGATTGAGTGATTTCTTTCAAAGCAGAAACTGTCAGCGGACTTCAATGCGAACAACACCCACGTATTTAAATAAGGTTTTTAAGTAAAACCTCAAATCTTACGTGTTGGTTTCCGTCATACATTCAACAATTTAAATATGTAGAATGTTACGTGACTGACATCTGGAGTTATTTTTTCACCTTATATTATTGGATTATTATGTTCCATTGTATAGGGATTATCTCACATCATTTATGAATATATTATTTTGAAGCCGGCAACTTTTAATAATTACATTATCACACGATTATGGATACTCTTTTTATTTGCTTACGTTCTTATATAAAAAAAAAAAACGTGCTTGTTTGATAAATATCTGCGTGCACGGCGCCTCACAACAATAACACGTTTGATTTCTGCACTCATGCACGTACTCGTGCCGCGTGCCGCTCCGTGATGGCGGGCTGAATTACAGCGGGAGTCTTTTAGAATGTCACCCCATGACGAAAAGGATGCATGTGGGGTGTGTGTGCTGAGACTGGGCGTCACACACACACACACACATGCTTGATGAAACAGCTGGTCCAGACACAGCCGAGACCATCCAATCGGAAATAGTAATTAATGGCATTAGAATATCGCACAGTTTGGTGCCATTGAGGGACTGGATGACTTTAAAATGTGTAAATCCACAAACTTATCTGACCTAGCGACGGGTGGCTTTCCACCCCCTCAGCTAAATAGATTAATTATCTGCAGGGCCTGGTGTTGTCATTGGGAAGCCACATGGATATCAGATCAGCCCAGATACCGCTGGAAAGCATTCCTCCTGCTAATGATTACAGCACTGCTGCTGCTTACGAATATGTTTACCCGGAGATTCATGGCGTGCATCGCTCTCATATGCATGTGATACAGCGGAGAAAGCGTCCAAACACATTCAGCTACAGCCCTGCCATACATGTATTTGGATTTTTTTTTTTCATGCACAGGGATTTTTACTGTAAAAACGCCGATATGCATTAACTGCTTTTCAGGTTAAACGTACGTGATACTGCTCATGTGAAATGCTGTGTCCCTGAGGTGTATGCAGTATCTTCAGGATGCTGCAGAAAAGGCTGCAACAAGAGTGTGTTCAGACGCATTACATCCCAGGGACAGACAAATCATCGGAGATTTTGACAACCAATATGAAAAAAGAAGAAGGGGAAAAATAACAAGGCGGGAGAAAAAATAAGAGTCCAAAGTCCCAGAAAATGGAGAGAGCAAAGGATCTCTGGGGTTAATATTAGTTGTCACCCCATGATCAAATAGTACAGGCCAGGAAGCGACCAGAGAGACTCTGCGCCCGGGCGAAAGAAATATAAAGTCCAGATTTAATTCTGATACGGAGAAATAGAATTTCAAAGCTGGATGTCTTATCATTGGCATGTCCCTTTGCCGGACTGATTTCCCTAGCAAAAGCCTGTCAGTGCTATTATGTTGAACATGGAACCAATTTACTGCGCCGGCTAAACAGGGTTACCAGTGCTCTTGTACCCCCTAAATGTTTGAAGTTATCACACGGCGGGGGAAAATGGCATTTTGAATGTTTGGGGAGCAGGGAGGGGGGGGGGGGCGGCCACGGCGGGGCCCGCTCGGACGGGAGTGGACTGTAATTGAAAAGTATCAATCAAAAACAAGGCAAGGGCCGGGGAGGGGAAGCTATTATGTTAACCCAGTCCGCCGCAGCACTGGAAGAGCAAATGCATTTCTTTTGTATCGGTAATGCTCCCCTGCTCTCCAAGCCTCTAAGCCCTGCGACCGGGGGCCTCGTATCTCCGGACGGACGGGCGGGCGGCGGGGGGGGGAAAGGGGTGGACAGGGGGGGGGGGGATTATCAAGTGGAGCATGTGGCCATTACAGGCCTGTTTCATGATGCTATCTGTCCTTTGAGATAAGCAACCCCCGGCTGGTCAGACGTTTCCAATTTCTATACATGAGAGATGAAGACCTTGCGCTTCTGCTCGCCTTCACCTTTTTTTTTTTTTTCTTTCTAATGTTATTATATATATATATATATATATATATATATTCTTTTTTACGTGGCCCTTTACACTGCCCTCTCTGTATATTACAAGTGTCCTTTCATGTGCTTGCAGCAGCCGGCCTGACCTGCTGTAAACAGCTGAACTTTACAGAATAGTGGGAGATAAACTGAGAAAGGAACCGGTTGGGGGCTTTGGAGGTCCGATTTCCACGTGTGGATATGTCCTAAAGGCGCGATACTTAACCCAGAGCTTCTCCCGTTGAGTGGTCGGTACCAGGGGTTGGACGGACGAATGCACACCTGTAGTGTAAAGCTTTTTGAGTGGAGGTAGGAAGGTAATATATTTGGGGAAATACAGGATCATAAGTGGGGCGGGAGGAAGGGGAGCAAATAAAAGCACCAGCAAGACAAGAGGAAACGGCTTTTTTTCGAAGTTGCGTTAAAAAACACCTCTTAAGCGTTTCCAAACCTCACTTCCTCTCCTTTTTGTATATCCACTTTAGCTGTCTGCTTCAATTATACAATATTCCCACTTCACACACACATCTTTTTTTTCCCCTCCTTACTTTTCTTTGAAAATTCCGAAATGCAAACTAGTTGGCGGGCAGGGCTGGATGAATGTGTGTTTCTATCAAGAGGACCAGAACAAATGCATTTCATTTTATTGAACCGCCCCTTGTTGTGTTTTGGCCATGACTCAATCTGTTCTGATTAGGCTAGAGACAGGGACAACACACATATTCAAATGGGTTAGACCTCAAAGGGTCACTGAACAATTTCCTCTGTTCATGGAAAAAGGATATTGCTCAGCCCGGTATTCCCTTGTGGCTCCACTACTTTTTTTTTTTTTTTTCTCGAAGGGTCTTAGAATAAATTCTGGATGCATTAACATATAAGAAAGTACAAATGGCACAGTGTATAGCCAGTGGTTTCTCACCAAATAGCCCTTAGTTAAGGACACCCTTAAGTCGGGGTCAAGCTCAGAGCCAGGGAAATTATGCATTCTCGCCGGGGTCTGAAGCAAACTGTGGGTTCTCAGTGTATTAAAATGAATTGTTTTACAAGTTTTATCCCCCAGAAATGGGACACCATTTGGATCCAGCGAGCCAATTTCTGCCTTGCTGTCATAGTGTGTGAAAAGAGCGGGCATAGATTTCAATATCTTCCTCGTGGCATTTACATTGGAGGAAGAAGTAGAGGCCGACGCCGTATTGCAGCTGTTGTCTCTGGCATTTTGTTAAAACTTTTATTATTTGCTCACTCGGGGTCAAGGGAAATCGTGTCACCATCCACTGACCTTGGCGGATGCAGCGGAAATGAATAGTTCCCATAACCAGATCTTTTTACCCAACGTTAATATTTGTTTTGTAAGTGATGGCTTAGGTGGAGTCAGGCCTCTGGAAATGCATCTCAAATCAAATCAGGCTAACCACAAGGCAAATGTACCTTCACCTCCATCAGGATTTAACTTTACAGTATCAGTTTTTATCAATTGATGCATGTAAATGAAAGGTATTGTCAGTTAACGTAATTTGCATATGTTTGTTTTATAGAAATTTGCTGCCACAAAACACATTGGATTGTCTCTCCTAGTGTTTTGTGACACTACACCAGCACACAGGCACTAACTTGTGTTGATATGAAAACTTGTTTAACAATGTTTTTAAGATGAATATATGTAATGGCATATAGAATAAGGCTTTGTGGAGTTTTTACCAACCATTTATCAGCTAGACTTGCTTCTCAAGAGCTGGTAGAGAGCATAGACGGGTAGAAGATAGGTATTTCAGACGTATATTCACCAGGTGGAGAGAATCATGACTCCAGATGACTGATAGCGTTGCTCCGTAAATATCAAGTTAAAGGTTATAATATGTCAGCGTTTGTGTTTACAACTTGCCTCAGCTGCCCAAAAAGATGTACTATTGTAGGCCATAAGAAGATGCTAGCCAGACAACTAGAAGAATATCTTCAGAGGGGGAAGCAGCAAGATCTAAAGTAGCCGAATGGTCATCAACGCTCCCAAATCGCCAAATCTTGTGGCGTCTACACCAACCAAAATGGATGCATCCATTATTTAGACAGTGATAGTTGGGATGAAGCTGGATAGCAATGTCGATCCTGGTTCTGGACGTGTGTGTTGCAGGTTTTCCGTTCCAAGAACCAAGGTATACACCTGATTCTACTAATGGACCACCAGAGCCATTGCTAAGGACCTTCATTAGTAGAATCAGGTGTTTATGGGTTACTGCTTGATTGGAACAAAAACCTGCACCCACACCGGCCCTCCGGGACCGGCATTGCCCATGTCTGGTGTAGAAACGTAGGCTGGAAGTGTTTGAAGCAAATATAACTCGCCAGTTTGTTTGGCGAGGAAGGAAGGTTCGCGTAGGTAGACCTGGAGGTAGCCATCCAGGTAGATCAGGATGATATGCAGCCGGCATGGAAGAGAGAGATGGAGGGGAGCTAAAGTAGGTATGTAGATGGGCAGGGATGGAGGAGGGTGTCAGACGGGCGGGCGGAGGGGTTTTTAATTCAGATTTCATGTGGGCTCACTCAGCAGTCACTGGAGTCTAAAGTGACTCTGGGGAGCCTCACAGTTCTATATGCAAATAGAGCAACGCACCTGGCCAGTGGAGCAGGCCTGCTGAGAGGTTACTTATGCAAATCTGATTGAGTGAGAGCATATTGCCAGAGCACGAGCAGGCAAGCAGGCATGTGTGTGTGTGTGTGTGTGTGTGTGTGCGCTCACACACACTCACACACACACACATACCAGCAGTTATATTTCACAGGGGCTCTGGGACGCCATGTTCCCCCAGAATAGAGGTGGCAGACAGAGAGGGAAAAAGGATAAAGAAGAGGACAACCGAGCGGGAGAGAGTGGAGGGGGGGGGGGAGTAAAAAGGAAGAAAGAGCGGAAGTGAATATGCAAGGAGTGGAGGAAAATGACAAGACGGATAGATAAAGACTGGAGGTGGGAGGGAGGAGGCCAGGTGAAAAGAGAGAGAGAGAGAGGGAAAATGTCAGAGAAGGAGAAGGAGTGGGACAGGGAACAGCGCGAGAAGCATAATTCTTCTGGACATAATAGCACTCCTTCTGTCGGCATCTTCTCCCTTTCCCTCCCTGACTACGTCCTGGTAGTTGCAGCAGCACGATGGGAGGGGGGTGGGCATGAGTTAATTACCTATGCACACTTTGTAAAGGGGCTGAAATCCCAATATGGCCGACACCTCTCTCCCTCGGAGGCTGGCATTAACCTGCTGATTAAGTGGTAGAGCTTGGCTGGAGCTCAATCTCAGCCTGATGCAGGGGCCCATGATGTAGACAAATGACTGGAAATCGCGTTGGCACGAACCAGGTTGGGTGGGTTGGGGAGGGGGTGGGGGGCTCTCAGTCAGGCTGCCCCCCCCCCCCCGGCTCAGGCCTCGAGGCACAGCACATTAATAAAGAAAGATTTAGTCTGGTGATGATTATTGATAACGCTGTGCATAATGCAAAATGCCAGCGCGGATCAGAGAGGAATTTTTTGCGACGCTAAACAAAAGTGTTTTTAATGGTTGTGGGACTTCCACCATCTCACAGCAGAGAAAGTACTGCAAGCTACCACATTGTTAGTAAGAGTATGTATTTACAGAGATTTGATGGGTTTTTCAGATCAATAGGAGGCGGGCGGATGTGTGGAGTCACTGTTCAGGCTGGGAAAACAATGAACCAAACACAAGCTTCTTTAAGTTGGCAAAAACGTACAAATTTATTAACATTTCATACTCAATATGAACATATAGTAGTAGTTTCCGATTGGAAAATGACCTCTGTTGGTCATATGTTTTGGAAGATGATTGTCTGGTTTAGTAATAGTGCTTCCACACCACTCGTTTGATTACTTTGTCCACGCCAGGCTATAAAATGTCTATCAATTAGCATAAAGCCTTCAACATCATCACCTTTCATACATGCAAACAAGCCAAGATTAGAACTGTTGATGTTTTGTCAATTTTTCTCCTAGAGGAAGATGCATAATGAGCCATTTCAGACAGGCTATTTTTACAAATAAATTAGTTTAGTCCAAAGACCCACAAGTTAGGCTAGGTAGCTATAAAATAATCAGTATCCTCTTGTTTGGACTCGATTTCAGGTTCTTACCTGAGGAACTACACCAAACTTTGTCGTGGTCAAGCCAAGTGGGCTGAAAGCACCTCTTCTTGAGGTCCTGATCCTGCAGAGCTACCATCCTACATGTTTTAGGAACCCCCCCCCCTATCAATCGAGAAGCTGAAGCTTGCCAAGGACTCGTGAATAACTGGGATCTGGTGTGTTGGAGTAGTGAGATTTGTAAAAGATGTACGATAGTAGCTCTGCAGGAGCATGATTGGTTATGATTTAAAATGTTCGATGCCTTCACGAACCATTTGGCGCATGCTAACTGCTTCTTGTGTGGAAAAAACACCCTAAAAGTAAAACTGAGAGTTAAATTTAAAACGTGAATCTCACCATTTACCACAGTAATCTGTGCTAACGTCCGCCATTGTCCGTCCTGCACATGCAGACCTGTCAGGGAATCTCTCCAGTGTGTTTCCTGTCTGATCGATGGGCCAGTGTGTGAGGACATTTACTTTTACTGAGCCGCCTCAGGTGTTTACTGATCTTTTCTGAATGGCTTTTTATCGCCCGAGTAATATGATGTGTTACAAACAGGACTCTGTTTTCCAGAAAAAAAAAAGAATCTAGAGTATCTCTAATTGATGGAGCTGAAGATAACATGAGGGTTTCTGTGCTTTTCAGGACTGGATGGTATATGTACAATCTATAATACATATGTGTCAAAACGCCATAAATCAGTTTGCAGGGCTGTGAAGCACATTCAGACGGTACAAAAGCTGCAGAGGATGAGTGTGACAGTGTGTGACAACGGTGGTGAAATCACAGCTGACTGGCCTTTATATATCACGTCAGAATACACACTTGAGACATGGATGCTGTGTATGTTTAATGTGTACAATGTATGGTTTTCCTTTTTATTTCTCATTATGACGTTTTCATGGTACAATCACAGGTTCTGAATTGAACAATATACTAATCTGCAATTTTTGTGTTAGATCAAGGAAAAACACTGTTTTTGCTCGTCATATTAATGGTTACATATACCTTCTAAGTCATTCTCATGCTTGTAGTTGTGACAAGGATGTTGGTCCCCCCCCCAGAACCCCCACCCCCCGCCGTCACTACTTTAACAATATCAAAATAGCTGTCGGAGCCACGACCACGCAGCGCATCGTGCCGGATTCCGGCATATTTCACAATTTTCGGTGGCAGCTAAGTGAATCGGAAGAAGAGTGGCGTGGAGTGAAGTGTCTGGACGTCGCTCGTTGTCACACGGGCGCTTCTCTTTTTTTTTTTTTTTTTTTTTTTCCAGGTTTCGCTTGAGTTCATTTATCCCGCCGCGCCGCCGTCACTCACTCCGTGTGACATCCATTGTGTTTAATTAGTTGTACCAAAGCGAAGCGTCGAGAGGAGATACCTGTCCTCAGTGCGTGAGCATGCTAACATGTCAATTAGCTTTTTTTTTTTAAGCGTGTAAGAGTGATGAATTAGCTCTAAATAATTAATTTGATAATTCATAATTACTGTATATGCACATAGGTAAAGAGGAAAGATTCAACTTATCTTCCAGTGTTTTCACCCTGTTCAAATAGGTCGCATGAGGACGTCGGTGCGTCATCAGTAATCCGGATCATATTTCTCTGTTTTAAAAGAAAGTCTGAATCAATGACGGATGCGTCGCCGCTTCAGCTCAGATCGTCCTCTGAAGAGGCATTTTGTTTTTGCTTTATAACCGCGGGGTTGGAGAAAAAAAACCAGCCGACGAAAAGCCAGCGGAGGGGAAAAAATAACGCGGCGCCTGCCTAATAATAACATGGCCCTTTCCTCGTTAGTCAATGCCTCTTGCTCCAGTAATGGCCCAATTAAGGGAAACCAACCCCGGTTCTCTTTAGGTATGTCACAAATTGATTATCTCACCATGAGCAGACAGCACGGCGCTCCCAGATCACAGATTACAGAGACAGTGTTTGTGCACATGTGGAAATTCAGCGCGGGCCCAAACTGGGCTAATAAGCGACCGTTTTCACACTTGTTTAGGCTTGAGAGTGCTCATGCAAAAAAAAAAAAAAAAAAAAAAAAGAGCCGACGGGAGGGAAGCGAGGAAGGGGTCAGGGTGAAGAGGGGGACATCGTGGGTTGGTGATTCGCTTGTTTTACTGCGTTCTCTGCGTCTTTTATTTTAACCGAATGCGCTTTCAAAACTGCTTATCTGGTCTATTTCTTTGTTCGCGTTCTATCTAAAATGTTGAATATTTGACTTTACAGAATCTAAATTGAACTACTTACTTTAATGTTGATTTAAACTATAAAACTGCCTGTGACCCCAACCTCAATTTTTTAACGCATTCACTTTTAACTGAATTGACTCCAGATACATAATTTACATATAACCAAACTGTAATTTTCACATTTTATTTGACTTTCGCAATAATAAATAAAGTTTTTCCTCATAAACTCTATTAAAAAGACACTTGGCCAACAGTTTATTTAATGTACAAACTTTATCCCTAGATATTAGCCAAATTGGACTAGTGGCCAATACACGTTATAAATAAATTTATTATTATTATTATTAATGGGCATAACATCATTAGTAAATGCTAGTCAGCTAATGACATTTACAATCACCCTATTTTATGTTTAGCTATATATATATATATATATATAGTTTAAATATATAGCAATTTAAACTATATATTTAAACTATATATAGTTTAAATTGCATTCTGGGGGACAAAAATCCACCCAGAATGCAACACGATTATTTATGATATTAAATAGTGTTTTTTTTGTTTTTTTTCTTTGCCTGCAAGAGAATTACAGGACTCGACATATCAGATGTTAGATCATGAAGAGGCCATGTTTTGGATCCATGTTTTGGATCCTTTGGACCAATATTTAGTTCAACATAAATGAAACTTGACGTCTCTACATGCACAATGAGTTTAAATCACCTCAAATTATCATTTTGAGGGAACATGTTAGAGATCGTTGGGGGGCGGGGGGTGTCTACATCCTGGAGACTGGTCATCTTTGTCCCAGGAATGTCCTGTTATTCCCGTCGCCTTCCCATCCCGTCCCAGGCCCGTCCCCCCCCCAACATGGCAGACGACACCAGGTCCGTGCCCCGCTGACTGACAGCCTCCCTAATTGTATCCACTCACTCATGACAATTTGATTAAAATATTACGCCAAAGTCTCACCCCCTGTTTGTTCCTCCCGTCCAAATCTAATTTTGATTTAAAAAAAGAGAGATTACCTCCACGAGCATGACTGAGGATGCTATTAACTTCTACTTAATCTTTATTACTGCGGCGATTTTAACATATGTATGGCTTTCGTCTCGCTCCCTTTGGGTTTCTTCTTTTTTTTGGGGCTAATACGTTTTCTCTTGTCCTGTTCAGGATTAAAATACAGGAAAAGGTGCATCCGTGTTGTCCTGAAATGAGACAACTTTCTATATATGGGGAATAAACCAAAATCAGATTTGTTCTATAAAGTATCACAAGTTTACTTCACAAAAAAACTCTATTTAACTCACTCTAACTCCTGATTGATGCAGATGCTAGTAATAACATGTGCAACGCATCCCCATGTACACCATGCCATGTCAAATATAAGTAATTTACTCAATTAGGCTATTAATATTTAATGATATTAACCCTGCTTAAGCAATGATTTCGTCTAAATTGTATGAAATGTTAATCTGAAATAAATAAATAAAGACGTGATAAAACAGTGGATTAACATGTAGGACGTGGATTTAATTGTCACATAAGTGGTCCGGCTAAATTTATCCAGAGTTAATTTTCCTGTTTTGACGCGGCGATTGTTAAAGGAATCACATCTTCTGACCGTTTTTTTAACGTTGACCGATTCATCGTCACCAGACACATCTTAGCTGCGTTTTTCTGCTGTTTGTGACTTGAGCAAAAATCTGCTTAATTAAAAACCCAGATTCACAAATAATATAGTTTTACGAACATAAAACTCACCAATTAAATTGCTAAGATTTAGAATTGCAGCAATTTCTCTTTTTAAACAGACCAGACTAAAGGCAAACTGTACAATTTGTTTCCTTGATTGTTGTAAAAACATCTCTGCTTTAACTTTGAACTGCATAATAAGGAATAATTACTGCCATTAAAGGTGTCTCTTTCAGTTTTACCTCCAAATAAATTCAATTATTATACAGATTATAGTGTTTTTTGTACTGTCTATCAAAGAAAAGCAACGTACACATCTGCGCTTCACAAATTCTACAGCAGCATTTTCTGTTTTAGGTCATCAATCCAATTATCACGAGTCACGTTCCCCGTTAACCCCTCGTGCCGTTGTGATGTCACATCCGAGCGTCTCTTTTGCAAACCTGCCCGTGCACGGACAGGCAGACGCGCACACGCGTGCAGGATCAAGCCGTGTATTGTATGTATGCCCACATACAAGCATGCATGAACACACACGGAGACCCGTAACACGCGTGTGTCTCGGCCCCCTCCGACCTCGCCCTGCCTTTTGAAAGAAAAATAAATCTGGTGTAATATGATAGTTGAAAGCAGGAGTAGGGGGGTGTTGGGGGGGGGCAGCTCAATCATTCACTGAAAAAAAAAATAGCTGTGTATCATTCACCTGATTTGAATTGTAGCTCCCTCCCTTTTTTTTTTTCTTGAACCTCTGCCAATTCATTTTGTACATTAAAAATTGGTCAGGGTTGATAAGATTCCATTTTCACGGTTGGCAATGCAGAACTGGCGAAAGAATACAATTACAGACCCCAGAGTAAACTCTCCGAATGTCAACTTGATGTAAATGATCAGAAGGCAGGGGCGCCACAAAAGAACAGGCTTCAACTTCAACAGCCCCCCCACCACCACCGCTCACCCCCCCGCCTCTCTCTCTCTCTGCTCCTGTATGTCCCATCTATGTCTCTCTACCTCTGCAGCCTTTCACCTCGCCGCCGTTGACACAGACAGGAAGTTAGATGGACAGAAAAAATGGCCGCTGTTCATTTTAATGTGTTATACTTCTTCCCATGATGCTCTGGGGTCTCCCATCACGTGCCTGGGGCAATGATAATATGCAAATCGTGCAAAATGGGGAAAAAAAATCACCTTTGACTTATTAAATTAACTCTGGCGACCACTTTACAAAACATTCAGAGAATAAACAATTAAATACAAACCCATGCATGAGACTTTTCCAGATCATTTCTGGTCATTAGAAAAGTTTTTGATCTTAAAAGTCTAGAATACACAGATCAGTAAATACAGGGTTATACAGGCTTCTTTTTTACTATTGTGGTCTATAGAAAAAGGTTAGTTTTGGGGTCACATGGTGTTTTTGTTGCAGTACCACTAGTGACCACTGGGGGAAAATTGGTGCATTGCTGAAGGGGGCGGAGCCACATCCAGGTGTCCTGATGCAAAAAAAAAAAGTTTATAACTTTCAGGTACAGACTTTTGAAACTTGGCCCTGTGAAAAGGTAGAACAATAAAACTCAAACTCCTTTGGCCTCCTCTTCTTTTATTTTAATAAATCACCAAATATGGCAACTATGTGCATTTCTATAATAAACAAAATATAAATTCTTTCAAATACACAAATGTAGGAAAATGAATGACCAAACAGCAGTGTCTTTGCCAGCTAACATTAGCACTAATATTATTTGCCAAATGCTTATAAAGCATAAAATGGCATAAAAATACCAATTAGCGTGTGGTCAGCCACTAACCACGAACACTCTATAATAGAACCACTGGTACTATAAACACATACATTATATAATCATTACTTCTCATGGAGCTTCTTATTTTGCCGCTTTTGGCCGAGTTTCAACAGCGTGGCCTTCCCACTTGGCTCCACATTGACATGACGCAGCAGATTGAGGGATAGTTATGGAAATATAATGGATCAAAAATAATCATAACGGGAATAATCTGTCCTGTTGTGCTGCTGCATGTTTTGGCTAAAAATTGCCATAAAATGACTTATAGTCAAACCTGCACCAGTAGCTAGTAACACCTTTTTATAAAATGAGTGTTTCTTGCTTGATTTACTTCTCTAAGCTCCAACTTTTTAAGTTTGTCACACATTCACATATTTAATACCATAATATGCCTACTTTGTGCTGCTAACACTTCACAGTGGAGAATATACTGTAAAGTAATGTAATTAATGCAATAACACATACATGTTTAACACTTAACCAGGTCATTTAACACAGCAGCTTTTACACTGTATTTTATACTGCATCAGTTTAACACTGTGCAGCAGTGTTAAACAGGTACAGAAAATGTGGATAAATAATATAAATAATGGGACTTTTATTATATAATGGGGTCGGTTGGGTTCAGAGAACATATGGTTTGAATGGAGTAATTTGATTGTAAATTTGTCCTTTTATCATTTAAATGAAAACTCCAAAGGACACGACTTCTGTTCTGAAATCTGTACATGTGCACTCAAATATAAAATTCATTGATCATGAACAGAGATTGACAGGTCATTGGTGTCGGCTTCATTTAAATGTTTGGACTTTCACCCACTTGCAGACTTTGTGTGTGTGTGTGTGTGTGTGTACCCGTGAAGTTTGTGAGTGCCGGTGGCTGACAGATTCATAATTCATCATGTTCTTCATCAGGGACTTTCCTGCCATCCAGAGACTCTGATCGTGGTGCAGACTTAACAAGACTTTGTTCACAATACACAGAAGTAATTGGAATTATCACTTTTGTAGTGTACTACATGCAATGTGCCAATAGGAAATACAGTTAGAAGTGCACAGGAAAATACTCTTGTACAGTGGCATTGGAGGGAGGAGGAAAAATGTGTTTGAAAGCCAAAATGTCTCTTGAAGTGCCTTCTTGGGAGTCAAAATTGTGCTAAAGTGCCATCCCAGGAGGTGAAAGCATGTTAAAGTGCCCCTCTTGGGAAGCAAAAATGTGTGAGAAAATACCTTCCAGGTCCAAAATGCATGCTAAAAAGCCCCCTTGGGAGCCAAACGGTGTGTTAACGTGTCCTTTTGCGAGTCAAAATTGTGCTAAAGTGCCATCCCAGGAGGTAAAAACATGTTAAAGTGCCCCTTTGGGAGACAAAATGAGTGCTAAAAAGCCCCCATGGGAGCCAAAATGTGTACTGAAGTGCCCTTTTGGGAGCCAAAATGCGTGCTAAACTACCTTCCAGGTCCAAAATGTGTGCTAAAGTGCCCCTTTGGGAGCCAAAATGTGTTCTAAACTACCTCCCAGGTCCAAAATGTGTGCTAAAGTGCCCCTTTGGGAGCCAAAATGTGTTCTAAACTACCTCCCAGGTCCAAAATGTGTGCTAAAGTGCCCCTTTGGGAGCCAAAATGTGTTCTAAACTACCTTCCAGGTCCAAAATGAGTGCTAAAGTGTCCCCTTGGGAGCCAAAATGTGTGCTAAAGTGCCCCCTTGGGAGCCAAAATGTGTGCTAAAGTGCCCCCTTGGGAGCCAAAATGTGTGCTAAAGTGCCCCCTTGGGAGCCAAAATGTGTGCTAAAGTGCCCCTTTTGGAGCCAAAATGTGTGCTAAAGTGCCCCTTTTGGAGCCAAAATGTGTGCTAAAGTGCCCCCTTGGGAGCCAAAATGTGTTCTGAAGTGCCCCTTTTGGAGCCAAAATGTGTGCTAAAGTGTCCTCTTGGGAGCCATAATTTGTGCTAAAGTGCTATCATGGAGGTAAAAAGCATGTTGAATGTGTGATAAACTACCTTCCAGATCCAAAATGTGTGTTTTAAGTGCCCTCTCGGATCCCAAATTCTAAGGTGCCCTTTTCAAAGACAAAGACATGCTTTATGTGCCTTTTTTCCCCTTTTCCCCAAACTGTGCCTGCCACTGCTCTCGTATATGTAAATGCTCCAAATACCATAACGTAACATAATTTTGCAAACAATATCTGTGGTTAGAAAGTCACTTTTTGCAGGATGATGCTGCGACACTGTTTCACCAAGTTGACCTGACATCATTTATCTTTTCCATAAATTGCTTTAAAACCTGCCCCTGATGGAGCTCTGTTCAGATCTCACCTCCTTTAACGTCCTCCTGGTTTTGACCCCCCCCCCCCGCGGTATCAGAGCCAGCCTCTCTGTGGTGGCAGCAGGACGCTCTAACACCTCCCGGCTCCAGGGGTCGTGGCCCCCGCCATCCGATCGACACGTCGCCAGCCACCACCCTCGCCACCCGTCCTCTCCCTCCGCTCTTCGCTCTCTCCATCCTCTCGTCTTTCATGATTATTCAGAGGTTTTCGCGCGTTGGCTGCGATGGACGGCGTCGCGCATAAATTGTGTGTTTTTTTGTTTTTTTTTCGAGGCTGAACTCTGACACCGCCGCAAATAGACGGGGAACATGCGCAGGCCACGGGCGAGCGAGTGGTGGTCGGGGGGTGAAATAGGTCGCGGCTTCGCCCTAATAGGGGCGACGCCGCGTCTGCTTGTGTGTGGCCGTGCAGCGCCGGTTCTACTCCAGCGCATCTGATCCAACAATATGCTGCGGGTTTAATCTGTGACATTTACGTCGGCGCTGAGGCCACGGAGCATGTTGGGGAAAGATAGAGGCTGAAAGGGAACTGCTATCTGCAGGAAGAACAAATACAGGTGTGATAACGCGACTGATTGTCACATATCACACGATAGAAAGGATTCATACATTAAAAAAAAAAAAAAATAAGAAGCTGCAACCTTGTCCATAAATACACTTTTGAGTGCAGATACAGTTGTTTGGAAATCAGTTTTCAGTTTGCATTTTATTAGGATTTGTGAATATTTCAAGGAAAATGTCATTCTCTGCCTCAACGAAGAATCTATGGTAACCCATTGTGAAATATATACTCGGTGTAATAGCTTTTTATTAGAAAAATAATGGATTCTGTATTTATTTCAATTGAAATCATTGAACTTGTTCTTTTTATTTTTTTTTTACACCTAACAAACATGACACTCGATCATATTGTGTCCTTTTTAAACATAAAGGCAGACACATCAGAGGCCTACGCTGTTTTTGTGCCACTTCTGGTCATGTGACCTCTGGGTCAGGTTTCCCGCCGCGTTGAGGAAGCTGTCACATGACCACGGCTTAGCTGTGATGTCCTGCTGTGTCTGCTCCGTGTCACGTTCCCCACTGACGGCTGGAAAATCTGCATCTGATTAGTACATAATCATATATGTATATAAATACTGCGGTTACAATTATAATTATAATGGATTGTGGATTAACGCTTTTATTTCTTGAATAAATGAAAAGCTCCATTTTCATATCTGTCACTCAAATACGCTGCAAAAAACAACTTTTCTGATAGTTGATTAATGAATAGATTATTGAAATAATTAATCTATTAGTAGTTTGTTTTAAAAAATGTCCATCACTATTTCCCAAGTTAAAGATTCAACCTAAAATGTCTTGTTTTGTCAACAAGCCAAAGATCATCAGTTTACTATTATATGAGAATAAAGAAACCAGGAAATAATCAGAGAACAGAAGCTGGAACCAGAGAATTTGGACATTTTATTCTTAAAAATGACTCAAATTAATTTATTATTGAAGTCGTTGGCGATTAATGTCATTGTTGGCAACTAATTGATTAATCAATTAGTTTTTACAGGTCTTAGTAAGTATAATCATGTTGTTTATATATATATATATATATATATATATATATATATATATATATATATATATATATATATATATATATATATATATATATATATATATATATATATATATATATATATATATATATATATATATATATATATATATATATATATATATATATATATATATAAATATATAAAATGTTTTTTCCCCAAAAAGAGTGCAGCTTAATTGTTATTTTTTTATTTGTATTTTTCTTCATGTTGACAAAAGACATAAATTACAATACAAATTTGCTAAAAATCAGGCAGATTCTGCCAGAATAAGATCATTCTATTCTGTAGTATTAGACAAATTCTACCAAAAACTATTTTCACCTATTAGGATTGTGGTTTTCATAGTGTTTAATAGTAGTGGTTGTGGTTTGATTTAACTCTTCTGACCCATAAACCTGTTGAGAAACAAACAAAACGTGTCTCCTATAGGAATCTGGATTGCCAATAATGCGGCTGTAAAGGCGGTAACCATCTCCTGTGATAAACCCACGTTTTTTGGCTCGTTCCCGTGGATCGCTGATGACTCTGCAGCATGGGGCGTTCCTTCCTTTCATTTGTCGCCCATCGGGGCGTCGCGTTTTCCACAGCGTCGCGTGGATTTTACATGACGTCGGATCACGTTTATTTTCTTGGACCCTTTCCGGCTGAATTATTTAATCACGTCGCTGCATTAGCGGCGTTAATCCGCCACGTGTTTACCAGCCGCAGCAGGTTAAAGGTCATTCCATATTTAATATTGGTCGGCTAAGTGTCAGATTGTGTGTTTGTGTGCGCGAGCGGGTGCACGCAACTCTAAATGGCTGCAGGGGCTGTATTTTTTTATTTATTTTAATTTTTTTTTTTTTTTTAGCGTGTCACCCAGCATGCATCACGGGGCCCGGGAATCATCAATATTCATTTCCCTGTGACAGCGGCAGTCAGCGTTGTGTAACGCTTAGCACTTAACAAACGCCGCACTCCCACCACTTAAACATATGTCGGCGTAGCGCGGAGATGTTTTCATCAAGGACGAGGGGATTTGTGCTCGTCCTTAGACAGACAAACACGTCGTAAACACGGGGCGACGGGAAGGGCACCACACACACACACACACACACACACACATATTAGCAGTGTGTGTGTGTGTGTGGAAAACCTCTGGACACAAACAGTGCTGTACAGGGCATCAGGAGGAAGGAGGGAGAGTTTAAAATAAATGAAAGGAGAGTAAAGTGGATGGAAAAGTGGAGGATAGGGGGGGTCAGGACGGGATGATCTGCCCCCGCCACCCCCCCCTCGCCAACCATGCAGCCTTTGACACCAATGAAACGTGGCTTCTCTGTCCCTAATGACCACATGGCTGAAGGTGGTAACGGAGGAGGAGGAGGAGGAGGAAGGAGCGGCGAAGACACCGGGAGGAAGCGGATGGGAAGGGGTTACTTCATTATGCATCAAATTAGAAAAATTCATAATTTATCATTACACCCAGCCCCGAAATGCCACCCAACTGAGCCTCACCCCCGCGAAAAACATCACGCCGAGCGAGGAGAGAGGAGAGAAAAAGAAAAGTAAAAAAAAAAAAACTGTCAGAGCCCCAGCAGCAGCCGATGGGCAAAATTAATATGCAAATATATGCAAGAAATTAAAAAGCAGAATTACACAGGCAAATGAGGTAGCTACACTTGAATTGTTAGGATTATGAATAATTACTGCGAATTTCCTGCTCCTAATATAACTTGTTTTTTGATAAACAAAGACTTAATTATCGAGATGCGCCGGAGAATTTCCGCGGCACTCATTAATCTTGCGGAGAAAAAACAAGTCCCCGGTGGCCACCGGTAATGAAGAGAGCGTGCCCTGAATCGGCGCGAGGATCAGAGCCACGGGGCGCCCGGGCGGGCCGCCACCAGACGCCCGCCCCGCCACTGTCCCTCGCCGTACCCAGGAGGGTCATAACTTCTTCCGCTAACTATCAAAGGGACTTATTTATGCTGGCAACACAGCCATAAGTCCAATTTTATGAGGCCCGGGGCCGGGGAGGGAGGGGAGGGGGGGTTGTAGAGGGGGGGGGGGGGTATCTGTTGATGCTCTGGAAATGCCACTTTTGTCGCTGCAACCTCTCCCCCTCCCTCCCTCCCTCCCTCCCTCCCTCTTCTGCTCCTCATCTCCCTTTCTCTCGCTGTTTGCTCTCCTCTGATACCGACATGGAGCCCGAGGTGTTTTGGCAGAGTGCTGCCCTCTGCAGGGGGCAGGGGGGGGCACTAGGGGGGCAGTCCTGTGTGTGTGTGTGTGTGTGTGTGTGCACACGCCCTTATCCTCTTTAAGGCACTTTTGAGGTTCAGACCTTCAAAGTAAAGGCATGGCACTTTTGGTGCAAACTGGATACAGATCCTTAAAAAAAATAGATTAAAATGTTGTTTCATGATGTGCACCCCCCAACACGTCTTCTTCTTCTTCTTCTTCTTGTGCAAAAACAATTCTATTTCAAAGCGCACAGCGTCAAATGAATCTTTGAATCTTGATTATGCTGAATCTTGGAGAGCCTCTTGTGCCAATCATTTCAAATGTTCTTCCTGATGTACTGTTGATGAGTCCACTTCTCCAAACATCCTGGAGTGTCTCTACCTGGTCAATCATATCTGTATTTGGTATTAAGACCATCCACCATTTGTATTTTTTGCTAAACAGTCCAACGAAAGTACAACATATGGCCTTTTTAAGCCCCTTTCTGATTTTTTATCTTCCATTCCTATAAGATCTGCCTGTGTTTTATTTGAAGTTTCGATGTCACCGACAGGATATATTTGTGGTTTTAAAAAAACAAACGTCATCTCAGCTATTTCAGAGCCTGTAGGATGTGTGTTTTCATTAAAAAAAAAAAAAGAAAACTGGAAGCTTAAGTCGATTTTTCACATTTGGACAAATGAGGTGTCGGACTCTTACTAGACAAATTGTCCTGTTGGATAAGACATGGAGACACACGGAGATAAGGAGCGACATGAAAATACAGTTATTGTAATAATATAATAATATAGTGTGGCTCTAAATCTGCATATTGTTGGTTTTGAAATTGTATCTCCTGATATGACATTATAAATAAATGAGTTTACGCTCAGATTCTGTTCTGTTAGGTGATAGTGCTGGGATTTCCTGAGTAAGACGGACAAGTCCCATCTTAACAGGGTTTGGAGAGACGTTGCTATACTTTCACTATGATCAGTGCAGGAAGGGATGAGACAGAAGCTTTAAATTGTAGTGAAAGCGCTGGGAAGCAACATGAGCAGGATCTGTGATATGGAGCTTCACGCTGGAACTAAAGAGCTGCTGCAGGGTAGTGCTGTGAAACATAAGTCAATGGGATTTTAACTTTTAATAATGATAATAATGTTTTATTCCACAAAATACATTTCATGCTCAAGCCTCATCTTTGGTTGATCTGACAAACAGATATATGAGGCACAGACACATAAATGCACCTTGCTTTTAAAAGACAGTCTTTCCTCTGATTGGCTGACTTAAAAAGCAAATGTGAATGACTGTATAGTTGTGACATCACAACTCCTGACGGCTCATTTTCCGGCACAGTGTGTGACTATGGGCTGTGTGCATTTCTCTGAGGATTTAGTTTTTTTAAAGTCCCAATATGGGACTTTTTTTTTTTTTATATAATTTGAAATATGTATTAATCTCAGCCAATGGATCCTTTAACCAAGTCAATTAAAGCTAATCAATAGAGGACTTGACTGATAGTTCATGTTATCAGACTAAACAGGACATGAAAGAAGAAGTCATAGCTTTTTAAGTATATTAATAATGTATATGATATAATATACTAAATAACATTAACACACTGAAATAAAGGAAGCACCTGCTCTGCACATTTGTACAGTGTTACTGTCCATTAAACCCACACAGTTGTTTTCACTTACCTGGCTGATTAGATTCTGCTCAGGGTGAAGTTGGGGGCATCTGTGGTTGGTCACTAAGATCTGTATAAATGATGATAATGTTGAAGGTGTCATCGGTTCAGTCCTTCAAAGGTGCAAGAAAACTAACAGGAGAGGGGGCGATGTCAATCAAAGCGCTGGCTGAGAAAAGTTCTAATCACCAGGAGTGAAAACAGCCAGGGGCTGAGGTGTTAATTAACAGCAGACACTTTGACTTATCAAAGAAAAGCACATGTGTTACTAATAACATAATGATTGCGAGTTACGAGTTTCTGACTCTCCTAATTATGACGTTGGATGTTCCGAACATTCCAATAAATCTGACTTGGCACCCGGAGATGAACAAATATGAACGTCAGCCAAAGACCAAACGTTCAGAGTAATTAAACACAAATTTAATGGATGCAGTGTTATATTGTTAGAGCACAGAGTTTTAATCTTTACATGTTTCTTCTGTGATTAAATCCAGGCATCCAGTCTACTTTGGGGGTCATTTTATGCCTTAACACTGCAAAATAAACCACCACGTGTGAATTCAGAATAACATAATGTATGTGTAAAAAGCAAAGAAAACAAGACAGATGAGGAAAAACACAGCGTGAAAACATTAGAGAGTTTATAATGAATTAGAAAATAATAGCACACAGGGGACGCATAAAAGCTAATAGCGTTGCAACATTATTTTTGGAAATCTGTACCAGACACTGAAAGGAAACTGCAGAATTAATACTGCGGACTGACTAAATAGTGGTTTGTAGATTCCCTTTTTTTTTCTGCTTTGGAGACATAGGCGACCATATTTTGAAAAAGTGTGGAGCTGGGGAGGAGCTCACCTAGTGGCTTGTTATGCATAATGATGTGTGTACCAGGCTGTAAACGGGGTTTTTTTCTCTCTGCTGTGAAGTTAGTTTAGTTCACTGAACTAAATCTGCTGCCTAGCTTTCTACAAATCCTGCCTGCAAAACCTTAAATATCAAACTTTAAGTAAAATACCTGAGATACTGTCTAATGCGTCGCTCTGCAAGCTGAGGATGAAAAATCACCTTAACATTTAATCTGATGCTCAATAACGAGTTATTGAGTCCTGGTGAAGTAGTGCACTGACTAGCGTCTGCAGCACGGTGCTATCTACCAGTTTGGCCTCTTCAACGTTTTCATTAGCTCAGCAGCAACAGAGAAGGCTAATGCTAATGAGTGTAGTTAGTGCAGGCACAAGTTAATCAGTTAAATACTAACAAGGGAACGTATTAGCGAGCATTGTTTCACCACTTTCTGCAGCATTAATAAATAAAATTAGGATGAATAATTAAACACTTAGCAACTATCACATGAGCAGATTAGTAATTTATATGTTAAGTAATACATATGTTCCTTTTTGACATACTAATTATACACTGGCTACCTATACATTTGTTCTATTATTGCATGTGGCTTTAAATTACCAATTTACTGTTAAGTACTGTAATCTATGTCTCTGAAACACTCAACTCGACTCGTTCTGCAAATTTTTTTTTTTTGTGTGGTTGTGATGTTGCAATGAAACACAGTTGGTGTTTATATTTAGTGTCATTGGAATAAAAAGGAGTGAGGAGAAGAGATAAAGCTTCGGGGACCAGAGGTACAGATGGCAGCAAAGCCCGGCCTGCAAGAAGCAGCTATTCTTCAGGGAAATCAGTCGCCCCTCCAACATTTCCATCCATGGACGTCCAATGCACACACACACACACACACACACACACACACACCAACACCGACTGAATTAAAGAAAAGCATTTTATAATGGTTAAAAAACAACACTACAAAAACTTACCAATGCAGAAAACTTCATTAGCCATAAAGGCTCCATCATGTCATCAATCGTCTTGTTAAGCCGAAGTTTATCTGTTTTCCCCAGGTCATTAGGACATTATCCCTTCGTCAGCGTGGAGTCTGTACAGTGGTGGAGACGTTACGGCGCAGCATGGCACGTGCATGTATTTTTGGAATAAGTGCCGGGGATGTTTTTTAACGCCATCACATTTAGATTCATTGGGCAAAGCTGCGTCCCATCACAATAAAGTTCATGAGGCTTTAAACAGGGCAGGAATGCAAACTCACAACTGTGACATGATTGGTGGAGGATTAAAAACTAAAAACTACGCTTATTTCCTAGAGAACCTTAGATTTTACTTGAATATCTATATGTACAGTTAAATGCATGTTTTGGCTTCCAACAAAACACTTTAGCACAGTTCTTTAACAATTGGGTTAAAAGGAAAAAGATTTCTTCCTTGCTGCTAAAGCACCAACTATTGGCTAAATAATAATTTATAGCAGATGTCATATCTACACATGTCAGTACACATATGGCTTTGTTTGCGCAGAATTTGCGAGTGAGCTATAGCAAAACTATGCAATTTTCCAAAGATGTTCTGCACCAAATTTGGTGACGATTTGCAGGAAAATGGATTTTGACAACATTCAGGTAGGAAATTGATTCATGGTCAAAGGGTAGAGGCTAAAATAGTGGTGTGGACTGACTTTTTTAAAGGGCAAAAAGGCAAGAAAAAGACAACATATAGCATATCTTAGCGACTGTGGAGGGCACTTTAGCATGTGATTTTTGCATGTGGTTTTCTGACAAATGGGCCATGAGAGGGCGACTCACCCCCCATTGAACGCCACTGGGCTAATGCATAAAGTTAGTGGTTAAAGCGCCAACATCTGGCCAAATTGCACCAAATTCACCACTCCGCATCCCCAGCAATGCACCTGCCAAACGTAAAGTGGATCGAATCGACGGTTCTGGAGATATTCGCCACACAAACAGAGATTCGTTGCTGTATATCTAAAATAATAGACAACATTAATGATGTCAGGATTCAGGGCTTTTTTTTTTTTCAATCAGGGATAAAATGAAACGATGCATTATTGGAGACGTGGGATCCAGCGTGAATAGGGGGCATCTCATCCTCCGCCACATTGATTTTTGACCTATTCTCTTTTTAATCTGTCTCTTGTGAATCACACACACACACACACACACGCCTTCCAACCAAACTTTTTTTTTTACAGAAGTGCAATACTTGAATTCCTAATCACATTCCCTAAAATCCTGTTACACGCGGCGCGTTGTCCATTATTGATAGAAGGCTGACATGTGTGGCTGGTCTGAAGAGGGCCAGCAGGGAGGAGATGGCAGCTCGCAGAGCAAATATATTCCACACAAATATGTTTTGAAGAAAATCAGAGAGGAGGCCTGATGACTGCACCGGCTCAAAGAGCAGAGAGAGAGAGAGAGAATGTAATATATTAAATTGCTCTCAACATGAAATATTGACAAGACGCAGTGCATCGGCTACACTCGTACGGCTCCCAACTCCATAAATGAGTTAAATATTGCAGGCCCTTGCTGTGGTGTGATGTAATAAACGTCTGGTTTACTTGCCGTGTGTGGCGCGGACACTTCATGGTTTACATTGTGTGGATCTTATCGAGCCGATGTCAACAGCTCATAATGCTCCGCTTTGAGCTTTGCGACTCTTGTAAAAATAAAAATCGATTTCAGGGCCGGAGTTAGGAGAACGGCAAACGCCGGCGTTTCACACACACACGCACACACACACACACACACACACACGGGTCGTGACGCGGCGCATTTGTTAAGGTGGAGGACGGCATCCGTGACTTACGACTTTACGAACACGGAACCCGCGGCACAAATGAGGCAAAAAGGGGAAGACGAGCAAATATAACACGTTCAGTGAGATCTTCGCTTTAAGGCTGCATGCACCTTTACCACGGGGCAGGTGTTTAACACATCTGGGGACCCCCAAGGGTCCATAAAGTAAAAGAAAAAAAGGAGTTTCTTATTATTTCAACATAAGTACGAACAATCACTCTTGGGCAGCTGTAAATAACCATTTTAAATTAGCCTTGTAGATTTAATGTGCTAAACTTCTAGGATTTTATACATTTTTCTATTTTGTATGTACATATATGACACATTTATTGAATTTAAATTAAAATAAATAAATAAATCAAATTTATTCCATTCATAAGGAAGTACCACAGCGACAGAATGTAGGATTGTTTGTATAGAGCGCCGCTATAATTAAAAATAACATTATTTATACAGTTCAACCTATTAATTTCCTTATTTGTCTCAATTTGTATAAAGAGGTTAAATTAATTGGGGGGAATGAATACATAAATTAATACATAAAAACTAATAAATTAAGTGATAAATAAAATGGAAAATCAAATAAATGTCACCATTTACTGGCATATTCCCTTATAGTGAGTTTTATATTTATTAGATCAAGGCAGTTTCAGTCCTCTAAAATTTTGGTTTCAGGTTTTCTAGATTTTCTTTTGCAAATCATGTTAAAGCAAGACTCAAATGAGACGGTGTCCTAGGTTTAGTTTTTGTGACTTTAAGCATCTTTGGTGTGAAAAAGTTTGAGAAATACTGGCATATCAGGAAATAACTAGTAATATATATAAAATAGACGTTTTTGCACATAAAAAAGAAGTATTCGTACCATTGACTTCTTATCCATCCTCTAAAATGCATTTTTTTGAGTAATCAAACAAATTTCATCTAATTTTATCATTAAATTCCTTCATTAAAACGGCACAGAAAGTCATATTCTTGCACGGACCGTGCAGAAACTTACAGAAACTAAAGAAGAAGTTTTTCCATTAATACTCGATGTCCTGACATTTAGTTTATTGCAGACTACAGAAGTTTGAGCCATGAGAGATAGTGTCAGCGTCTGTTCTGTCACTGATACGATTAAAAATAAAAAACGCTGAAACAAATCAAAATGCAATTCACTATTTTAGATTCCTCAAAGTGCTGTTTGTCACTTTTTTTTGTTCTACAATGTAGAAAATAGCAAAAGAACCCAAAAAAATGGCTGTTTGAATAAGGTAAAAATGCATTATAAAAAACGAATGCGAGGCAGATAATTCTCAGCGTTCCTTTTGGAGGGACTATGAAATCCTCTGTGTTTTTTGGGAGCATTACTTTATTTTGTCAGTAATTCACGAGGGATCCGTGACCGTCCTCTATTAGGAACTAATGGATGCTGCACACGCCGGAGCTCCGACTCCACGACGGATATCACAGCGTTTTGTTTCCACGCTCCGGGCCGGTTAGGAGTGTTTTTTTGTTTTTTTTGTGCGGCGCCGCGGGGTCAACGACAGCAAATCATCATCATCTGAGGTTAAGAATTACCGCGGCAACGAGGATGTGAAGAAGAAGAAGAGACGCTGACAACCTTCATATTTAAAAAAAAAAGAAAGTGATGGGAGTGACATTCAGCGATGAGTGACGATAACTTTTTTTTTTTTTTTTTTTTTTAGGTCAACTCCACACACACACACACACACACACACACACACACTCAGCCATTAATTAGACAACACCCTGCCATCGGCCCAAGACGTCTGTTTGAAAAACAAAAGAAAGGATGGAAGAAAGGAAGGAAGACTATCTGTCTCCCGATGAGGCCTCGCACCTACGAGCTGACAGCCGCTTTGATGCCGCCGATCCCTCCCTCGCTTCTCCTCCATCTTGTTCCACTTTTGCAGATTTGTCTGCAAAGAGAGAGAGAAAAAGAGAGAGAGAGAGATAGCAGAAGGCCTTTGTCAACATGAAATGCAGGCGTTAAGTGAGCGGAGTCATGCCACATATTTTGATTGAAAATATCATAAAGAGAAAGAAACCCCCCTTCACATGTCAGAAACCAGGACTTTATTTTTTAATTTTTTTTTCCTCTCTAGTGTTATAGGGGAATAAAAAAAATCTGCTGTATGACATGTTGGGGTGAGATAGACTATAGAGGTGTGTGTGTGTGTGTGTGTGTGTGTGTGTGTGTGTGTGTGTGTGTGTGTGTGTGTGTGTGTGTGTGTGTGTGGTTCAGCAGAGGTTTAATCTGAAATGTGATACATTTTGTACGAATACAGCTAAATATTAATTTGGGGAAACTAGTGCACTGTTCATAGGAAGTATGTATTACTATAGAAAAGTTAAATCTTTTTACATTTACATACATACAATTACATTGTTTGACATGGACATACATTGAGATAAGGAGAGACATTCAAATACAGTTATTGGAGAGAAAAAAAAGCTGCGGTTTATGTTGAAAGTTTAGATCTAAATCTACATATCAGTTGTAAAAGTGTGTTGATAAACCAAGTAGAAATGGACCTATAATAAATCTCTTTCTAAATACTTTTTTTCCTGTATAGTGTAACAACCTGGACTTGTTACTGTTATATCTCTCTATAAATAAATGCGTTTATACCCAGATTCTGTTCTGTTAGGTGATAGTGCTGGGATTTCTGTGTTAGCATTTGAAAATAAATTAGCAGCTAATCTTTGCTTTCTTTATGATTTGTGCAGGAAGAAACAGGACAACAGAGCTTGGAATTGTAGTGAAAGCGCTGGGAAGCAACATGAGGAGGAGCTGTGATATGGAGCTTTACACTGGAACTAAAGTGCTGCTGCAGGATTGCGCTGTGATATGTAAGTCAATGAGGTTCTAAAGTTTATTGATAATTACTGACGTTTTGAATATCATTTCAAAAAATTCCACAAAAAAAGGAGGAATACCATCAAATCCAGTTTCTACAGTGGCAGCCCAGTTTGACGAATTACAAACGGGTGGCTTTAATATATAGTCTCTATTTTTAAGCATTTTAGGAAAACAAACATTTCGTTACTTCACAGGCTCTTTTGTGCAAAAACTGAAATCTTAAAAGGTAAAAAAAATGACCAAAATAAATAAAATCTTGAGAAAAGATAAAATATCTGCCAGTGCAATAAGATAAATCTACACCATACTGGTTTCAAGGATTAGGTTTGGATATTTATTTTGGTCACTTGCAAATAATATTGCTAAGCTGTACACCTGCATGAATATGGGGAGAACCAGTCAAGTATTTGCTCAAATTTGAACTAATTGTTGATATTTACAGCACAAGCTGTTGGTCAAGGTTTAAAACCCTGGTAAAAAAATAAACACAGCAACAAAATGATAGCATTTGTTTTCATATAAGTAAGCACAAATTTCCCCTGAGATTGTGTGTGTGTGTGTGTGTGTGTGTGTGTGTGTGTGTGTGTGTGTGTGTGTGTGTGTGTGTGTGTGTGTGTGTGTGTGTGTGTGTGTGTGTGTGTGTGTGTGTGTGTGTGTGTGTGTGTGTGTGTGTGTGTGTGTGTGTGTGTGTGTCGTGGCCTGGCCTGGCCGCCCTTGTCAGTTTAGCGTTTTCAAAGTCGCCACGCGAGGTGGCGAGGCTCAGCCAGCGCCGCGCCAGTGGCGTTAACCAGCTACTCACGGCCAATTAAAACGCTCTCCTCGACCCCCCCCCCCAGGGGCCGGGACAGCGGTGCTAAGGCTCAACCCCCCCCCCCCCCAAACTCGCCCTGGCTCTCTTTGGGGCCTTTATTAAAGACGAGATGCAAAAGCGATTGATCTCCAAGGACACCTCGGACACACACACACACACAAAGCAAAGTGTGCGCACATGATTCCATTATGAGCAACAATGCACAGCTGAACATGTACACACACACACACACACACACACCACCCCCGCTCCACCCACACACACCCCCCCACCCCAGCCACATGGACACACAGGATGTAATTAAGCCGAGCAATAATAATAGCTGCTCGTTCTGCGGCCAACGAGATTGCATCAGCAGGAGCGGTGCTGAAAGGGGAAAAGCAGGGTTGCATCACAACAGCAGCGACGATGAGGATGAGGAGGAGGAGGATGATGATGATGATGAAGGGGTGTGGGGGGGTCGGACCGGCTTACCTGCAAGCACCAACATGAATATGCACTGTAAGTAGTCTTCATCATGACGCAACCACGACCAATCAGCTGAAAAAAGTGAAGCAGTGACGAGAATGAGTGTAACACGCGGAATGTTTTTCTGCTTTCAGCCTGCAAAGAGATATTCCTGCACCTCACGGTGGAGCAGCTTCATGTCCTGGTGGCTTGGTTTTAGAACTTCTAATCCAAAAGGCATCACCTCTTGAGACACATCCTTCACTTTTTCAGTCTTATTTGTGAAAATGGTAGGCCCGAATTGTACGTAGCACAGGTCACATGTCGTTATAAAGCCCTGGCTATTGGCTATCAGATGTGGATGGTCTTGTCTGCTGTCCATCAAACCAAAGGTGGTCAAACTTTCGTAGTGGTTTTCAAGCTGTTATCTCCTGAATCCAAGCATTGATTGGCTTATACAAGCTGTCAATCAATGTGAAACAACTTTAAAGCCACACACAAACACAAAGACCCTATTAGAATCAAAAATCTATTCTTTTTTTGACAAAATGTTGGTGTGATATGACAGTTTGTCAGGAAACGATAGTAATTAAAGGCTCAAGTGGCGTCAATGAGTGATCACTCATCCTCCACCAAAAAACAATGGGACCTCGCGTTTGTCCACCAGGTGGCGCTGTTGGGGGTAACCATGGGCTTCACTCGTAAAATCTCAGGTGGAGTCTCGTCCCAGATGGGAAGTTAGGAGCAGATTGTGGACAAAGCATTATGGAGTTTTAAATTAGCAGTGTGACTACCAGGGGGCAGCAGACTTCCTGTTGGTCAAAGACCTTCGATGCTAGTAACTTTTGTGTTTTCTGGACAAGGTATGTACCAAATTTTACATCCATACTTGAAAAATAGTAAGTAGAGGTGTTTTTGAATAATTAAAGGAGGTGCCATAGAAGTATTTAGCCCCGCCCATACGCTTCACCCTATCAGATCTAAGAGCTTATCATCCTTAACCTGTGTCTCAGTTTTTATGATGATATGAGATTGTTAAAGCCATCGAAATGCTAAATGTATTATGGTCGTAGCCTCACAGCGTTCGTTATATAGCTTCACCAACTCGTTCTGCACAAAAACCAACCACGCAGCACAACTTTAATTCATCATGGCGTCCTGATGAGCTGTGAGAAAGAGCAGGTCGATTGACTGAAACCACTAGGATGAGTTCATTCACATACCAGGTGTAGAAATGACCAAAATCACATGTTTTGTGAAACTTTAATTTAAAATTGTTTTTAAACATGATGTCAAGAGACTTTCTTGAGGCATAATAAAGGCGTGTACCAAATTTTGTAAAGATCCAACAAACTAAGCCTTATGTAGAAGGCATTTTTCCTTATTTAAAGCGTTTTTTTCACCATTTTGTGTAAATTATGCACAGGAATCCCAAAATATAGCATTTTAGAAACCAGCCAGAGAGACAAGCTTAAGTAGAAGCATTTTGAAAGATGGAAAAGGGGCGAATCTGGTGCACAAAATATTGGAAACGTCTAACATGACAGATTTCAAAAAACCAACCTTTTTTTGCAAAACCCTATAAAATTGAATAAAGAAAAATGCATTTGCTGCAATATTGAAATCTGTTTATCCATGACGTAGAAAAGCCATGATTATTTTGTGAATGTGGAATTTACAACTTAACTTTCTTCAGAATGTTCAACACGAGCTCTGAACACAATAAACAAGACTGGAGCAGAAAACTCCTCCTGTTAAATATGATTATAATGAATAAACAGCAAAAAGGAAAAAACAAACAGCCGTCCAGTGTGTCGCCGAGCGTGGAACAGACAGATCCATGCAACCCGCCGGCAGACATGCCTCCGTAAAGAGCGGCCTGCAGCCTCGCCTGGAGGAGGGTCTGACCAGGACCCGGGGACCCTGCACCATAATGTGATTTTAATTGGGGGCTGAGAAGCTCGGTGCGAGGCCAGGTTTCACAACACATGTTCCGGGGGTTACTGCTTAATGCGTAATAAATGGGATTTATGGCGGGTTGCTCCTACATACCCCCCCCCTTCCTCCTCCACCGGTAGTTGTGGAGCGGTGATATAGGGGGAAGCACAGATGTGGGGACGTCTTGTTTAGCGGCGTGATATTACAAGTACGTTTACGGCCTTTTGTTGTGGCATTTTACAGTTGGCAGAAAAGAGGAGGATGAGATTCCTTTATTGTCATTTCAGAGCATTCTGACGTAGAGAAGAAGAAGCAAGAGTCAGAGCGAAGATCTCCACGTTCACAGTATGCGAGAACCAGGATATCTGCAGGTCTCCTGAATGTATTCAACTTTTATTTAACCTCTTGTTGAGATGTTTAATGCAAAATTTAACAGTGCAATTAGTAATATAAATAAGATTTAAAAACAGTTGCAAAGTCCAATAGTCCCAAGTTCTACAGTTTTAAGAATTTCAACAAAACTATGAGGGACCAGGTCCAATATTTTTAGATCATTTTGAAAGGAAACTTGAGAAACCTAAGAAACAGTGAGGTTGATAAAGGTCAGTGGATCATAGACTGAGATGTTTAAGTTGAAGTCCAAGGTAGGAGTCTTATAAACTAGAACTTTATAAGTGAAAGTCAACCAGTAAGTAGATCTTCAGCTTTTTTTGCACAAAGTGCAATGACAGGTGAGCTTCTTGCATCCAGTGACAATGTTCAACAGCGTCTAAAGAGCCTAAACTTGTGACTCGTACATGCATTTACAAAATAAAATAAAGGTCGCTGACACGAGGCGTTTACGCGTTTACTGGTCGGTAACGTCTTGATTTCAGAAATCAAATTGGGGTCCCCAGGTAAATGGGATAACTTATTTTCACTATAATTATTTTATAAGATAAGATAAGATTAAACTTTATTGATCCCACAACGGGGAAATTTGTCTGTTACTGCAGCGTTACAGATAAAGAGAAGAAAATAAAGCTGAAGAAGATAAAAACTATAAAAAAAAATAAAAAATAAAAATAAAAATAAAAAAAAAACACACAACACAATGTACAAATAATTTATATTATTCAAGCACAAAAAACATGTATGGGCAGCTATCAATAACTGGGCTTTTACACAGGCCTAAATAAATATATGTGTATAAGCTGGGCTTTATTTTATATTAAAGACTTATTGTTTTAAATCATATCATATAACTTCATATATTTATCTATTATGCATGTGCATATGACAATGTAAGAGCATGATGAACTTTAATACATAATACGAATGCATCAATAAATACATTTAAAAACGAAAATCCAATATATGGGAAAGTGATGCACGAGTAAATACATTTTATGAATAACTAATTGGAAACTTACATAAATATCAGCATTTACTGGCACATGTTTTCATTTACTGTATAAAACATGAGGGTCTGTTTGTAAGTTTGAGGGTCCATGAATTGGAAAAAACAAAGTTTGAGAACCACTGGTTTAGAAAGTGTTAAAAAGTCTAGAATAACATTTACCAAGTATTGAATATTTGATCTTGACCATAGCAATAGTTTCATCTATTAATCATAGTGAGACTATATTTGTGGTTTTAATAGTCTCCTCTGATTGGCTGATACTTTTCACTACTTACACCTGTATAGTTGTGACATCACAACTTCAGAGAAGCCTCTCATGGTGTATTTAAAGGCTAATCATTTTAACATGGGTCAGGCTTCATATAAATATATATAAACGCGTAGACCTTCTTTTAATCAAAAATGTATTAAAATCTCACTTTGCGAACACACGACCTTTAAGTCGTTTATATTTCATCTTCCATCGTACGGTTACAAAGCATTTCCCATAGAGTAAACACACAAAATCAATAGCAAAGGTAATAAAAACACGCAATAAATAAAGAAGTAGAAGCTTTTTGAAAGAAATATGAACAAAATAAAACGATTGTCTTTGCAAACTTTGTCAAGAAACTATATTACAGTAAATATTTGTAATATTTCGCCTTTAAAATGACGTGTAGTTTATTCGACTGAATGATTTTCTCTGTTTCATCACCTGCTACTTAAGGTGGAATTCAAAAGCTGCAGACAAACAGCAGTTTTCCTTCATGCAGGTGACGTGAAATCACCTTTTTTTTTGCTCTTTGCATCTCATGCGAGTTGCGTTGGCGCTTTACTCATTACTTTTATTTATTTATTTTGCAGCTTCCCGCTACGTGAGGAGAGACCAGAGCTTAAAATGAACAAAAAAAAAAAGAGGAGGAGGAGGAGGAAATGTTAATTTTTAAAAAGGTCGAGTGTTTCCAGGAGCAGAGCGTGTCTCAGAGCGAAGCTCCTCAGGGACGACAGAGCCATCACTCTGACGCTTTCTTATTTATTTATTTATTTATTTATTTCCCTGACTGTACGGAAATGAACAAAAGAGGCCAGGAAAAAAAGAAAAAACGGCGGGTTGTGTTGTTGTCGTCGGCTCGTGCAACAGTTCCACGTCTGAGTGTTTGTTCCCTCATTAACTTTTAATGGCGGGTTATGAATTTCATATTAGTGCTCTTAGTGCCTTTTGTATCCGAGTGTTTATCTGACTGGATGCGTGCGTCGCGCAGGGTTAAACCGAAGGAGTGTGTTCACCGCGGAGAAGCGTTTTGACATGCACACACACACACACACACACACACACACACTAAGCTTGTACGAGTGTTTATACAACTTTTCGAACAAAAGACTAATTAATATGAAGTGCTTTCAATGGCTTCATTCAGAAAACTGCACCAAACCTGAACAAAGCATCGACTGAAAAGAGGTCAGAGGTCGTTGACCTTTGACCTCTACGCACAGAGGCCGAGGGTCTATAAACTAATCAAACGTGAGCCGCGGAAAAGTCTAGTAGAGATCTAGATTAAGTTTTTTAGGGGTTTGGAGTTCGTGTTCACAAACATCCTGAGGCGAAAATTAGCTCCAAACAGGCTGTAAACTTCTGAAATAAAAATTAAAGGCCGTGTGAGTTTTAACTTTGGGTTGAAGGTTTACGGTTTGACAGTAATTCAGATTTTACAAAAAAAAAAAAAAAAACAGCTGCAGGCGACAAACACCAACAGGTCAACAAGAGTTTTGGCAAAAAACACAAGAAAAGATTAAACAAAACATAGAACAAAACACAGAATTTACGATTCAACATTTATATTAATAAAAGCAAAGCAGCAACACTGGTTAATAAAGTGTTTAATTAAATCAATCAATCACAGCCTGGACATGCAGAATAAGATCATGATGAATGAGGGATTTTAATTATTTAAAACATTAAAACATAATATTATAAGGAAGTAGTTATAGTACTAGTTGTATGTGTGTCATTTGTTTTATTTCACCTTACAAACTTATTTATTTATCATGTTTCAATGTGTCTTGATGGAAATGTGAGAATGTGTTTCTTCATTTGAAGCATTAGAATCAACTCTGTGCTGCTTTTCTTGGCCCTGTTTAAACAAAAAAAGTAAAAAAAAATTAAGAAGAGAGAAGAGCTGGCCTGATTAAATAAAGGTTAACTAAGAAATAAAATGCGTAAACACAACCCTTCCCTGAAATATCCGAGTGAAGTGAACAGGATCATGAAGAGTTCTCCCAGGTCAGTGAAAGCTGCTGTCAGCAGCTTCGTGGAACTGCTCCTGAGAGGGAACTTTATTTTGAAACTTCCGGCCCCATTTAGTCGGACTCCCAGTGGCGAGAGACCGTCAGCACAGCCCCAGATAGTTAACACACACACACACACACACACACACACACACACACACACACACACACACACACACACACTTGATGTCACGTGAGACTTATATGATCTGAATTAACAAATGTCAAACATCCAATAAAAGTTCACTAATGAGCAGCGTGTGTGTGTGTGTGTTTGTGTGTGTGTGTGTGTGTGTGTGTGTGTATATATATGTGTGTGTGTGTGTATGTGGACCACCATGCGGCCGGCTGCTGCTTCTACCAAAGTGTGTGTACATGAAAACATTTTGTTAGTGTGTGTGTGTGTGTGTGGTGTTGACGCCCTCGCTGTGGATGTGTTTAATGCATATGTGTGTGTGTGTGTGTGTGTGTGTGTGTGTGTGTGTGTGTGTGTGTGTGTGTGTGAGAGTCTATGTCCCTTCTCCCGCAGGAGGCCCTTCACCACGCTCTTAATGAAGTCCCATGGAAAGCGTGGAGGAGTGTGTGTGTGTGTGTGTGTGTGTTGTTTGTGAATGTGCATGTGTGTGTTCTCCTCTTATTTGTCCCCAGTTGCCTTTTTTTTTTTTTTTTTTTTTTTTTTTTTTGAGCCCTGGCCTTAATTGGGGGCCCGAGCGTCCAATTAATGGCGAAGCGGCGTGGCCGCTCGGTGCGGCGAACATGCGGCGGCGTCCAGATCTAATGTTATCACCCCCCCCCTCCTCCTCCTCCTCCACCCCCCACCCAGGTTAACAAGTTTCCTGGTCCACCTCGCACCTTCTCCTCCAACCCGTGTCCTTCCGTCAACCGTCCTGCATCTAGGTCACAAACAAGGCGGAGGCGGCGGGATGGAGGCGGGTTGTGGATTGGGGAGTGAGGGGTGGGGGGGGGTTCGTCGGAGGGAGAGGACAGGCGGAAAGAGAGAAGGGGATGTTGGGGAGTCCCTCGATCCCTACTTCATTAAAACCAAATAAAAGCAGGAGGTCATTTATCTCTCTCTCCCTGCAAAGCCATAAACACAAATAGGTTGAGCGTGGTCCTGCTTCCTCCTCCACAGCCTGCAGCATATATCACAGCAGATAAAGGGCCTGCGATGATAGGTTGTATTAAATTGGAATGTAAGTGAAAATTTTAGATTGCTGATACGACTGGAGGGGGAGGCAGTGTGTGTGCCGTTTTGTGCATGTGTGTGTGTGTGTGTTGTATAGAGAGCGAGAAGCAGATTAATCTGCACCTTCCTTTTCTTATTTCCTCATCAACATTAAATCAAAGCGTCGCACCACGCTTTCCTTTTCTGCACGCAGGTGTGCTGAGGTGAACCGAGGTGTGGGCCGGGTTTTAAACGGGTCGGTAAAAAGGAAAAAAAAAGAAAAAGTCCCGAGCTTCGTTTTAAATATCCCACGGACAACAAATGGAATCCCAGAATTCCGTAAGAAATGGATGTGCAGGTTTTCTGAAATTGCATCAAAGCAATAAACCCACAGAGCTGGTTTTGACAGCTGACTGATGGTTTGCTGAAAAGACTGAAATCTTAACTTAAATATATTGTTTTCGGTACAATTAATCCCACATTGGGTTGAATTATCTTATTCCACTGGCAGGTAATTCATATTATTTCAGGTTTTGTCTTGATTTGGGTCAGTTTGGTTTTGTTTTGAGAAAACAAATCTAATATATTCAGAAAAATATGTTAAACTGACTAAACTCAAGAAATAATCTCCATTTAAACTTATACACCTGAACTCTCACATCACATGATCTAATATAGTACAGTATAAACCTAATGTATAGTCTTTTTTTATGAAAATGTTAGCATTGTTTTCTTAAAACAAGGTAAATTTTACCTACATCAAGGAAAAAACAGCAAATATCTAGTTTTTAAACTGCTTTTTTGAAAGATGAATAACATTATTTTGTGTTATATACTGTAATATTACATCAAATGTCAAATATTATTACTCCTTCCATAAAATAATGCCATTAAAATCAATTAATAACAGCAAATTTCTGTAAATTTAAGCATAAATATTTATTAAATTTCTTAGGTTATTTAATTGTTTTAAAATGTGAAAATGTGCCTAATTAAAAGTTGAAAACAAACAAGGTTAATTCTTGTTAAAATTACTAGAAACTTAAAACTACAAACCCTATTTTATTTATGGGAAAAAAATTGTGTAATTTTCTGTAAATTCACTGTTTTTTGCGTCCCCAGCTGCAGGGAAATTACCATTATCTTTTTTTTTTATGTACTTTTTTTACATAGAGTAGAATCATGATAGAAATTTTAAGATAAGTTTATGCACAATTTTAAAAAAAAAAATAAATAAATAAAAAATCACATGGCAACTGTTGGGTAAATTACAGTGAAAATTTCCTGTAAAATGCTGTAATATTTCTCCTTTTTACAGGAGGATCCTGCAGCTTTAGCAACATGTCCTTCTTTTTTTTGTATTTTGCCGTCTATGTCTCGCAGGACCTCGTGAATCCAGCAGTTGGACCCCCCCACCCCCACCCCCCCAGTCCTCAGACATCATGGAGGTGCTCCATCATCGTGCTTATTATAAATTGGATTACAATTAACCAGGTTTAACCCTTATTAATAACTGATTTGTGTTGGCGTGACAGGCAGCCCCAGTTCCCATCATCCCCCCCCCCACCCCCTCCTCTCTGCAGACAGTGGGCACTAAACTGTCTTTATTAATTCCTGAAGAGGAGGATAAAATCACAGGAAAGAAACAAAGATTTTTTATATATTATTATTTTTATGGCGCCTGTGCTTCCATCATCCTCGGGGGGGGGGGGCATTGAGCCTTTGATATCCAGAAAAACTGCTTCATCCGCCTCGCATTGGCGACGTGTTGGCGTCGAGTCCAACAGGAAGTTGGTCCGCAGAGACGGGACTCTGGCACCGAGCTGATCTTAAAAATAGAGCATAGGAGTGAAGTTTTAAAGCTCTTTAAACGGCGGATAGCATGCGCCGTTTCTGCTATGATTTTATTTCTCCTTTCACATCTGTGGATCGGTATCTAAGTTCTAGAGATGCTCCAACATGCTCTTACCTTCTCTGTTGCTGTTTTTTCAAAATTAAAGCACCCGGGTTTGGGTGAAGTCACAGTAAATTCCTATTAGAGCTCATCTAGAACAGAGTGCATGAATTCAGTGCATCGTCGTGCAGGTCTTTACATTTTTGAGTCTGCAGATTAAAGCTTGAATTCGGCGTACGTCCGTGTGTGTGTGTGTGTGTGTGTGTGTGTGTGTGTGTGTATATATGTATGTGTGTATGTGTGTGTATGTGTGTATGTGTGTGTATATATAAATGATTTCTAGGATTTTATGGACAAATACTTGATCTTAACTCTTATTTATTCATTTATCTAAATTTGCATTGCAGATAATTTACCTTATTTCAAGGTTGTTGTTTTGTGTGTGTGGGGGGGCAGTTTGATCTTGTTTTTAAGTATTTAAGTTTTTATACCTGTAGTAAACACAATATTAGATTTTTTTCTAATATTCTAACTAGGGATGCACCGATGTGAAAATTTCGGCCGATATCAATATCCGATATACATATCTGCAGTCACTGCCGATATCGATATTTGCCGATATCGATATATGTAGAGAAAAAAAGTTTTCTGTAGTGTCACAAATTTAGTACAGACCAGAAAAAACACTGTACATTTGAAAAGCACAACAGTGCTGTTTATTTAAAGGAAGGCTCACTGTAAAACTGTCATGTGGTTAGAGGAAGTACGGCGGAGCGGACCCGATGGAGCTCCGCGAACGCGCAACGTCGGCGGCGGAGGCGGAGGAGGCGGCGGCCGCTGACGAGAAGGCGGCAGGACGCCGTCCGACACCCGGAGCAACGTTCCGCGCATTTTTTTTGTCTTTTCGGGCGATGCGATGTGACGGAGGAGCCCGCTAGGACCAGCTAGCTTAGCGCGTCGCCGAGAGACACGCAGACAGTGACCCAACTAACTGTAGGTTTAACTCTGCCATTGTTGACATATCGGCCAGAATTTGTTGATATCGGACCGATACCGATAAGTTAAAAAACGTGACATATCGGCCGATATATATCGGTTGGCAGATATATCGTGCATCACAAATTCTAACTATATTTGCTCTATAACATCTTCATAAATAGATTCTGACTCTTCTGTAGTCTCCTCACATGTTGTAGGTTTATTCTGATTCTGGTTTAAGTCCAATAACCTTTGTGTTTGTAGAGATATTCCACATTTATCATCATTTATAGCAGGGAAACTGAAGAAAAGGCCCAGGGCTTAAGTGGTTAATAGAAAATATCCCCTTTGAGGCGTCCAAAGGCTTTTATTGTGAAACATCTGTAGAGGAAAATGTTCAGATTAACAAATAGCAGCTTCACGCTGATTGAATAGAATTATAAGAAAATACATAAAAATTGCAAAGTAGAAGAAGCTGGAACCAACGTGATCACTCCACCACTCTGTATGAATCATTAGTGGGACGACAACGGGACAGAACGCGACACCATGTTTTAACCCGTGACGACATGAACAACAACAGCGACGACGTGAGCCAGTGACCGGCGCTCGGCGGCAGATTTTGGACGGAAAGTTTGAGTCTCATTAGCGAGGACGGCTCGCTTTGCCCCTCGCCGCCGCAGCGCCCCATGCTGAGAGTTTGGCTGACGAGATAGGCTGCGTTTTCACTTATTTATTTATTTATCTCCTGCTTATCTGCTGCTGGGGGGGGGGGTTAGCTGGAGGGAGGCCGGCTGCTTCCTGTCCTCCGATGGGCGGGAAAATCAGCGACTTGTGGCTCCGTTTTCTTCTTCTTCGCCTTCTTCGCACGTTGTTACGGCGAAAAACACTTCGTAAGAGATGGACGACATGGGTCGTCGGGTGCCGTACAACAACTACACACACTATGTTTCTCCTTGTAAAACATAATTCTCTGATTAAATCTATAAACACGCACAGATGATCAGATGAGACTAGGTCTGTCACTCTGAGGCCTTTTAACAGTGTGTTGCAGACAGCAGACATTTGGGTGCTAAAATATGTGCTCTTGGAAGCCAAAAAAGTGCATTAAAGTGTCATCTTTTTTTTCCTTTCCTCAAAAATGCATGAATTAATTGATAAGTCAATATATTGTTTTAGGGCAGAGGATTGACAGCAGTTTTAATATCAGGTTAAGGGACTATATTTAAATGATGTAGGTTCATAATAGATTTAAATTCCACCAGAAACCAACATTTTACATCAGTATCGTGAAATCATTTTAATAGAAAAAGTACATACAGGCAGGAATTTGATTGGACCACTGAAAAGTGGACATGCACATGGGGTGGAACTTGTGCTAAAAAGTGTCCTTTTGCAGCTAAAAAAGTGTGTTAAAGTGCCGTCTAGGAGCTAAAACATGTTAAAGTGTCATATTGTGAGCTAATCGCGTATTTAAGTGGGAGCTAAAATGCATGTATGCATTAACAGATAAAACATGGCTGAAGTCCACTCACACCACTGACAGAACGTGTGTCTCCAAGGTTAAAGTTCAGCTTCCATTCGTCACATGTGAACGTAACGACGCGATTGGTTGAAATTAATTTTTTCTTTTTCGAATAACTCTATAGGACGACTGGATTTATCTAATGTCCGACCAGACGAACACACGTCTCTCTTTCTCTCTCTGTGACTTTCACGCCGTCCTGTGTTATTTCAGCGATATCTCGGTCACTCAAACTGGGGGGAAATAATTGTAAAACACCGAGATCCGTCTGAAACCGTCTCTGAACCCTCTGACCCGACCGAATGTGAAATGCACGCTTCCGCCCGCCGCCACCTTTGCCCCCCCCCCTTCCTCGCCACCTTTTGCATGCCTCTCGTCGCATGCATGCATGTAAGTGGGTTAGCGTTGGCCGGGGCTACCTGCCACTCACTGGGGGTCAGAGGTCGCGGGGAATGTCCTTTTTTTTTTTCTCCCCCGGCGTGGGAGCGGAAGGAGAAGGGGGGGGCGGGATCAGGATGGGGTTAAAGGAGGGAGAGGAACAGCACTCCTTCCCCGGGTTTGAACTTCAACTTGACCCCTGACCCCCCCCTCCGCCCGGCTCGGATATCAAAACACAGAACCATCTGCCCCTCGGTGCGGGGCTGGGGGGTTAATATCATACACTTAGGGAGCAGAATACAGACCGCAATTATCTGCTATTCTCAGACAGAATCCTATTATTTGATCCCAGAGTCGCGACAGATGGAAGGGGGCCAGTCACATCCTCTTTCCCTCCGCCCCCCCCTCTCCGTTTTTTTGCCATTCCTGTGCAAAGCCCGATCCGGAGGGCGAGGAAGAGGAGGACATAATGGTGAGAGAGGGCGAGGGAGAGGGTGAGAGAGGCCAAGGGGTGAGGTGAGGTCTCAGGGAAAAGTGAAAAATAAAAAAAAAAAATTTAAAAAGCCGGCAGGAGGAGGGAAACCTGAGCCCGGGGGGATCAGCTTCTACCCCCCCCCCCTCCATCATCCATCAGTCCATCCATCACGTTTGAAGGCGATAGATAAAGTGGAGGTTGCACAAAGAGAGAGAGGGAAGGAAAGGGGGAAAGAGGAGCAGGAACAGCTGGCGGCGTGCGGCGCTTTACCTGATCGCTAAAAAAAAAGAAAAGCTGCAGCAATCTGTCCTTTCTCAGCTCTGATTTTTAGCTAAATATCAGCGTTAAAACCTTCAACGCGTTCATTCAGGTTTGTTTTAACCACACATGAGAGAAATGACAGATGGAAACGCTTTATTTAAAGATCTGATATGGAACTTTTTTGTGATGTTTCTATTATTATTATCCAAAATTCACTATTTTAATACTCATGTATGATGCATCACCTGATCAGTTCATTAAGTTGATTCTTATATGTGAGTTAAAATTCTCTTATAATGCGTTTATAATGCTCACACACTTATCGTTTTTACATCCTACATACGTATCTAGGGAACAGTCATGATCGTCTGTTGAAGTCTAAGCTTTTCCACTTTCTGATCCTGTTTCTACTTCTTTTCCCCCCATTATAGGTTGATGTGAGGTCCTAAGTTTAGAGCATGAACTGTAAAGCCATTTGATTTTAGGCTCTAAGAATAACATTTCTTGATTTGTCGGGTTAGTTAAATTACATTAGTTATTTTAATAGGTTTTAGCATGCACAGAAAAGTAAAGCTATGTTTCCATTCTATTTCCTCTTTTCTCCTTAACATGTTAAGCTCACTTTAATCAACAGGAAACCGTACACATGCATCAGTCAACCTGAAGCTGTCATTTTTTTTAATTCTGTTCCCAGTAAAAACCTCTTAAAAAGTCCTGATGTTAATTTATTTGCAACACAAACTAAACTCATGTTAAAGGAGGTTCATGTGTCTGCTAAACATTGTCAGAGAAAAATATGTTACGTTAAAGTTACGTTATATTATTATTATTAGAACGAATTTACAATGAAGTGATGACATGTTTAATGATGAAGATCCTGCAACTTCCTTTATTTCTGCAGATTTGGCTGCAAATTTATTGAATTTATTGATATGCACAAAACTTTATATTAAATGATTATTGAAGCATAACTAACTTTATCACTCACCAGTAGAAATTTATGCTAGAATCATGTTTAGAGCTTCTTCTTGATGCTTGAAGCTTCATAAAAGCTGTTAAATTGTCAGTTTATTCTGATTTGGGTAAAAACGTTGATTTTAAAATGTTCATTGCTCTATAGGGCATAAAGAGTTTTATCCTTTAAGGTTTAAGGTGATTTTACCAGATGTGGCAGCATCATCAGGAGATGATTTAAGACAGAAACTCACTTTCATTTAAAAATGACTTATCCCATTATTTTATTAGCATGACAATATTGTGATTTTAATACTACTTGAGCTGTCTCCACGTGTATTTATTGCACATGAAATGAGACGCTATCAGCTGCACGATGACAAAGATAATTTAACCCATCAATTTACAACAAGCTCAGAGTGAATAAATTGATTCTAATCACCTCCATACCTTTCTGTCTACTTAAATAATCCTAAAATACAACTTATATCCAAAGCCACGGGACATTTGTGAACGTCGCTCCCCACATAAACGCCCAGATGTTACACCCCCCCCCCCCCCCCCCCCCTCCCCCCGCCTCCTCTTTTCAAATAAATAATCCATGAATAACCCGGGCCCGCGCCTCAAACACGGATCATGCTATGCATACATTTGCGGGAGAAAATATTGAGGTTAAAAGATTCATTAGGCGCCTATTCCCCAATTCACACACACACACACACACACACACACACACACGCGCTCTGAGCGGGCGTGTTTTGCAGGCAGACATCTGAAAGTGGATCCTTTCAGAGTTTTTCCGTGTCGTACCGGGCCCATGAGAGCTGGTTTACAGGGCAGAGAACCAGCCCGGCTCGTTTTAATTACCGCCGATCAGCGGCATCACAGTGTGGAGCCACCGGTTAAAAAAACAAAAAAAAACGTGGGATGAAGCGGGCGCTGGCATCCAGGCCACAGCTCCAGACGTACTTTCATGCACGGATTTGAAAACTTTTCCTCCCTGGCAGCCGCTGATTATCTCTATAGGAAATGAGGCGACGCCATAAGATCCTATTACCAGCCCTTTATTATGGGCTCAGAAGAATAATATCAATTAGCCTGGAAGCAGAATGAATCAAAATGTTTCTCAAATGAAAAGGATTATTGTGATGTGGAGTTTTACGGGTCGGAGTCACCTGTAATTAGGAAAGTCACAGATCAGCAGGGGAAGACTTGTAGGAGCTTAATGTCTTTTATTTATTTATCTCTTTATTTATTTCTCAAGGACATTTCAGCAGGATGCTCCGTTGCCCCCAAAATGAACCTCACATCACACCCGGGTTGTTGATGTGGAGGCTGCGTCGCCGCTAATGGATCAACGCTCGGGTTCAGGGCGACATCTCGACACGTGTCTGCGAATTCTGCTGAAATCCATATTCAGAGAGCAAAAGATGGAGATTTCTAAGAAAAAAAAATACCTTTCCTCTGTCAATTATCCAGTTTTTCAAGTGTTTGATTGTAGAAAAGGTTGGTGATGAACTATAACTCCTTTATAGACATGTAGGTGGTACAGTACTGATTAATCATGGATGCTGTTTGAGGCGTTTTTTCCAGGATTTCTGGATGTTTTATAGTAGGAAAGCTCTTCAGTGAACGTATTTAGTTCTGTAATTTTGTTCAGGGAAGAAGTTCAACCTCTTTTTTTTTTTAGTCTTGATAATGGTAAACTTACCTACATGTCACATGGTGTTCTAAAGCCCTGCCTATTGGCTATTGGAATTTAGATGGTCCCATCATGGTAAATTCCCATTGGGTCACACACAGAAGATGGAGATTCTTAAGAAAAAAACTTTCCAAATCATCAACATTTTATTTCCTTTTTCAAACTCTGAGTTAATGTATTAAGGTCTATTGGTATGTTTATTCTTCCTCTGTAAATTATCCAATTTTTAAGTGTTTAATTTAAGAAAAGATTTGTGGATAAACTTGTTTGGAGATGTGTTTTGGGATTCTTTCTGGGGAGGGACGTGTCATTTTGGACTTTAAGCTTTGTTTTTTAGAGATATTTGAATCTTTTTTAGTAGAATAGCGCATCAGTGAACATATTTAGTCCTGTAATTTTGTTCAGGGAAGAAGTTTAACCTCTTTTTTAGACTTATTTGTGAAAATGGTAAACCCAAATTGTGAGTAGCACCGGTTCCTACATGTCACATGATCTTCTAAAGCCCTGGCTATTGGCTCTCAGATTTAGATGGTCCCATCATGGTAAATTCCCATTGGGTCACACACAAAAGATGGAGATTCTTAAGAAAAAAAAATCATCCAAATCATCAACAACCAGCATTATTGTATTAAGGTCTATCAGTATTTTTATTCTTCCTCTGTAAATTATCCAGTTTTTTAAGTTTAAATGGGGGATTAATCACAATCTTGTGGTCCTTTATGGACAGATCGGGTTTCATGGACATGTCTTTTCAGTATGGTACATTACAGATTTGTCATGGACAGCTTTGCCTTTCCACTATTTGAGGAGTATTTCTGCAGATATGTGGATGTTTTCTAGAAGAAATGCTCTTGAGTCCTGTTAGCTTGCTTGTTTGGCTCTTATTTGGGAAAATGGTAAACCCAAATTGTGAGTAGCACAATCCCTACGTGTCACATGTTGTTCTAAAGCCCTGGCTATTGGCTATTGGGGATTTAGATGGTGTCATCATTTCCATTGGGTCAAACGACTGTCCATTAAACCCAAAGTGGTCAAACTTGCGTCCCGACCCTGTGCTTCAATAATCTCCTGCTCAGTGTCAATCGATGTGAAACTAATTCTAAACCATAACTGTTGCGTCATTTGCACATAGAAACCAATGAGTGGAGCCTGTTATTGCCGTGAATGAGTCCCCTGCTGCTCCTCATGATCCTGTCACGGTACATTGTGTCTGAAGAGGTTAAAAACGCTTTGGCTGGATGGACCATTCGTGAATTTCATGCATTCTACAAACCTACAGTTGGAATCAAATCGTCCAGATGCAACCACATTACTGTGTCATTGAATCAAATATTTGCACCTATTTAGGAAACAAGTGTTGTAATTGTGGAACCAATAACTGGTCGGCCTTTTTCTCTATTATGTGGATTTTCTCCCCAATGGTCCTAGGTACCAAACCAAAACCAAACCAAAAGATTTAGAAAAATGGTAACTAGTACCATGCTCAAAATTGGACTTGTCCTTGTCTCAGTTTACTTGCAGCTGAGAAAATCCAATTTCTGACAGGCTCCGCCCCCTCATGCGAGGTCACCTGTTGTTTCAGCAGGTTAATGCAAACGTAGATATCTACATGTGCATTTCCTTTGGTCTCTCTCTTTCTTTTTAATTATTTAATAATTGCTGGTAACACTGAAAATATATAAATCAGCTCCAATGGTTCCGGTGGATTCTCTGTTCCAATTCCAATCCAGGTGTGTTAATGTGACTGTAAGAAATCCAACTCCAGCTATAGTGTATATGTGAATTTAAAAAATCCAAGCACAATCAGATTAACCTATTAATTAGAATTTCTTGAGTGTAAACACACTGAATGACAAAATAAGACGTGTAATAAACAACTATCCTGCTGGTTTAGAACAATACGAAACATAAAAGCTTCATAAACCGTCTTCATGATAAAAGTCTTGATCTGAAGGCAAAGGGGGGGGGAGTTGTTTCAGGGTTTTGCTCTGGCTGACCGCAAATTCCACAGAGTTCCACCGCGACATTGTTGTGTGGGACATCGCCTGGAGCTGCCCACCGGCCCTCCATGTTACCCCCCCCCCCCCCCCCCCCCCCCCGGCTCCCCCAGCTAGCCCAACCCTGATCAGAGAGAGACAGCTCTGCCTGGGGCCAGTCTACCAGCCGGACCCCGTCCCTGTCGCCACTTCCAGACATTCAGGGGAACAAAGTGGACTCCCCCAGGACCCACAGCCCCCCCCTCACCCCCATCAGGCATGGTGGGGGTGGGGGGGTGGCGTGATGGAAGGCAGCTTGGCTCCTGATGCTGAAAACAAGCTTATTCCTGGAGTTCCACTGCAAAAGGTTTAAATGTTATGACAGACAGAGTTTTTGATGTGTAAAATTTGGGTTCATTTGGAGAAACTTTGGTAATTCGTGATTCTTACCCCAGTATCTTCGCCCAATTTCAAAAAACCTGAGTGCAAAGTTGGACTCGGTCCAGACGCAGTTTAGTGGCCCTGTTGTACCAACTTAGTTCACTGCAAAGAACACAATCTCTAGATGAAAAAGTCTTGTTTTTGGTACAATTAGTCCAATATTGATCAAATTTAACTAAGTTTTATTCTTGAATTTAGACAATTGGATAAAGATTTTGGGTCACCCAAATTGACACAAATTGGGGAAAAGATTTTTTTTACCAAAACCAATATATCTTTCCTTCTTAAGATTACGTTTTTGCATTGTTTGGAAATAACTTACCAGTATTTGTTGAATCCAAAAAGGAGCTGTAATTACCACAGTATTAGAACAGAATACATGTGTCGTATTCTTATGAAAAGAGACCCCACACTGCAAAAACTGAAATTTTCAAACATCTTGTTTTTCATACAATTAGTGCAATATTCAGTAGATTTCTTTGACTGGCAGATAATTTATCTCATTCCAAGTTATTTTCCCAGTTTCGGTCAATTATACTAGTTATATTTTCTTTAAAATAAATTCAATTGATTAAAATCAAGACAAAAGCTAAATGAACCGCTAGTAGAATAATTTAAATCATCTTAATGTTGGACAGATTGTACTTAAAATACAAGATATCTTTAAGATTTCAGTTTTTACATTGTTAGATTTGGACTTTACAGTACTGGAATTTCACATACAAGGTGATGTAATGTAAAGTCCTTGGTGTCAAATGTAGGAAAAAACTCACCTTTGGTCTGGATTTTTAGGTGCGATATACTGCACAGATGCTAAAATTGAGTTCATTTTTTGCTTCATGTGAGCCACTGTATGAAGAATAATTAATGTGCCATCCACTTAAAGCTGAAGGAGGGCAGTCAACAAGCTCCCCTGATTACCCTCTAAATAGATGGTCCATGGCCGAGGTGCAAATTGCTTAATAAATATGTCCTCTCATAGGTTTATTTCCCCTTAATGGCGCTCCCAGCGTGGCACCCGTTAGCCGCTGTGACCCAATTTAAGAGCCATTGCTCACGCAGCCAAATCAGAGCAGAGAGTCGTCTCCGCTGCCAGCGACGCCGACTAAAAACATCAGAGATGCCGGGTCGGGCCGAGGAGGGAGGGCCCGGGCTTCTGCTCTCTGGTTGTGAGCTTTTCTCTGGGCTGTGATCTGAGTTTTCTGATTAAAGTTTGAAGCGGCAGCTTCAGCGGTGCAGCGAGCGTTGGAAGTTCTGCATTGAGGGAATGTTCACCTCCAGGCCACCAGGGGGCTGTAGCTGTGGCTGTGACTTTCACAATTCTTGCTTTCTCTTCCTGTTATACTAAACAACGGCAACTGGGCTGGAGCTCATAGAGACTTCTTAACCTTAACAAGCACAAATCACGTAAAAACAGCAGCAAATAGAAATACCATAAGGCACAAGTAACAGCCGATAATGTGATTAAGGGCTGATAACGATATAAATTAGTTAATTTATTTAAAATGTAATTGGCCAATAACTTTTTTTAGCTGTTTTTACAATATTAACTTACTGGGAAAAAAAAGTTATCACCTTATCAGTTCACTTTTATTACGTTATCGACCGAGAGGGAAATTTATTATGTTATTGGCTGTTGTCACATACGTATTTGTGTTATTTATAATATTCAAATTCTCATTTAACCTTTAGAACTACGGTGATACGGTTGAATTTGTCCTAATGTCGAAGACAAGATCACTAATGCTCAGTGTGGACAATACAGGATTCAGGAAACAGAATTGCCTGAGGTTTCCATGGCGACCGGCGGAGACTACAGGAAGTCGATGTAAAGCACGTTACACAACATGTGTTTTACATTTCAGTCTTTGCAAACAAACGAGACGTAATGTGTAAAATGCTTCAGAGATGCCAGTAGGCTTTTTTAAAATTTTATTTTATATTTTTTTCAGGGTCAAGCGACTTGTTTCTCCATCCAGTCTTTATGCTAATAGAACTGGAACCGGGTTTTAGGCTAATTTTTTAAAACCAGTCTGTAGTGATTTTCATCCAACTGTGCATAAAGATGATAGAAGCGTATTTCCCGTTATTTTTTTCCACAAAACGTTATCGTATAATTCTTTTGGATTTGTTTTGTGCAAGAGAAACATATTTTTTTTACTGTTATTTTAGAACAAACTAGCCCTTCAATCAGTGAGGAATGGCCCATGTCATCCATGCATTCATTTCTGGACGTTTGGCACATCAGTGCACACGTAAAACTGGCAGAGGATGAAGAGAAGAGTGTGTGTGTGTGTGTGTGTGTGTGTGTGTGTGTGTGTGTGTGTGTGTGTGTGTGTGTGTGTGTGTGTGTGTGTGTGTGTGTGTGTGTGTGTGTGTGTGTGTGTGTGTGTGTGTGTGTGTGTGTGTGTGTGAGCTGATGAACATGTCTTCTTGATGACCGTTGAGCCCCGTCAACGCCGCTGCCAGCAGCAAATCAAATTAAAGCCACTTGGCCTGTGGTCAGCTCCGCTCTGGCACTGAGGATCCACAACACCACAGATACACTGCAAAAACTGAAATATAAACAGGTGAAGCTACTGAGAAGTAAGATGTTTAAAAAGGAGATTATAAAGGAGCCAATGAAATAATCCCACAAACAGCTCCAATCTAAATAAATCTCTAAATAGTGGTTAGTAGCAGCTACTACTGATATTATATTAAACTATTTTATTATTGTATTGATGATGTGGATATTATTATTATTATTAACATTGGGTTCTACTGGAGTAAAAATACTTTATTTAGTGTTGGAGCTCAGGTTTTATATGGGATTTATTAAATTATATACAAAAAGAATGGAATATAATAGAAATGAATAGAAACACATTCTCACATTCCAATAAAAGTGGGAATATAGTGTTGGAGCCGATGTTTTCTATGTGATTTATGAATAAAACTCTATTTTGCCCCTGTATCAGGACGTTTAAGTTTTTTAAACTTTTTATTACACTCAGTGTGTTTTCACATCTGCACTTTTTAGTCCAGTTAAATCTAACTCTGGTTTGGTTAGGGCACAACGTTAACAGTAATATTGGGTTTTACTACAGATAAAAAAAACTTTATTTGGTGTTGGAGCTCAGGTTTAACGTGGTATTTATGAATAAAACTAAATTTTTGCCCTGTATCAGGAGGTTTAAGTTAAGTGTTAAACCTGCTTCTAATCCTATTTTTTCTTATTACACTATTTTTTTCGTCCAGTTAAACCAAACTCTGGTTTTGTTAGGGCAGTCGTAACAGTGACATTGTGTTTTCCTGCAGGTGAAAATACTTCATTTAGTGTTGGAGCTCAAGTTTTATGAATAAAACTCAATGCTGAACCTGTATGTATAAGATTTCAGTTTTTTCAGTGCATGCTCATAAATGCTTTCACTGTTTCCCCTTAACAGAGAGAAACTTGCTGTTTCTTCTCCCCCCCTTCTCCTTCTTTTTAAAAAAAAGAGAAGAAAACATGAAATTAAATGCGTGTGTACATTTCATCATGTCTGCTATCGCCTTTTTTGAAAATTGCAGGTAGCGCGGCGTGTTTAACATTCTCTTGTCAAGCGTCCCCCCCCCCCACCCCCCCCCCCTGCAGGGACAATAAATGCCTGTCCAGTTTTGCTCACAGCGGCGGCTGCAGATTACAAACAGCGGGAGCACGCCGGCGTCTGAGCACAACACCGATAAGGACGCCGCCGCCGCCAGGAACCCGCTGCTTTCTAATATTTACACACAACTAGAATGGCAAATGTACCGTAACTTCACCCCCCCTCCACCCCCCCTCCCACACACACCTGGAATCAGTGTGCATATTTTTTTTTTTTGCTTTGTTTTGTGTATATGTGTGATTTTTTATTTTGTCTTCGGCAGACAGGCAGGGCTAAATTACAGCACAAACAGTGAAATTTCCATTCTATCTTTTCATCCAGGAGTTTTTTTCTTTTTGGGGGGGGGGTAGGTAGGCGTGGATGATTGCAACTGTTGGAGAGTTTTTATTGTACTTTTAGAGAGAGAGTTTGCTCTGTGAAATGCAGATTTACTGTCTAAACTGTGACAATTGAAGAGCCAGAGAGTATAGCGCGAAGACACGGGAGGCCACTGACAGCAGATTACTCACCGCGCAACACAAAAGGAGTCCATGTGATTTAGATTAATACAATGGAATGAAAAAATTACCAGCTCGTGCTACTGCGACAAGACAGACTCGCCTTCTTCACGAGTTTTCCGTCTATAAGCATGTTTCCAATTGTTTGCACATAAAAATGCTGCGTTACGAAACTCTGTTTTAGCTTTATTTTGTTAGTTTTTTTGTTTTTCTAAGACGCGGCCCCTGAGACGTGTGATGAAGTGAAAATGTGATAAAGTGAAATGAGAACAGACCAATGAGGCGACATGGTGACACACCTGGAGGATGTTCATAGCTCAGTCAGCTACGAAACATCAGATATGTGAGGAGACAAGAGGAGAACTGTTCCAATATTTTACTACAGCCACAAATACACTGAACAATGAAGAAAATCGTCATAAGTCTCAGCGAATTTGAGTTTTGTTCCTTAAAGTTTGATGTTTTGATGAATTTAGTCACCTTAGTGTGGACTTAAAAAACTGAGCATTAATACATCGCTGATTACCTCCGCCCAGGTGCTTATGTATGCACCAGCGTCTATCTATCTGTTTGTTAGCAAAATGCTAGGCAAGGCAAGTTTATTTGTAGAGCACAATTCATACACAGGGCAGTTACACAAAATCACAAAAGGAGAGCAAAACATACATAAAATCACAAAAGGAAAATCATAAAACATAGAATTCATCATTAATTTAAAAAAAAGAGTGAAGAGTGTAGATAACATACTTTCAGTTTTCATTTTCGGCCTGGTCTTAAACATTGTCAGCGTTGAGGCCTGTCTCACATTCTCTGGAAGACTTTAGTTGTAGGTGAACAACAAGTTAACAAGTTGCAAACAAGTTATGCTAACAGATTAGCACGGATGCTAACAAGTTAACACGGATGTTAGCACGGATGCTAACAAGTTAGCACGGATGCTAACAAGTTAGCACGGATGTTAGCACGGATGCTAACAAGTTAGCACGGATGTTAGCACGGATGCTAACAAGTTAGCACAGATGTTAGCACGGATGCTAACAAGTTAGCATGGATGCTAACAAGTTAGCACAGATGTTAGCACGGATGCTAACAAGTTAGCACAGATGTTAGCACGGATGCTAACAAGTTAGCACGGATGCTATCGGACGTTAGCACGGATGTTAGCACGGATGCTAACAAGTTAGCACGGATGTTAGCACGGATGCTAACAAGTTATGCTAACAGGTTAGCACGGATGCTAACAAGTTAGCACGGATGCTAACAAGTTAGCACGGATGTTAGCACGGATGCTAACAAGTTAGCACGGATGTTAGCACGGATGCTAACAAGTTAGCACGGATGTTAGCACGGATGCTAACAAGTTAGCACGGATGTTAGCACGGATGCTAACAAGTTAGCACGGACGTTAGCACGGATGTTAGCACGGATGTTAGCACAGATGTTAGCACGGATGTTAGCACGGATGCTAACAAGTTAGCACGGATGTTAGCAGACCAGTCCCTGAGGTTCTCAGGGTCCTAGATGGCTCGTATGGCTCTAACATGTCATAGATGTATTTTGGTGCTAGACCATGAAGAGACTTGTACACAAGTAAAGCTGTTTTTAAGTCTATTCTCTGAGTGACAGGAAGCCAGTGCAGAGACATGACCACTGGACTAATATGGTCATATTTTCTGGTTCTAGTCAGGACTCGAGCTGCAGCGTTCTGAATGTTCTGTAGTTGTTTAACAGCTCGTTTAGAGAGACCAGTGAGCAGGCCATTGCAGTAGTCTAACCTGCTGGAGACAAATGCATGGATCAGTCTCTCCAAGTCTGGTTTGGACACCATATTTTTGATTTTGGCAATGTTTTTTAGATGGTAAAAGGCTGTTGATATTGTTGACTTTATGTGGCTGTGAAAGTTCAGGTCTGAGTCCATTAGCAGCCCTAGATTTCTAACCTGTGTTTTTGGTTTTAGAGAACGAGACTGAAGATGATTGATTACACGTTCTCTTTGCTTCAGTGGCCCAAAGACGATTATTTCAGTTTTTTCTGAGTTTAGCTGGAGAAAGGGGGAACTGATGATTAAGTTTTGGTAATGATCCATTAGATCGTCTTCAGATTGTTCTCCAGGTTCCTACCAGAAGATATGATAATAAGTAAAACTTTTATTGCCTGGTGTTGGCCAAATAATCCAAATAGTGGTGTGACAGGGCCCAAGAAGAGTTTCTATTCCATGAGCATGGAGTTGAACATGATTTTTTTTTTGTCAGAATAGCAGAATTTCAGAATTTCCTAAAGTATTACCTCACCTGTATGGAGTCACGTATGAATTTAAGTGACGACCCGTTCCGAGTCTATTGGGTTCAATGTGATAGCATGATCTGTTCAGAGATTGAGGAGTGTGTTTATGGGAATTTTCGTTCATTCTTCCAGACGTGCAAACCTGCAGCCAGGACCTGAGTTTGACACCCCCCCCCCCCCCGGTGTATGAAATAGGTGAAAACATTCTGAATTCTCTTTTCCTTTTTAACCTGAACTTTTGGATCCTGCATGACCCCCCCCCCCGACCCCCCCGCTTCCTTCTCTTGCTGTACCTTTTATTGGAGTTAGAACACTTTGGATCCCCTCCACAGACAATTGCAAGCAAACACAGGAGAAATCCAGCAGCTGGGGGGGTTGGTTGGGTGGGTAGGGGTGGGGGGGGGCAACTGTTATCGAGTTATTGGCGCGTGGGGGCCCGGGGAGGGCTGGCATCCGTATCATGAGAGCGGTGGTTAGGCCACTGCTGCGCGGCGTTCACGCTCCGCTGCCTCGCCGACCAGCGGCGAAAACGCCCGGCGGGCGACCACCGCGGCCAGGGATGGGGAGGGGGGGGGGGCGGCCGGACGGGGTGGAAATGTGCGGAGAGGGCTGGTGTTGTGTTTAAGTGCTGTCCCTTCCTCCACCACCACCACACCTTCAATCCCCCCCCCCTCCCCACTTCTATCCACCTACATCCATTTGCTGTCATTATGTACTACTGCCCCCTGCTGCTGCGCTGCCCCCAAGGTCAGCGGCGGAGGGGGGTAGAGAGGAAAGCCGGGCGGGGGGGCTCCTTAGTTCTGGAGAGGCTGGAACAATCAATGGCGAGCCCCCCCCCCAAAAAAAAAAAACACCCCCGAGAGCCCTCACAACACTAACATTAGTGGAGATGTCTTCCTCTGTAGGGGGGGGGCGGCCTGTTGGGAGTTAATAAGGGAGGTGGTGGTGGAGGGGGGGGCAGATGGGATGGTCTATAAACTGGAAGACAGGGGTGGAAACAGCAGCTTCTCCACGTGTGTCAAATATTTTGTCTTGATATAAAAACACGTTTTTTTAGGGGTTTTGAGGATAGTTTGACAATTTAAGAAATTAGTCAAAAAAATTGAATTTCAGCATCTGGACAGAGAAAGCACTTATTTTAAACACCTCATATTTAAATGAAACTTATTGCATTGATGATGTGCATATTGATGATATATATTAATACTGTAACACAACTACACAACCAACAACATTGTGTTTTACTACAGATAAAAATGCTTTATTTAGTTGTAGCTGAGATTTTATATGTGATTTATCAATAAAACTCATATCAGTGGTTTTTGGCTCAAACCTACAGGTCAATCAATTTATTCTAAGACAAAACTACCAATTTCAGGTAGAGAGAAGATGATTTAATGAAGGAATGGTCCATGAACTGGAAGACAGGGGTGGAAACAGGCAGATTTTTCGTGTGTGTGTGTGTGTGTGAACTATTTTGTCTTGATATAAAAACGCATTGCCAACAGTTTTGATGGAAATCTGACAATAATTTAATAAATGCGGCAAGAAAAAACATTTTAAAAATGTGATATTTCAGCAAAGCCCTTATTTTCCACACCTTATATTTATATCAAACTTTTTTTATTGTATTGACGATGTGGAAATTGATGATATATATTAATACTGTAACAATAACATTGTGTTTTACTACAGATTAAAATACTTAATTTAGTTGTAGCTGAGGTTTTATCATGTGATATATGCATAAAACTGTGTCAGGATGTTTAAATTAAGTGGTTAATGAACCTTACACCTGCTTCCAATCCTAACAGGCAGCTTTTTCATGCCTGTGTGAAATATTTTGATTCCGACGGTTTTGACGATAGTTTGACAACAATTTAAGAAATGAGTTGAGTTTTTTGTTTATTTTTAAACGTGACATTGCAGGAGGACAAAGGAAAGCACTTATTTTTTTTGCAAATGCGTGAATGCCTGAGTCTGATTCAGGCGTCTATTCACAACATGCGATTACCGCCCGCGCTCTAAAACGTGTGCATTAGCGGCCTCGAGCTCAGCGGCGGCGCATTCACTCCTTCAGAAGGTTCCAGGAAGTCAAATGTGACGTTCGCATTTATATTGTCTGAGCCGTGAGAGCTTTTCACATTTTCTAAACATCCTACCTCACGCGCTCCCCTTTTCCCACTCGGAGTAAAACGCATCTCGCCTGGACTCCGTCTGGACGTTCCACCCAACCCTCCACCCCCCACAGAGCAGCCACGTTAAATAACCCCCCCCCCCCCCCCCCCCCCCCCCCCCCCCCCATATCTAATGTATATGTACATGTACAATATGTAGGTATAGCTCACAGTACTCCATTCATCTTGATTCATTTTCAGCTGTATGCAAGAATCTGAGGTGTATATCTATAACTATATATGTATATTTATCTATCTATATCTATATAACTTTATATATATATATATATATTCCCACGTGGGAATGTCTAAATGTGACTTTTCACTCATATCTATCTATCTATCTATCTATCTATCTATCTATCTATCTATCTATCTATCTATATAATGTATATGTATATGTAGACTATGTAGATATAGTTCACAGTACTCCATTAATCTTGATTAATTTATATATATATATATATATATATATATAAATATGTGTGTATATATGTATATATATGTGTGTATATATATGTATATATATGTGTATATGTATATGTATGTATATGTATATATATATATATATATATATATATATATATATATATAGACATATAGACATATATGTATATATATGTATATGTATATGTATATGTATATATATATATATATATATATATATGTATATGTATATATATATATATATATATATATATATATGGGCGACACGGTGGTGCGGTGGGTAGCACTGTTGCCTCACAGCAAGAAGGTCGCAGGTTCAAGACCCGCCTTGGGCCTGGGTCTGGGGCCTTTCTGTGTGGAGTTTGCATGTTCTCCCCGTGTCTGCGTGGGTTTTCACCGGGTACTCCGGTTTCCTCCCACAATACAAAAAACATGCTCAGGTTAATTGGTAAACTCTAAATTGCCCATAGGTGTGAGTGTGTGAGTGAATGGTGTGTGAATGGTGTGTGTGCCCCACGATTGGCTGGCGACCATCTGGGGTGTATCCCCCTGCCTCTCGCCTTAACGCGCTGGGATAGGCTCCAGCAGACCCCTGCGACCCCGAAAGGGAATAAGCGGGATAGACAATGGATGGATGGATGGATATATATATATATATATATATATATATATATATATATATATATATATATATATATATATATATATATGTACCTTGCTTGTTTTTGGCCTATCCAAAATCAACATGTGTTTATTTTAATGGAGTTCAGTGTTCTTAAATGTTCATAAAATCATAGAATTCACACTGAGGATCATTACACAAAAATACTTTTAGCTTATAATGAGCTTGAATCTTGAATTTACCTGAAATGCAAAGTTCATTGATTAATAAGGCTCAGGTTTTTAGCTCAATTCTACAGGTCAAAATAAAAAAAGTAAAGCAGGTACAAATAAACATGTAAAAAAATAAATAATATTATATAATAATAAATATTTTGTTAGAGACTTAGAAAACTGATGTTCCCTATGCTGCTGTCCACAGACTGGGAGCAGGAACCAGGTCAGGGTCCAACACCAGGACTGAAGGAGGTGATGATCCACAGGGCTGGGAGCCAATCAGAGGAAGGGGGCGGGGCTAATGAAGGAGGAAAACCACAAAGCAGTGGTGGTAATGAGGTACTTTTACTTTGTTACTGTGCTTAAGTAGTTTCCTTTTTTGTATTTGTACTTTACCTGTGTGAAAAAAATAATGCATATTTTACTTTTACTCTACTAGCATTTAGTGGCAATTACGTGTATTTTCTACTCCTAGTAGTAGGTACTTATTACCTACACTAGTAAGAGTCATCTACATTTACTTGAGTAAATATTTTGCAGGGTATTAGTACTTCTACTTACACTGAATACTTAACTACTATTAAACTACTTCCTTCCTTCCGTTGCAAAGCAGCACATTTCCCATAAATTCATTCATGGTGCATTCAGGTGCACCTGGTAAACACTGAAATCTCTACCTCTATTGTTTAATAGTAAGAAGAAAAATTAAAAACTATAAAATCTACAGATATAATCACATTGTTAGCAGTATGAATTTACTACTGTTTTACTGAAGCATTTTCAATAATAAGATGCTAAAATCAAAGCAACGCTATCAGATTTGTTTTTACACAGACGCTTGACAAAATCTTATCAAACTGACCCAGAAACCTTTAATAAAAACACGAGACTGAAAAGTTAATTTCCTCTTTATTACAGCAGATCAGTGCGACGAAGATATAGGCAAACACATTTTCCAGTACGTAACAGAAAATCATAGCATATAAAACATAAAAAAAGTGTGTTTTGTTAGAAGCAAAGGGAACGTCATGAGGGACGGAGGAGTGAAGGGAGAGCTGGAGGTTCAGGTGATCATCATTTATTGCTTCTTTTCCTCGGTGCTTGGAATCTTTCTTGGTCTCCCGCGCTTTTTAGGGCTCTTCGCGCCGTTCACTTCTGCAAGAGGAAGGAAAAAAAAAAGACTGCGCTTCACTTTCCACTTTATGAAACGGTTTTCAGAAGATGTTGTGTAGTGTTGTGTTTACTCGTGCATTTATGGACACTGTAAGTGGAGTAGTTTACATTCCATTTTTTATTTAACCTCCCGCCGAGCTTCACAAACTTCCTCATAACCTGAACTTCAATAAGCTTGAAAACCAAAAAAAAAGTGGAACCTTTGTACCAAATACTAAGTGTGGTACATGACTGAAGGACAACGGCAGCTCGGTTGTTTCTTCTATTACTGAGCTCAGATTTACTTCCAGAAAGTCACTGAATAATGGACACACACTGTGTTTTATTATCTTCCTGCAGCGAAAGGAAGAAGAAGGAAAAAAAGCTTTACATATAAACTATAAATGAACAAAAAACCCCTCAGAGACGGATATGTAAAGAGGAAACCTACCTTTTTTCTGTGCAACTGTCTTTTTCTTAACAGGACTTCCATCAGTTTCTCCTTCTGCTGCTGTAATAACATCATAATGTTAATTTCTACAAAGACATTTAAAAAAAAAAAGCTATTTAATCTTATCAAATCTAACCTGAAATCTTCAGTAGAAAGCTGGTAATTTAATTTTCTCTTCATATTACCCAATCAGTGCTTCAACCACAACAAATATAAGCAATCATTTTTCAGCAGACAATAAAAGATATGAAAATTAAACCTTATAAAACCTAAAAAAGAAAAAGTGTTGAGTCAGAGTCTGAAACCTGATGAGGAAACTCACCTTTTTTCTTTGCAACTCTCTTTTTCTTGACAGGACTTCCATCAGTTTTCTCACCGACGACTTCTGCTAAAATAACAATATCACATTAATTTATACATAAATTACCAAATAATAGAATGAATGTCAAGTAAACATCTAATTTTTAAAATAATAAGCGACGCTGCACATTTTCTCTGAAAATATTGATTAATTGTCGATGATTAATTACATAATAAAAAAAAAACATGACACGAAATACAAAATTTCTGTTGTAAAATATGCAGAGAAAAAACTTGTGGGAACTGTAATATGACTTTTGAAAAGTTATACTGGTTTTATAAGAGAATTGGAGTAAATTACCATATTTTTTTCTGTTTTTCTGATCAAGATTTATGATTGGGAAGAAATAAATCTTCTGTCTCAAATAACAGCCTGGTCTCAAATAAAGGCCTTGATCTGTTAAATCAGACTAAATAACCTAGTAAAGAGCTGGGGGCTGTTATTTGGTTATTTACAGTAGACGCATTTAAAAAAAATCTATTAAATCTAATCAAATTCTACCTGAAATCTTCACTAAAGTGCAAGAAAATGGAAATTTAATTTCCTCTCTATTACAAGAAATCAGTGCTTCAACCACAAAAACATCAAATACTATAAGACCTAAAATCCTCAGAGGCAGATACACGACAAGGAGTGAAAATCACCTTTTTTCTTCGTTACTCTCTTTTTCTTGACAGGACTTTTAGCAGCTTCCTCGCTTCGTTCTTCTTCTTCTACATCTGCTGCTGTTTTCTTTCTCTTGGCCGTTTTCTGGAAGGAGAAGAAGAAGAAGAAGAAGATGTTGCTGAGCTGTGGGAAATGTGCCATTGAAGTAAGACTTAACAACTTTAAGAAACAAAAAAAAGAGATTTTTCTAGAAAATTTTATGATTTCACTCATGATTTTCTTCAAATCAATTACGAATTCTACGAATTTTGTACATAGTGTTGTGTATTTTTTTTTTACAAATTTTTTTATAGCTTATATCTTAAATCGATTTTCAACAATTGCAATAATGACAGGAATTATACAATGAGAACAATAAATGCCATAAATATTTAACCTTAAATGTAGACGCATATGTTAACAAGAAAAATAAGACTTTTGATTTGAATGTTTTACTGTCAAATTCAACATTTATTTAAATGGCATGTGCATTCATCGGGTCTCTCAAAATCTTTTGATTTTGTGCAATTTCTTTGACAAAAATGTCAATCCATCCATGTAATCCATCTAAAATATAAAAGTAGTTGATGGCATGCGTTTTGGATTTTTTAAAAACCATTTTAAGAGAGTTTTAACTAACCAATATCAAGTTTCTACACCACATGAAAGTTCTGTCATTATCCCGATTATAATTATTATTATTAATAATTATTAATATCAGATTATATTTTCCTCTGTTTGGGCCGCAGAACAAATACAAAAGACTTCAGTTTTAATTTCGTCAGCTATTTTACAGTTTATTTTTAGCCTTTTTTATATTAGTATTAATGATATTTAGTGAACCTGTGTTCTTTTTGTTTGAGGTATTTTAGTGTAATTAGTCTTTGACAGCAGGTTGATGGTAATTTCAATAATAATTCATCTAGTATCTGTAACAATAGGAATAATTATTAGGGACCTTTGATTAGTTCAGTGTGACACATATTTTACAGTAAATGTCCCCTACACACTAAAGTGTGACCCAGCAGGTTGAATCAGGAGCAGGGAAGATTCTTGATGAAGTTACAACGTTGACGCGTTCACTGCTGACAGACTAATTTGATTGTAATTAAAAAAGCCTGTGATGAACAAATAACTTCCCCAGTCAGTGTGTTTCTAATTGTAGTGTTAATCTGACTGTGTTCGGATTTCCACGTATGCACCATAGTTGGACTTCTTATAGTCAGATTAACACATCCAGATAATGCGACTGGAATTGGATTTTCTCGCCTTAGTTTGACTGATGCTGGACAACGAACGATGCTCCTGAGTATTAAAGCTGATTTAATGTATTTTACACAGTGTGACCAACAAGTATAATTAATTAAAAAGAAAGAGAAGAGACACCAAAGGAAACCTGAATCTTATTCTCAACCCAGACCAGCACGTCTGATATACACATGTAGATATATATGGCCTAGTAGAAAATTGAAAACAATCCCAATGTGTTCATTTACAGGACGTTCCAGCTTAACGCGAACCTCAAACACTTCAGCACTTTACGTTACTTTCTTTAAAAATGTGTTTTATCTGTGTGTTATGAGTTTGCAACCTGTGCAGCCTTTTAAACCTATTGTATGCACCTTTTAAATAACGCTTTCGACTATTATTTTTACCGCTTTACGCCGTCTTGGCACTGAGCGCGGGATCAGCTGCAGACGTCCATCGCCTCCTCCCTGTTCCTCCACCTGAACTGTCCCTCACCCCGCTGCCCCCTCCTCCTGACAATTGCTACCTCATGATCACCATGTGGCGCCCGCTGAGGTGAACAGATTGGCGGGATAATTACATACGATAACCAAGCGCCGGGGCCCGGTAACCCTTTGGCTGGCACGGCGAGAGGATGGAGATATAAAGACGGATGAGGCCGAGGCAAAGGTAAACCTGTAGGAACACGCTATGACAAGTAGCTTTACACTATTTCACACAGGGAGTTTATAATCAAAACGCAATAAAGTAGAGCTCAAATAAGGACGAATCTGATCTACTCTATAGATTATCTTACAATGGTGTAAACTGTTTGAACGTGAGGCGACACACTCCTGTTCTTTCCTAACACACTACAATTAAAAACATGATAATTAATAGGACATAGTCTACTCAATATTGGACTAATTGTACCAGGAACAATGGTATTTTCACCTGTTAAGTTTATCTTTTTACATCTCAACCTAAAACCTCTGAGCTCCCGTCGCTCAGGTTCATTCTTTTTTCCTCCAGGTTTGTTAGCTCTGACCTTGGCTGCCGTGAACTCCAGCCGCCCGTCGTCCCTGGCCTGGATGGACGTGAGTCCGGCCTGCAGGATGGAGCGCAGCCTGTCGTAGGGCGGCGGGTCCTGGTAGCCCAGCGCCTTCACCTCCTCCATGAACCGCTGCATCTCATCTGGAACGCACAGACCTGCAGCTCGTCACCACCGGTTGGTGCATTTTACATTTCTTTTTCTTCCTAAGCTGATGTGATCAATTTAAATAATCCTGACATGTCTGGTTCTGGTAATAAAAAAAAAAATACATCTGGCTGTCTAAGTGTAGAAATGTTCCTGTTGAGGTCTTAATTTAGAAAAAAAAAGTTGTATTGGAACTTTTGAAGAAGAGGGGAAAAAAATCAAAGCGAGAACCACTATCCACACCTTTCTGTCCTCTATAAATAATTACACCAGTATAACCCTTTTATGGCTCTATTACATGGTTTAATGCCTGTATGCAAATGTCTTTGTTTGTTCTACATGTCCCTATATATATATATATATATATATATATATATATATATATATATATATATATATATGTATGTGTGTATATATATATATATATATGTATGTGTGTATATATATATATATATATATATATATATATATATATATATGTGTATGTATATATATATATGTATGTGTGTATATATATGTATACACTATATAGATATATATACACACTATATATGTATACACTATATATATGTATACACTATATAGATATATATACACACTATATATATACACACTATATATATGTATACACTATATAGATATATATATACTATATATATATATACATATACATATATATATATATATGTGTAAATTTAAAGTTATTCTTGCCTGTTTTATACCATTATTTCCTGACCCTCTCTTGAGTTTATTTAAAAAACTCAAGAGAGGGGCCGGGGGTTGCCCCACCCCTGATCTACATCCATAGTTGCTCATGCAGTCTCTGCTTGTAGCAAAGCACCTTTGGTGTTTACTTCATCTCAAAAAAATAAATATAAACAATAACCCATATATATAAATAATAACCCATAACAAGCCCAAACCACTGAACTATGAATGCGCTCTGAATGTTTTTCGATCCTGGTGATAACCAGGAGATACCAGCTGACCGTTTGAAATCATAAAAAAACCTTTTTTTCCTCAATATTTGTACATTTTTGTGTTTTAAATAATAATCTGATGTATTTCTGCAAGTCCACCTTAAATGAACAGATCGATATTTTGCTTCCTGAAATCCACCTGTAATCGTTTTACATTTCTGTTTTGGAATAAAAGCAGCTCATTTTCAGGAGCAAATCCTATTACATACAGTGTGGATTTACTCCTTTAGAGAACAGTTTCCCTGTGCCAGAGTCATGTGTGGTCACGACAGCTTCCGTGGAAAGTTTTGGTGTGAAGGGAATGAGCACCGGTGGTGCTAAATAATCGTAGTCATTACAGGTTAATCACACGCCGCGCTAATTACGTCCCACAGCCACTCGCCCTTTGTGTCTTAATTCGTTCATTCAGGCTCATTCTGTGGAAAGTGCAAGTTTAACCCTGTAAGGGTTCCTACAGGTTCCTTTAGGTTAAATTCAAGGCTTTTTGAGACCATTTCTATAAAACTTATTACCCATTTTGGATTCAACTTATATAACATTTAGTACCCATTTCACAGACCTAATGCAAAAAATGAATATATATATATATATTTTTTTTTTGTTCATTTATTTCTCAATAACAATAAACAATGAAAATCAACAATTGATAAAATTGAGATCCCACAGTCAACTCCTCCTTATCTCCATTTCAGTGCATATTTTCATATATTTAAATGTGCACTATGCCTATATAAAATAATTTACCTATAGTAGTTATGTTACTGCTAATATGATCTATTACAGCAAACAGAGTAATTTATTTTTGCCAACATTTTTCATCAATCAATTCCTACTGATTCCTTATTTGCAGACGGTCCCTAACGTGAGGACTGGAAATGTGGAGAAGCAGTTTTCCTGGAAAATGTAAGTATTATGATGCTGTATTCTACACTCTTTATTTACCTGGACACTGACATTAAAAGCTCAGATAAAAACCAAATGTCAAGAAAGCGTCCATTACTGAGCCAACTGTGGGGTAAATTATCTTGGCACACACACACACACACACACACACACACACACACACACACACACACACACACACACACACACACACACACACACACACACACACACACACACACACACACACACACACACACACACACACACACACACACACACACACACACACACACTTTTTGGCCCATGACAGTTCCACCACTTTTTATATAGACTATGTTATTTAATCCAAATCCTTGATAGGGAGAAGTTACGTAATGCACATGTTTTAAGACCCTGATTAAATAAATTCAATGCTTTTAAGAAACCCCCCACCACACACAGCTACTACAAACATTACTGGTTCATTAGAACCCAGAGGGCAAAAGGTCAAACCTGTGAATTCCTGCAGGTTTCTAAGCTCACTTATTTCAAACAAAAAAAGCATGTTTAAGTGTTCATTCTACAACAGAAGCTTCTCTTACGTGGCTTGTCTTCAGGGGAGAAACACTTGGTCATGAACTCAGAGATGTTTGCTTGACACCTGCAGGTGAGACACAAGAGGTGTTGTAGAGTCTCAGAACGTTCCTGAACTGGATCTGACTGACGCATTGAGACGCTCCTCCCCCCTCCTCACCTGATTTTGGAGTCTCTGACGTACTCGGGGTCCTGCAGCTTGTCCTCCCACGGCAGGCGGCCACACAACCACTGGACCATGCAGTAGCACAGGATCTCCAGGTCGCTCCGCCGACACGAAGCTGGACACACGGAGCAGAGATCAGACGGGAGAATTCTAGAGCATGCATGTTCCAAACTCAAATGAGGCCCGGCTCCTCACTTTCTGCAACCCTGTTCACATAGACTTAGGTTGTTTTATTAGGAGATGGATTCATTCATATTGAGAGATTCTTCTCTTTGTGACTTCAAGGTGCGTTCAGGCTCACATTAAAAACTCAGAAATCCCTATTTTCCTTATTTAACATATGGCTGTCATTACTTTCCTGTTACTGCATTAAAGCAAAACTATAGATTCCAATACTTAAAAATCCCCAATTCATAAAACTTGCATAGATTAGCCTGTTTTAATAAGAGATGGATAAATTATTTTTGAGAGATTCTTCTCTTTACGACTTCAAGGTGCGTTCAGGCTCACCATAAAAACTCAGAAATCTCTTATTTTTCTTCGTTAAAACATGGATCTCTTTACATTCTTGTTTCTTCAACTGCATCGGAGCAAAAGCATCAGTTTTAATCATTGAAAATCCAAATTCATAAAATTGTTAATAGTGGTTATCACCATCTTCTTGTACAAGACTCTAGATATTTTACCCCGTTAAAGATTTTTTCAGGGAGTTTTAACTTGTATGATTAACTAGACAAAACCATCCTAATGATGATCTACCATTCTTTTCTACTTTGGCAGATTTTCAGATCTACCTGCTCCTTTGTGGGCGTCGAGGCTGGTGAACTCGATGGTGCCGTCGTGACACCTCTTGGGGTTTTCCTTGTACTCCTTCTGGACGCCGTCGGGGGCGTACCTGTACGCCAGCCCATAATCCACCAGGTAAACCTAACACACACACACACACACAAAGATAAAAACATATTTTTTCTGGATGAAACCATTCCTCACTTCTGGAATTCAAATCATGATCCCAGCTTTGAGCTTTATTATAATAATGATTAACATTATATTTGATCTGCATTGTGCTTTATATACTACATCTGCTTATTGGCTTTAATAAAGAAACATAATGAAAGCAAATCTACATTCCCAGTAACTCCGGGGAAGGAGTCAAAATAGCGCGGCTATATAAAAACCAACCACCTTACCTAATATTCAAATCCTGAGGGACCAATTTTTAAATTGTCATTTATAAATAGCTCTTTAATAACACCGCCAATGATACATTATTAATCTTCAAATTAAATATTTGTCCCTGCACCCACCCTGTTTGCTCGGAAAAAAAAAAAAGCTCTTTGTTGCTGCCATCTAATCTCCCCCTGTTTGGAACGAACACACACACACACACACACACACACACACACACACACACACACACACACACACACTCCTCTCCAGGCCTTAATTGAATCTAATGAAGCAGCACAAGGGTGTTATGATCAAAAAACACAATCATCTCCCGCTTTCAAGGAACAGTGCCGAGGTCACAGTAGCACGTCCGTTTCCCTACATGGAATACGTAGTAAAACAAACAAAAAATAATCAGAGAATGTGATGATTTTATTAACGATGAAGACGATGCTGCTGACCTGGTTGGGATCGCCGTTGCTCAACATGAGGTTGGAGGCTTTAATGTCGGCGTGCACGTACTCGTGGTTGTGGACGTACTCCAACGTGTCCAGCTGCACAAGGACAGAAAGACGTTAGCGCCGACAGGGTTTATCCGTGAGGTTTGCCGGCGTGATTCCTAACAGAATAGGGAGGACGGTGGTGTCTAACACCTGGAGGAGGTCTGGTTCACGCCGTGATCACATGTCAGCCAGGTGGTAATGACACAAGTCGGAAGGTCGCTTACTGTGGTTTAAAGCTGCGCTAAAAACTAGCTTAATAATGGGGCCTTCCTCTGGCAAAGGAAAGGACAGCACACTGCAAAAAATGTTTCACTAACAGTGACAATATCTTGTGTTTGGTAGAATTATCTAATTTCACTTGCAGATAATTTTGCTTATTTCAAGTTTTTCTTTTCATGATTTGGGTTAATTTGGCCTTGTTTATGACCATGTCAGAATTAAGAGTTACGAACAAATCTAAAATTGTCTCTGAAAAATGATTAAGTTGTATACAATCAAGTAAAAACTTAATAAACTAGAAAATTTGACTCAAAATTGGACTAATTTTGCCAAAAACTAAATATTCTCACATGTTAATGTTTTAATTATTGCAGGGTGCCCCCCCCCCCCCTCAAGGGTCCTTGAGAATAAAGCAGAATGTTTGTTAATTATAACTCCACAATGACAGAAGACTGACATAATTTAAAATAAGTAAACACATTTATTTCCTATCGCTTGTGGATTATTTTTCCTTTGCACATGAATTTATTTAATTTCCCATTTTATATATTGAGGTGAAAATGAATGGCAGAAGAAATATATAAAAAATGGAAAAAACAAATAAATGGGAAAATAATTCACATATAATGAACAAATTAAATGAATGTGGACATTTACAGGTTTATGCATGTATGTAGTGAGGTTTTATTTCATTATTCTTAATTATGGCAGTTTCAGACCTCCATCATTTTGGCCTCAGGTTTCCTACACTTTGCTATAAAAAGTCTAAAAGCAAAAACCTTAACAGATGAGGTGTGAAGTCTAGTTTTTTTTTTAAGTTAGGGAACCACTACATGAGGCCATTTCTTACGTCACAATATAATCAGGTAAGTGAAGGGTTTTAAAACAAGGGAAGTGTTTTAACTCCACTTCCTTACATACTAAGCCCTCCGTGTTATTCTAAAAGCATTCCGAGTGCAGATTGTGGATTTATGGTTTTTCCTCTCAGCCTTTTATGTCTCTAAATAACATTCCTGTCATTCCATCGATCTGTCATTTAACCGCGTTCACGATTCCACCGTGACGCAACCCACCAGGCGAAGGCCGAGCTGCAGGACCAGTTTTCTGGGGAACCGCTTTCCGCATTCCTCGAACTTCTTCTGCAGGTCTGTGCCGAGTCGGTCGATCACCATGAATCTATACCTGTGGAGCACAAAGACAGTATATCTGGCTGTCATGCATGTACATGTTAACTAGTAAAGTCACACTGACAGGCTACTCCTCATTTTTCCTCTTCTTAAACCAGTAGGAAAACTTTTTTTTTTTTTTATTAACCACACCATTCTTTATGTACTGTAAATTACCAAATAACAGCTGGGGTGTTTATTCATTTCAATAACTTAACAGATCAGGTGTTTATTTGAACAATTTGGTACGAGTGATTCATTCCTTCCTGACAAAAATCTTACTCAGCAAAACTGGAAAACTCTGGTAATTTACTCCAAATCTTTAATTAAACCAGTATAACTACAGTATAATTTACATTTTTCATGTGGCAGGTGCTTCTCCTGAGTTTTCCTCTGCAGGTTTTGCGACAGAAAGTTGGAATTTCATTTCACATTTTTTTATTAATTTTCTATTGCACTAGAGCTGATCGAAAATTAATCAATATTATCATATAGAGGGTGTTGTTTAACATCATTTGAGCGTTACAGTGATGTTTCAACAACGTCATTTTTTTTTATTTAATAAAATATACAACTGCACCTGGTGGTTAATTGAAACTTTATTAGCTCTTATTTGGTAATTTACGGTAATAACCAACACAACTGAATCTCATGGATGCAATCATAGAATTAAAGCAGCCAATTCTTTATTTATCAAAAATAAAAGATGTAAATCACAACACAAGCTTTATGCCATTTGTAGTGGAAAATGAATCAGAGTGTTGGCCCTGTGTTTGTTATTATATAAAATTTTACCTTTTCCCTCCTTTTTCATGCAGACCTGAGCCCCAGTACCTGGGAACGCCCAGATGTTTTATCTTACGGGACTTCATCCAGCTCTCAACTGCAGGACACGAGGAAACGTATCAGCAGGCAGGTACGTGAGTTTACAGCATGAGCACAGATCAATCTCCTGACTGGGGCGAGTGGGTGATGGCTGCGATGCTCAAAGTAATAAGGGTGTAACTCCAGTGGGGGTGGGGGGTAGCGGGTGGTGGTGGTGGTGGTGGTGGTGGGGGGGGCAGCTAATCTGCTGCCGGGACAAATATTTACCAACAACGTGAGATTCCACCATGAATAAAATATGAGCCTTTGGTTCCTTAGTAATAAGCAGTTAATTGTCAGGGGAGATTGACATTTGGATTGTTATTATATAAAATGCAAAGCTGTGGCCTGAGGGCCAACGGAGCTGCCACCAAAAGCTTCCATTTCTCTGCAGGGCTCCTCCGCGCCACCGCTACGAGATTGTTTTTTTTTTAATTAAGAAAGTTGCCTTTCTTTTATTTGTTTGCCCTGGTGGTGAGAGACTACGATGTATGATGATCACAGGGCTAAGTCTGGCTTAGTGACATACTTCTAGGTGTGTGTGTGTGTGTGTGTTTGTGAGGTGTGCGAACCGGCTCACTCAGATCAGGCTTAGCAGCTCTCATGTAAAACTGGAGCTCGCAGAACAATGGTCCATTCTCACTGGGCTCCTGTGGAGAAACGACAAAAGTGAAAGTCTAGTTTTGGACTAAAGTGAGCACAAAGCAGCACGTGTTGCTGTGGACGGCCTTGACATGAATATGAACTTTGTCGACTCCTTTTCTCAAATATTGAATAAGGGAATTTTTTTATTTATTTTTTAATGGCTTGCATTTTCTATTTAATTATTTTTAAACCAGTACAATGACAGTGATAACAGAATATGTTCTTTATTTATATATATAGATGATATAATAACTATAATAACTAGCACAAATGCTATAATGAAAATTATACATTGGGACACATATGGTGTCAAAGTACATGCAGTACTATATATATATATATATATATATATATATATATATATATATATATATATATATATATATATACACACACACACACACTTAGGCCCAAAATTATTCATACCCCTCCATCCATCCATCCATTTTCTATACCTGCTTATTCCTCATTAGGGTCGCAGGGGTCTGCTGGAGCCTATCCCAGCGCGTTACGGCGAGAGGCAGGGATACACCCCAGATGGTCGCCAGCCAATCGTGGGGCACACACACCATTCACTCACACACTCACACCTACGGGCAATTTAGATTTGCCAATTAACCTGAGCATGTTTTGTATTGTGGGAGGAAGCCGGAGTACCCGGTGAAAACCCACGCAGACACGGGGAGAACATGCAAACTCCACACAGAAAGGTCCCAGACCCAGGCCCAAGGAGGTCTTGAACCTGCGACCTTCTTGCTGTGAGGCAACAGCACTTATTCATACCCCTATCAATACTAATATTTTTTCACTTACAAATTAGCATTTGACTTTATAGTTTAAAGTCTTTCAACTATAAAGTGTGTATATATATATATATATATATATATATATATATATATATATATATATATATATATAGAGAGAGAGAGACAGATTCCCCTCACAAAGCGTGCCCTGCCAGGAGCTTTCTATATTATAGTCATTTGTTGGATGTGATTTTTGGTTTTCACTTCGTTTATTTACACATTCTAGCGTCCTATTTAAGTAAAAACTGATATATATATATGAGCCTATTTGGGTTGAAAACTAAATAAGCCTAACCTGCTAATCCATTGTTCAGGAGGATTTATTTTTTAAATGACTGTGTAGTATTACTTGCCTGTACTAAATGTATTAAGACAATGGGAAGAGGATAACACAGACTGCTTCTACTGCATAGAAGTTCCTTTATTCGATTTGGTCATCTGGGATTTTATAATAATACGTATAAGTATATAATTAATGTCAATCCATGAATATCTGACTGAAATGCAGCAGGTTTGCTGTTATATAAACCAGCTTCATCAAACTCATCATCTGTCTTTATTCCAGATTCTAACTTTTCACAATACAATGGTCTTACCACTTTGATGACATAGCGAGCGTCGGCTCCGACAGGCTTTGCAGAATTCTCATCAGCTGGAGAAAAAGAAAATTTCAATTATTTCAAGTTATTGCTCCACACTACAAAGTTGGTAGTTAGCATATTTTTTGAGCTGTAAAATAAACTATATGAACTTAACTTTGGTGGAAAATCATCAATGCTGGGGATAGTACTCAACACCAGTAGTCAACACCACTATCCTATGCGTTTACATGTTGTTGTACATGTAAACGCATAGGATAGTGAGAAACGCAATTTCGATTCCTTTGTATGTCAAGTACATGTGAAGAAATTGACAATAAAATTGACTTGGCTTTGACTTGACTTTGACTAGTTGACATTGATACTGATACTAATTAATTGATTTTTTGGCCAACAAATACATTGAACAACTACTTTGATAATCAATTTGTGTCATTTTAAAAAGAAAGATCTATGACAGTAAATGATGATCTTTTGTGGTTGGTTGTGGACTGTTGGTCTGGACTAAACGTAGAAGACATTTTAGGTTGAATTGAATTGAATTTTACACCTTGCATTTGCATTTTCATTTTATGAACCAAACAACTAATCAACTTTATTAATCGATAGATAAATTAAGAAATCAGAATAGGTGTTGCAGCTCTAATTCAATGCTGTTGGCTCCTATAGCTCATGTAATCATGTTTCCCTCCCTACTTTAAACTTTAATAAGTTTCTGATCAGGTCTGATGAACACTTCAGACATCTGTAGTTGTCTCTGTGTGTGTGTGTGTGTGTGTGAGTGACATTAAAACGGCCTGTCCCATCCATCCTGTCTTACCCAGATATATGAGCCCGAAGCCCCCCTGTCCGATCGGGACCCCCAGCTTCCAGGCCTTCTTGCGGACGTCTGTGAGGACCTCCCCGGGGGGAAACTCCTCCGCCAGCTTCCTCTTGGCCGGAGCTCTGCCCTTCGCTTTGGGAGGCATCTGAAACACACGCCTGTCCCATCACTGGACAGTACAACTCCAATAACCTCCGATCAGGTGACTGACAGGTGATTACCAACCTAAACGGATCAATCACTGATCACGTGGGGCGTTTTCTCAGCTTCTATGTCACGTTAGTTTCGTTTATTCACTGCGTAACGTTAGCTTACAACCACCTCAAGTTAACGTTACATCAACTAATGTTAGCTTAGCATGCTAGCTGAAGAGCGCGAGGAGTCCCCCCCACGCGCTGCCGCAACCGCCACGCGCACGTGTCATTGACATACACACACACACACACAGTTAACGCCGTCACGCACCTTCACTTCACCGGTGAATGTTACGGGAACGTTGTTGTTGTTGTTGTTGTTGTTCACCGTGAGGACCAAACTTCCCGCAAAACTAACCGGTCCGGAAGTGACGCCGCGGCGCGTCGCCATCCTATTGGTCGATTCGAGCTGCGTCGCGGCGGGCTGATGACGTCACCCCCACACCTACCTCTCGTCTCTCGCGGACTGGAGCACGTGAAGAGGAGAGGACGCACGCTCACAGCGGAATGTTCTGCGAGTAAATGTGCACGTTCTGTTCGAGTGATCACCGGTCGGTAACTTCCTGTTTGTACACACACACACCTGACATGCAAAATACACACAAACACATTAAAACTCATTTTGTGTCATTGGGGGAATGAGGTAAAACTATTAAATCAAACACTTGAAACTTATTAAAGATAAAAAAAATCCCTTAAATGATGTCATTACACGTGTTTGAATTATTCTGAGAACGTCTATACAATAATTTGTTTGTTATTGTAATTGCTGTATATTTTATTTGAGTTTGACTACTTTGTCATTAGTGTTTTGTAGTGTAGTGTAACTTAATAAAATACCATTCCATCTGCAAATTACCATGAGCAAATATTAACCAAATCCTAATTTAACAAAAACAAATTCAACAGGTTTAAATATCAATTAAGTGACGATCAGGGCCAGATTAACAAAGAAAGGGGCCCAGGGCAAAAACAAGCTTTGCCCCCCCCCCCCCCAGTTTGACGCCCTCTGTTTGTCGTATTCTCTGTGCATTGGGTATGTCTCTGTGATTCGAAATTTGTTTGTATTATATTAATTAAATAGAAAATAATTTTTTTTGAAAAGGCAAGAGTGCAAGTGCAATATGTTCAGGAAAAGAAAATAATCAAAATTCATAGACGCTCTGAAGGACTTTAAGATTAGGTAATAATGCAGTTTCTTCCTGTGCTCTAACAGTGTCTCCGTTATTAACAAACAAACTTGCATTTAATTAAATTACCACCAAGTAATTGCTGCTCTGTAAACCTGGAGCCTCCAGCTCCCCGGGGGCTGGGGCTGGTCCCACTTCGTCCTGATGTTAATCCAGCCTTGAATATTATTATCATTTTACAGTCGGTGTAGAACAGTTAAAGACCCTTAAAATCAGTCGATGCATTGATTTGTTTGCTTTTCTGCTCCTGGTCAGCCTAAAGTAATACAAGAGGGCATTATTATTTGGTTTACTTTGCAAAAAAACAAAATGATTGCATAAAAAGTAGTTAAATAGTGTATATATAGTGTATAAAAAAAAAAAAATATATATATATATATATATATATATATATATATAATAACTTAATAGAAACTTAATGTATAACCTTGTGTGTTGTATTATCTGTTCAAGGGATAACATGTTGTTGACTCTTGTAAGACGTGTCAGGTCCTTTCACCTCGAATTGAATTGTGATTTTATTTTATTTTTTTGGCAAATTCTGCAGTTATGATTCCATTCAAGATTTTCGGTGCACAAATACATTTATAAACATAACTCACATCATGTCATTGAGACAATAAACGCCAAATCTCCAATGTAAGAATGAAAACTAAAGTCAAGATTTGATTTTAAATGTTGTCGTATTTTTTACAAGAATCATGCTTTACATAAAGTACAAAAGAAATCTATTTCCAGACTTAAAGTAGTTTAAAAAAGTGTAAATAGTTGATGAAGCAAAAAAATCTCAGTTTGTCAGCCTTAAGAAAGCGGTTGTGATTGTTCATGCCTAGCACAGGTGAGTAAAATAAACCTTGTTCGTTCCCCATTTTAATCCAGGAAAACACCTTTTGATGCCGTACACGTCGATCTGGTTGTCGCACGTCGTGCTGAACGCGTGTAGATGTGCAGCCTCACCTGTTCCTGAACGTGTCATCCGATCCAAACAATATTGGATTTCACTTGCGGCCCTGAGCACGCGGCTCATGAATAAGATATTGTGTCTTTGGTGTCTTGTCTCACCGCAGGGCCGCGGAGTGGAAACAACACTCCGCGTCCAACGGCGCTGACGGGACGACTTGTACACCGCCCCTCGTTTTAATTAGCGTTACTTCCATAACTGTCGCCATGGCTGCGCGGACACGTGTTGACACGTCGAGTTTCACGCTGGAAGTGAACTGAACCTGCTTTTTTTTTTTGGTTCTGTTTTCCAGCTCCTCAGCGGACGGCGAGGGATGACCCGCTGCAGCGACAAAGAAGACGATGAGCGGAGCGATGACGGTGCAGGAAAACCAGAAGAAGAAGAAGAAGAAGAAGAAGAAGACGGCGAGAACCAGAAGAAGATGAGCAAAGGGGGAAAGCGAGTGACTTTCCCCCCTGATGAACAGATAGTGTCCGGCTTTGCCGAGCACAGGGACGCCAACAGACAAGGTGCAGCTGCTTTTTAAATTTATATTAAACTTTATCTCAGCATGCATCCAAGCAAGCGACTAAACCAGGGTGTGTTTTCCTGCGTTTTAGGCGGCGGCTGCCTCACCCCGACAGAGGTGACGGTGGCCTACCAGCAGAGCTGCAGCCAGCACCAGGTCCAGCCCAGAGAGCAGGTGCTGCAGCAGCTCCAGGTACCCACTTCTGCTGGATGTTACTGTGGACGTTTGAGTGTTTTTCCAGGGTTCCCCTGCAGAAAGTTTGTCTGGTGAGGTGGTGGCCTGGTAACCTGGGGTGGGGCGGACGTCTAAGAAGATGAACGTTTGGTTTTAAGAACCCCAAATTATCAGCATCTAGGCTTCAAGTCTGTTCTATTAGGTGATAGTGCTGGGATTTGCTGAGGAATTTTGAAGGGACGTAGGCGGGGCGGAGGGAGGAGGCGTTTGTTGGCGACTCGTCTTTCAAAACGCTGCGGGAAACCCTGGTGTGTGTGTGTGTGTGTGTGTGTGTGTGTGTGTGTGTGTGTGTGTGTGTGTGTGTGTGTGTGTGTGTGTGTGTGTGTGGCTATCGCTGCTCATCTATCATCCAACATGGTGTCGTTTTTTTGTCTCCCTGAGGACTCGATCACGGTAAATTGTTGAAAGTTTAAACATAGAACTGACGACGAGCTGATCTGAATGGCAGAAATTCTAGATAGACTGTTATTAGTGTGTGTGTGTGTGTGTGTGTGTGTGTGCTGCCTCCATCCTCCCCAGTCTCTTTTGTCGTTCTCTCGATGGACACCAGATAAATTTGTTTCCAAGGTGCTTTGACTACAAGCAAATTTAGTTTCATGGAATATGAGCATGGGTGATTTTCTGCACCTGTTCGTGATCACGTCCACATAGAACTGTCATCTACACTATGGGCAGAGTTTGTAGTTTTCTAATGTGAAGTGTCTTACAGTTAAAGATAAGGATGCATTTACATATTTGGGTGAATATTCGGGGGAAAAAAAAGATTAGTGGCTGAATAGTGGCATGTGACGCATAATAAATGCAGATGACAGCACGCCAACTTTTTGGATGCCTTAAAACCCAGGAAAAAAAGGAGAAACAGCATAAATGACGCGGTGACCTCGGACATTAGTTTAAAGTGTCGGAGGGCAATAATAAAATTTACATTGAGTGTTTAATTAATCTATCTAGAGTGGATTCCTCTGTAAAGAGCCACTGCTTTAATTTGTCATTTAAAAGCCAAAATACCCTGAACTGATGAATTTCTCAAAGGACAGCGTCAAAGAAAACAAAATCACAAAGAAGATGATGGAGTTCAATAGCTTTGAATGATTAAACCTTTAGTTATGGAAAACATTGACCCTGTTGCACATCACCAGGAAAGACGTGTCTAAAAATATATTCTAGACCTTTTATCTAATATTAAAAATCTAAATGAAAACTTAACAAGCACCTGTGAACACGTGTTTGTTTTTCGGGTTCCTTGTTCATTATTCACATTAAATATAAGTTTCAGACCGACCGTGACAATAGATCCTTGCGCTCGAGCCCTTAAACTCCGCCACAGACGGCGGCTGCTCCGCCAAAATGAAAAAATCTGGCTTTAAAACAAGTGTCACCCTGTTCCTCTATGCAACATCAGCAGCTCTGCTCTGCACAATAAACCGTGCCCTGCAATGCTATTACAGCACGACTCACACAGATCAATATCAACACTATAACCTGCTGCAGGACCTGGAGAAATGAGACACTCAACCTGCACTCTGTCACAGCACATCTGGCGGCAAACTACATTTTTAACATTTTTTTTTTTTATTAAAAATAGGTCTTTTCTTACACACACACATACACTCTAACTGTGAGGGTGTATGCACACAGTAAAAATCCCTTTTGGATGATTTTAATCATATCGTTCCATCAGCCTCAATCAGTCTCATTGCTGCAAAGCGCTAACGGCAAACAAGAGGCTCAGAGAAGGTTAACTGCTGCGCAGGGCTCAAGTTAGCGTGGATGCAAATGATTGTGCAGCTGTAAACATCAGCACACACACACACACACACACACATGCATGCATGCATACCACTTTATTGATATTGATTACGGATAGGTGATTATTAAACTACAAAATATTCAGCATGAGGAGTCGTTTGCTGTTTTCTTGGTCATTTATATTCATGTTTAAATCAGAAAAATTGCTTCTATCATTTTTCTTTTTACTTTAATTTTTAAAATCCTATTATGAATTATAATCTTATAATCCCTCAGACTGTTGCATCTATTCGTTAAACACACCTTCCTGGATCAAACCTCGTCTCAACGGTACCTAAAGCAACACGCTCACAGAGCCCCTCCCTGTATTTTAATATTGCACTGTTTTAGGTCATTTTAGGAGAAATCACCGTTAGGACTCAAACACTGGAGATGGTGAAAGGATTCTGCTGCCCAGTGTGACTTGCTGAACCGGTCCAAATCCAATTTTATCTATGCCTCCTAAGTGACTCGGATCAGATTATTTTCCACAGAGGTGTGAATGAACCAAATCAGGCGTTTTTTTTTTTTTATATCAGATCTGGGCCACCTGCATAATGTGTCCCTACATCCTGCATCTGACTTCTATCTGATCTCTGGCTGTGAATCTGCTGTCGGAACTCGTCAGATCTAAATCCAAGTCAAGTTTTTAACATCTCCCTTCTAGTAAATATAGAAGAGAGCAACTGCAGCAACAGGGTCAATGCAGAATCGAGTGTCCTTCAAGTTTGTCCGTTTGTCAAAATGAGAGACATGCAAATACAGGTGTTGTAAGAAAATGGCTATAATTTATATCAAAACTATAGATATCAATCTACATATCAGTTTTTAGATCGTGTTGATAGGATAAGTAAAACTGGACTTTTGATGCATCTCTTATTTTGTACTTTTTCCTGTATAATGTACCCAAGTGGGCATGTTACCGTTATATGTGTTAGGTGATAGCGCTGGGATTTTCTGAGGGGCTGTGAATGTATCTATACCGGCTAAACGTCTTTACGTGTGGTTTTTGAGAGACGATACAAGGCTTTCGTTATGTCGGCTGTATGATCATTGCAGGGAGAAATGAGACAATGGAGTTTTGAATTGTAGTGAAAGCGCTGGGAAGCAACATGAGTAGGAGCTGTGATATGGAGCTTTACACTGGAACTGAACTGCGGCTGCAGAAAAGCGCTGTGATATGCTAGTCTATATGTGAAAAAAATCCACATATAAAAGGTACACACCATTGTGCTTCTACATCCTAAAGCTGAGGTTGACAAACAGAAAGATACGTGAGGCACAGATGCGTCTTCCTTTTTAAAATAGATTCAACAAAGCAAACAATTTGATTAAACCAACGATGCACTGAAGTTTTTGCAAGATTTTAATTGTTCACTTAATATTCTCTTGACAAATACATGGAAACAGATGAATTTGAAGTCTTTATTTTGTTTAAATGTTGCTGCAATTGGAAAAAAAAAAATGTGAACAAACCGTAAAAGTGCAAGCATAAAATACTAAAGGCCCCTCTCTCTCTCTCTCTCTCTTTCCCTTAATAAAATAAACCCACTTATTCTCTTATAGCTGCCTTGAAAAACAGAGTTTGCCATTTATAATTAATTTTATGTACATACTTACTTTACTTGGACCAGCCATGTTAAGGCACACTGCTCTCAACCCCCCCTGCATAAATTCCACTCGAGATCAAGGGGAATTATTTGTGGAAAATTAGAGACTTAGCAGTGCTTACATTAAGCATACAGCCGCTGTATTATCTCCGAGGTGTTAATGAACCCAGTTGCATTCAGAACGAATGTAGGTGGTCCTCCTGAAAGAGTAAAATATGTATGGTTAAGCATTAGCTAAGAGGGGCAATATTTAGACCAAAAGGGCTGCATGCGAATGAATCCATAATAAGACGATGCAAAACGAAAAGACGGAACGCCTAAAGAGCAAATTTATTAAATTAGGTCTTTTCAGGCGAGGGGCGATTCCCCCGAGGACGGGCATTGAAGACTATTTAAAGCTTTTTTCTTTTTTTTTTGCTTTTCCCATTGCACCCCTGGGCCCCGTTGCACTCCTTTTGGAATGTTGTAAGTGGATAAAACAGCGTTGCTGTTGGTGACATCTTCATAGGAGTGGTAAACAATAATAGGTCGGCGCCGGCGGCTTCTGAGGCCGCCTCGCTTCAACTCGCTGCTTCCAAAACGGCGGAAGCGAGTCTCAGAACGGTAATTGAGATGATCAAGCTCCATCTCTGCATGAGGAAAAAGCGTAAAGGCTGCGGCTTATATGCAAATAGGAAAAAAAAAATACAGGTGGTGCTGTGAGGTTGGTCTCTGGATACAACACATACCAATTTACATTTAAATTTCATTAAAAATAATAATAATAATAATACCTGGTGTGTTTAACTTCAACCACTTCCTGCATAAAGACTATGACAACCTAAACATTACCTGGACAGGTAGAAATTTGCACTAGTTCCACCTCAGTCAGATTATTCAACATGTATGTGAGTCACTGTGCAATGTTTTTAATCCACTGTGTTCTTTTGTATATTTTTAATTCTTTGTGTGAAAAATTTGGTTGGACCACTTGCAATAATTTCTTTAGCTCATTGTGCATTTGTTTTAGTAATTTCGTTCATTATCTGTGACCTGGTCCTGGTTTTGGGACAGGAGAAAAATGATGGTAATTAAATCAAACTTTTTAATTAAACTAAATTATATTTTTCAGAAGTCTGCTTACAGTTCTGTAGTCAAACATCTCACTGTTGCTTCTCCAGCGTTACCACATGAAGTTTGAATAATAGGAATATAATCGAATATTTAAGCAATCGACACAAGAACTTTTGCATTTTCATTAGTATAAATTGAGCTGCTTTTGTCTATCTGAGGAGTGGGTCCCCTTCCACAAAGGCTGCTATGTTGTTTCGTCTAATTTCTACAGCCTAGAATGGCTCTGGAGATGGACTTTCACTTTTCTTTTTTTCCCAAAGTATTTGTAAGGCTGATTTGTTGAACCCAGTAGGATCCGGAATGCTGTTTCTAAACTGAATTATTCGTACGTCATTAGACGTTAAGTTTCCATGGAGAGTTCCTGGTGTTTCCTACCACGAGCATTTACCTAATCTGACATGTTAAATAAGGTTAATTTGTAGGGAAACTCTCTGGTTTCTAGTTTATATTTCTACGTACGTAGCTACGCCGTCCACGTGACTTGAGCAGGTTCTGCGTTGTGGGAACGTTATGAATTCCTGCTTCGTCTTCACAGTGAATAATGAATGAGCAAAGAGCTTTTATTGAAAACGTACGACCGCTGTGGCTGAGCGACACGCCGTAGGTATTCGTTGACTAAGCGTACGTCAGTCTACGGCGTCGCTACGTACGCAGAAGTATAGACCAGGTAGGTAGACGAGTGTCGGAGATGACGTACGGAGAAACTAGTCGGATGTGGTGCACGGTTGAAAAGACGTTGTTCGTAACTCGGATGTTCGTATCTTGGGGAGTTGCTGCATAGTTTTGTATTTAGATTAATATATACGTTAGCATATATTTTGTACATTTCATTAAAAAATATATATATACTGAGCTATGAACTTATTTGCATTTAACGTTTCCACCAATGAAGCCTGATATCAAATCTGATATCAAAATCAATTATAGAAAAAGCAGTAATGAGGGAGATGAACATTAGGAGGTTTAAACAGGGTTAAAGTTGGTTGCTAATATTATAGATTATTATGGAAACCTGTGGAAGAACGAACACTATGACACTTACAGACTGTATGAAAACTAATTTATCACACACCAAATCAATATTGCATATTTTTTTCACCTTCTTCACAAATGAATGGAAATTAAATATCCTCCAGAATTTAGATCTCATGCATCAGCTTAGATAAACAGATCGGCTCAATCATCCTTCTTCCCCAGTGTGCTAAAGGTTATTTATTAATAGATTTATTTCAGATTGCAGAGAGAGGGGGGTTATAGGTTTGAAGAGAAGTTTTTTATTGTTTATATTTTTTTTATCCAACCCTCCAAAAACAAAAGTATTCCAAATCAAGCAAACTATTGCGTTTGTGTTCTTTCCGTGATGTTTGGAGAATAAGCTCGGAATTAGTTGCATGTTGGCAAATCTTCTAATGAATAGCTTAGTGTTTGTTTCCCTTGCAGATTATTCAGTTGAGTGGACTGAAGAGAAATCAATTACCACAACTTAACTTTCATTATTTATCCCACAGCTCTGGGTGGGGGGGCTACATGACAATGTGCTTCTCTTAAATTCATAGGGTCAGATTCAATTCCCAGAAATGTTATTTTTCCCGGGATAAATCCCTCGGAGGAGGAGGAAGACTGGAGGAAGGGTGTGTGTGTGTGTGTGTGTGTGTGTGTGTGTGTGTGTGTGTGTGTGTGTGTGTGTCTGGGGGGGGGCGATGGGGGCGAAAAGAGAGAATCCCTCCAGAAATGAAAAGACAAGAGAAAATCTGTTTTTACAGACCACCGCTGCTTTCTCAGCTCTTTTGATTAGCATTAATGTTGCACTGCGGAAGTCTGCCGGCGCAACTGTTATAGCTGCACACACACACACACACACACACACACACAGACACACACACACACACACACAGAAAGCTATATCTCTCCCTGCCTGTGTAATTCTAAAGGGAACAGTTTTTTTTCTTTTAAATTAAATGCATGCTGATTGTTATTGCAGCCTACACCCCCCCACCCCACCACGCACACACACACACACACACACACACACACACACACACACACACACACACACACACCCGTGTGTGGACTAGTCAGCGGTGAGGAGGTAAATGTCACTAAGTAAGTGCCACACCATTTTCCTCGGTGGTTGTTAGCAGGTTTTTGCAGCAAAATAAAAGCAGGAAGGAGGTGGAGGAGCGTTCCTGCTGGGGGGAGTGTGTGTGTGTGTGTGTGTGTGTGTCTCTGTGTGTCTGTGTGTGTGGGGGGGGGGGGGGGGGGGGGCTGGACATATGTCGCTCCTCTCGTTACAGGCCGGGGAGGCGGTAACAGGGCGGGTTGGAAACGGCGAACGGCGGCGATTTTGTGGATGGGAGGAGGAAAAAAAAAGAAAGTGGGAGATCAACACACTCCAGTCTGTCATTCACACACACACACACACACACACACTACATGCTTTTATTTAAAACACAGTGACTCCGGAGCCCTTTTCATTGTAATTTTTACACGATTTCTGCTCTTAATGCCGTTTGGGAAACAGCATGCGTAACTGGAATAAAAAAAAAAAAAAAAAGGATAAAACATGTTCTATGTGTAAAAAGAGACTATTTTACATTCTCTGCCTCTAATTGAATTGGGAGCGGTTGCAGTTAAGCTGAATAGCATGTGCGACGCACTATTGGTGGTGCACTATTAGGCTGAATTGAATTTGCACGGTCGGGTGGTCACACGAGTGATACGGAGCGCTTTGTGAGCGGGGCGATGCGACGGGGGCCCGGGGCCGAGGGTTCACACGCAGGGGAGGCGCTCCGTCACCGGAATGACCACGATTCTGCAGGAAAAAAATAAAAACACATACACACACACACACACAGTCAACACTTAAAGAATCTTTACAGCCGCCGTGCTCATGCATATGTAAATGAGATGCTAATTGCGTGATTTTGCCCACGTTTTAATTGTTCACAGACGACGTCTCCCCCCTCTGCACTTCATAACTGCCACAGATGACAATATAGGAGCCTTTCAATACATTTAAAGGATCAGTTCACCCAATTTACAAAAAAAAACAAACAGAAAACATATGTCATCACTTCGAGTCGTAGCTGGAAATGTCTGGTGGAACGTGATTGGCTCTTATGGATCTGTCTCTGAGGTATTTGCCTCCATCGCGCACAGATCTGAGCATCAAGCTAAGTTAAGTCGCCTTGGTCATGTGACCACACGGGGAGACAGGCAGCTCAGAGGATTCAACACGTTTCTGGATTTATTCCTTTTTTGTTTGCTTCCAACAATCATATTCTAGACTTAATAGTATACAATAAATATAAAATAATACTCAGATATCACTCCCTTCAGCCAGACCATGTAGTGATATCATATGCCACCATTAGATGGGATTAGAATAAACTTTATTGTCATTACACATGTACAAATACACAGTAACAGAACGCAACAGGTGCAGTATATACAATATGTACAGAATGTACAAATAAAGCACAGTTTGTGTAGTTAAGTGCAGTAAAGTGGGTTAAAGATAGTAATAATACACATATATATACAAATTCAATGAAAAATGATAGTAATAATAAATATAAATAAATAAATATATATATATATGTGTGTGTGTGTGTGTGTGTGTATATGTATGTATATGTGTGTGTACTATGAGCAAATACACAATGGATGTGTTTGTATATTTATGTATACTGCATGTATGTACATGCATGCAGTATACATGTACTGTATATTCTCAGGTTGTAGTCTGCATGTTTTAAGTAATGAATTGAGCAACACTACATTTTTCCCTCCTATATTATCCTATAGGAAATAAGACTATAACATTCACATAAATATATTTAGTGGTTTTAAACCTTTTGATGTTTTTTTCTGCGACGTTCCTCCTCATGTGAGCAGGTGTTGCTCAGGTGAAAATGACGTTCTCACATGTGTTGATTTTAAATATAACAAGAGCTAAAGCTAGCAGATCATTGCGTGAACGGATGCAGAATCGAGGCCTGTGAGTCTATATAAAGGATAACGCAACAATATCTATTTATTATTTACTTGAAGTTCAACACAAAAGAAGGTAGATGGAATTAAATCAAATCAAATGAAGGTTTAGGAAGGAAATGATGCAGATTCACAAAAAAGCGTCAATTTATTATAGTGGCCAGCTTGTTGTTTAATACACTCCTGTTTTTAATGATGATATAACTGATTTTCATAAACCATTTGTATGAAATTAAAAATATATATAATTATATATATATAATAAAGAAACTGTAGTTTGTTCCTCCCTCCCTCCCTGTGATGCAAAAGCTAATAGAAAAAAAAATATATATATATATATATATATATTAATATATCACAGTAGTCGATTAGAAACGCACTGAAACACACAGATCATGCTGCACACACACACACTCATACACACACACACACTCTCACACACACTCTTGCACCCTTCCAGCCAAGCACTCACCACTCAGGCTTGAATGACTACATTATTTTTGACATCCACCATTTAAGGGGGACAGTATATTTTACACAAAGTGGCATTAATTAAGTCACTAAACGTGCGCTATCATGTATTTAAAAAAAAAAAAAGGCCGCGTGGACCAACAAAGAGAGTGACAGGCAAATACTGTGAAAGTCAATTAGAATTTTCTGTACGTTTTTAGATCTCTCGCTCTGCGTCGTTTTTTTTTTTTTTTTAATGATAAATGAAGTTACTAATTTTGTCTGTGCTCTTTCTAGACACTGCGGCTTTAATTGCTAATTGTTAACGGCGAACGAATACATTTGCATATTAATTAGCTCCCAATTTACATTTTTAATTTGCCGCCTTCAAAGGGTGTGAGATAAAAGGTCGTGTTATTTTAAATAATTTATCCTTTATTGCGGAAAAGATGCTGAAAGGAAAACGCGGGGGTGATTTTTAACCCTTAAGAGCTCTGTTAAAAATACATTTATATATAAATACATATATATGTGTGTGTGTGTGTGTGTGTGTGTGTGTGTGTTTTCAGTTAATTAAATGGGCTGAGAGGAAAAAAAAAAACTGGTGCACTCAAACAGTTTTTAATACAAAGCCAGCGGGAGAGGCAGCGGACGGCTGAGTGAAGAATAGCGAATGCACCAGAGATGACTTCTGTGGAAGTCAAGTTTGGAAACCAGATCCACGCCTCTGTCTTCTGCTGCCTCTGAGTGTGTGTGTGTGTGTGTGTGTGTGTGGAAGGCTTTCCTTTTTTTCTATCACTCCATTTTGTCCTCTCTCTCTCCCTCCTGACACATCAATTGATTTGGCAAGCCGGCGCCTTCGGTTTCCGTCGCTCCACCACGAGGGCGAGCGGAGGAGAGGGAAGCGAACAAGTTCAGAAATTCATTAAGATGAAAAACAGCCGCCGCTGTATTTTCTTGCGAGGAGGAGGAAGTGCTGCGTGTGTGTTTCTTTCTCTCCTCTTAGCTCTCGCTGCGCGCGCGTGTGTGTGTGTGTGTGTGTGTGTCTTACTTCCTTGGCTCATTGCCACAAACACGACAGATTCACAAGCAGCCGGACTCAAGCACAGTGACATTTTTTTTTTTCCCCGCCAGAGTTAAAAATAAATTAAAAAGGTGGTGACACAAACGCACGTTAACCAGCCTCGAGCGTCTCTGAACACATCTCATCCCGTTTTTAACCCCCGAGACTTGTCAAGTCTGCAAAATCCTCCAAAAAAAAAGAGATTAAAGTTGCAGCGAACAAACGTGGCGCAAAAAAAAAGCGCTAAAATGCTCCTTATTAGCACTCACACACACACACTCGATGAAAGAAAGTGGGTATAATGGTGCAGTTTGTGGTGTGAGCTCCTTTCTGACTATTTAACACCTTCGCATTGGGTTAAAACACATTGCTCAGAAATCTTCTTTAAGGAAAAATCGTTCAGATTTAGAATAAACATGCTCATTAATAGAGTGTTAGGATGTAGGATGATAACCCTGGTCAGTGTTTATTTTATATATTATAATACTCACTGGTAATTGACATTTAAAGGCCTAAAGGGATGAGAGGAACATGGTCATGTGACTATGAAGGAGAATACGTCTATATTAAATATGTGCAGTCCATGTGCAGGGTGCAATATGCTGGAAGTTGAGTAACATAAAAAAAAACACAATTAATGTTGTTTGTGTCTCTTATGAGCAGAAGAGTGCAGATAATGTGTTTTATGAATAAAAAGCTAAGACTTAGCTGAGATAGAAGAGGAAGAACCAACTCTCTGCTTATTCTGCAGGAATCAGATCTCTAAGGGTTTTTATAGATCACGTTTTATACCCAAATGTCACCTTATTGCTGCAATTAAAAAAATAAATAAATAAGAAAAATATAGTATAAAATAGTCGACCAACTTTCTTTTTTAAAATTTTTTCAGGATCAAATCAAATTGGAATGAGATGAAATTGCAGCTTCCCTTCATCCTCTGGGCTTCCAGTGCAGAAATAATTCTGTATTTATACGTAAAACAATGTTAAAGCGCGCCATAATACACACACACACACACACACACACACACACACACACACAGACACACACACACACACACATATATATAGTCTCAGTGTGTATGTAGACACATTTGTGTGTGTGTGTGTGTGTGTCTCAGTTAAGATGATTACGGGGGGAAATTCAACCACCTTCTACCAATTACACACCAGCCTCTTGTATACATAAACAGTGCAATTTATGCCCCATTGATCTGTCTAATTCTTTCAACAGGAGCACATTATGGCCGCCGTCCTTTTGTCTCCGCGCCTCGCTCTCCTTCCTCGCCGCGGCGAGCGAGCGAGCGAGTCCTTTTGTACTCCCCGCGTCCCTTTTTTGAACAATGAATCGCATTTAGCGACGAGAGAGAGAGAGAGAAACGAGGAGGGGGATAAGAAGGAGGCAGCACGCCGGGCGAGCAGGAACCTGCAGGGGAGGGGGGGCGTTCAGGGCCCCGAGCGAAGGTTGGACACCTGAGGGCCCCCAGTTTGACTCAATATGATGACGTGCTAGAAAAAGCTAAATATGGCTGAAAAAGTTTCACAATGACAAATCCTTCTGTATTAACCTGATAAAATCTAAAAAAACAACCTGATATAAAAGCAGCATTGAGTCTTATTCAGAAATCATAAATCACATTTAAACTTGGATACGGTTTAGTTTACTATTACTCAAACCAGATATAAATCAATATATAAAACTTAACTTAAACCCCCTGATGCAGGGGCAAAGTAAAACACAATGTTCCTGTTCCAGCATCAATATATATCATCAATATCCACATCATCAATACAATAATAAAATAGTTTAATATAGTATCAGTAGTAGCTGCAACTAACCACTATTTAGAGATTTACTTTAGATTGGAGCTGTTTAAACCTTTTACAGAATATATATTCTTCATGATCTATAATGATAGATTTCTATGAAGTACTTGACCTTTGAACTCTCATCTTAATAATCATTGAACTTTGCATTGCATTTTCAGATTTTGTTCAGTTTGGTGTAGTATTGTTTTTTTTCCCCAATATTCTAGGTTTAAGTCCAATAATCTTTGTGGTTGTAGAGATATTCCACATTTATTATCATTTATAGCAGCAAAAACCAAAGTATAGACCTGGAGCTAATTGTTTTAGGATTAAGCTGCATTTGTTTAATGGTCATATAATAAGGAAAAACTCGGTGCTTTCACATATGCTTATATATAAGGTAATTTGTTAGTAAAACTGTGACAGTACAAAAATAGAAAAACTACACACCTGAATTTCAGGTATTTTGACGTGAAGCTACTCGGTTAAAACAGAGCTATTGATGCTAGATTTTTTCTTATGGTGATTTTAACAGGAACATGTTATATGTCCGATGTTGAATCCTGATTGGTGCTCGGCACTGCATGACATCACCTTTTTTCTGGCTAAGCCCCGCCCACTTTAAACCAGGAAACAAAACAAACATCCTAGAATTCGTAATGTTTTCCAAGGCCTTTTTAAAGCATATCTAATATTATATTTGTCTTAATACACATTTTACAACTTCCTGACCATTAAAATAATTAAATGAAATAAATAAAACCTGTGTTTTTTGTGTGAAAATGAACAGAGGAACCAACATTTTATTTGCTCACTCTGCTGCCCCCTAGTGGCCACGAGGGCCTGACTGAAGCCGTGTATTTAATTTATATCATTCTCTGTTTTAGCTTATCGCTCAAATATCTCTACCAGCTGCGTGAGAGCGTCCGAAACAGTATTTAAAAACCCTTGGCAGCTTCTGACCTCGGCCTGTTCTCCTTAATCAGAGATAAGAGGAAATTAAGATCTATTGCTTTCATTAAATATCGATAGATAACGTCCTGGTCACCGCTGTCACATCAGGTGAAGAATATTTAATAAAGGAAAAGGGAAAAATCATCTTTACATGTTAGCCCCGGCCATTCCAGATGATATTACCACCCAGCTTTTTTTTTTTTTAAAGATGTTTTAGCTTACAAAAGAAAAAGGAAAAATAATCAGTGTTTTCCAACCATCCGCACAAATCTGCCACCTCCAGTGATTGATGCAGTCAAATTAGATGTATGTGGAACACTGGCTCTGGCAAATGAACACATCAACTGATGACCAGCTGTTTCTAATTATTATACACTGGTTAATTAGGACGCCGTGTCACCATCAACGGTGGCGGTAAACTGTGTGAAATTCATAATTCATGCTCTGGCGTCCAAATAAGCCTCGCGGATCAAAAAAAAAAAAAAAACGGGTACAGTGTGGCGTGGATGGAGAGGCCGTCAGGAAGGGGGGGGTGGATGGTGCACTGCCAAGTATCTGAGTGTGTGTGTGTGTGTGTGTGTGTGTGTGTGTGTGTGTGTTCACGCCCCCCCTCCTCACACCCCCCCTTTCCTCCCTGTCTCTCTCCCAGCAGGGTGTGTGTGTAGGTGGCGGCGTGAAATGTCTGGATCTCAAAGGTAAGCCTCGACGCCTCGCTCCATCATTATTAAACGTGATTGAGGACTTCATGTGACGTCCGTGGTGGTGATGGTGATGATGATGATGATGATGCTGGTGGTGGTTTTGCAGTGTTTTACATATTCATCGTAACGTGTGTAACCATCAAACATATGCAGGAGTCCACCAGTAGATAATAATGTTATATACCAGATCTATTATTTATTATTAATAGAAAACCTCGTAAAATCTGTGTGATGTGTTTAATACACGTCCCAGCAGGATTTTCTAGAAATTAGTATTTTCAGAAACTACTTGGAATAAGACACATCCTGCACATTTGCACATTTATTTATTTAATAAATATTTAATTCTGTGGCTCTACAGAACAAAATTTTAGGCATAGACACCAACATCATGACAGAAAACCAGAGAATAAACATGTTAATACACGTTAAAGGTGCAGTGTGTTTAATGCACTGATTTCACTTAAATTAAATACACCATTCATCAGTGTGTTTTGCTTAATATATAATAAAATCAAAAATAACAATTATGTTTTGGGTCAGTGCCAAATAATGATGGAAAGAGCATCAATCGGGTATCTAGAAACGTACGTACGTTTTGTGCTCAAGTGCTAACTTTTAAACAATGAATCCACCTAAAATATAAAACTACATTTTTAAAAACCTATTTAAGAGAATTACCTGGTTTAAACTTACGCCACATGTCCCTTTTATTGCCGTTAATTAAGCTGTTTTAATCCACATCTGTGAAGCAGCCATTTTTCTACAGTAGCCCAGAGAGGACAATCCACTCTGTATCTCGTAATCTGTAATCTCACCACCAGATGACATACTACTGCTCTAATCGTATGCTGGTTTCACTCAAGACATTTCTGCTGTTTCCATCTTTTAAACTGTAAAAAAACAACAACAAAAAAAACACTGAGGTGACACGATGATTTGTGAATTTTGGGTTAAACAAATAAAACTGACTTGAGTAGATGCTGCCAGAAATTACGCGCTGTACCTTTAAGAAAACCCCTGCAGCAATAGACTGTGTTGGAAGCAGCTCGATGATTTGCACTTTAACACGATTAGCGAGAATCTGATTTTTTTCATTATATATATATATATATATATATTTTGGAGTTGCCATAGATGACGTTCATTTCTTAACCCACATACATTTCGAGCTAGTAGGTCCATGCACTGGAAAAAAGTGAGTCTAGTGAGTAAAGTAAAGTAAAGTAAGCTGCAGAAAAGTCTCATCTGTTAAAGTTTTTATCTGTATTGTACATATTTTTATGACTTTTTTGTACTACTGCATCTATGTTGTATGATGCAGTCGTTTTATACAGTAGATTTTGGCTTCCTTTGTATATCTAAATATCTTTAAATACTGATTTTGTAGGTTGTCAGAGGTCTAAATCATCAGCATGCAGCAGCAGTGTAAAGTTGTGTAAAGATGCCACGATGGGCGTCACTGTCGTCACGCACTGATGACATCTGACTGCGGGTGTCGCTGCTTTATTATCTACCCGACGCAGGGCGGATTAAAATAAAAAAAAAAAAAAAAAATGATGGCTCTCCCTTCCACCCCACATGCCCTCTGCCACCGCTCGGTTAAGTGATTATTGTTAAAACAGAAGGGGGGGGAAAAATCGTTTTGGAAATAATTATGATAGTAATTATCATTTCCCCCTTCTTGGCTGGGGAGATAAGGATTAACCCAGGAGAGAGGAAGACTGGGGGGGGGTCGAGTCTCAAAAGTGTTTGATCAGTCACAGTTTGATTTGGAGTGTGACTCCTGATCTGGGAGCAGCAGTAATCAGATTTACAAAAAAAAAAAAAATAGCAAATGTAATTCTGTAAATTCAATTAGGGGAAAGAGAGAGAGAGAGAACATCAGGCGACTTGTTGGATAAGTCAAATTAAAGAAGTAACTGCAACACATCCGCGGTGATCCCTGATAATCACCACTGAAAGCAGAATAATCACATTGATGCAATAGGATTAAAATAAAAAAACATGTGAGAGAATGCACAGAAACAAAAAAGGCTTTAAATAAGGAAAACTTAAGATCAAATACAGAGTCGATCAGTGGAGGAAGAATGTTCACTACTTACTTAATAATACTATTAATATGTGAGAATAAACGTTAAAATCAACCTAATAGCTTAGTGTGCAGCAGTGGCGTGGCCAAATTGATGAAAAGGTGATGTTAGAGTTCCCTCTTTGAAGCCAAAACTGGTTCTAATGCAAACATTTGGTAGCTAAAGATCGCGTAAAAGTGCCCTATGTGGGAACCAAAATGCACGCTAGAGTCCCCTCATTGCAGCCAAAGCGCTGACTTGGAAGCTAAAACTGGTGCTAATGTATGAAAGTGCCGTCTCAGAACCAGAAAATGTCACTAAAGTGCCCTCATGGCAGCCAAAACCGGTGTTGAAATGCCCATTTGGGAAGAAAAAACGTGTTAAAATGCCCTTTAGGTGGCAAAATGTGTGCTAAAGTGCCCTCTTGGGAGCAAAAATGCACGCGAAAGTGCCCTCATTTTACAAATTTAACCATAAATACCAAAACACCACATCGTGCATGTACCATACAATCTGAATAGTCAAGTAAAGAGCCTCAAACCTGCAGCACCAGGTGATGAGATGCATATAAACCCAAAAAAACAATCATTCATTTAGTTTTATATTCAATAATGTTTAGCAGATAAAGTGTCTGACTGTAAGAAGAGGTTCAGATGTTGTGGAAGTTCAGTCGCTGGAAACGGGGACGTTATTGATTAATGTTGTGCAGAATCAATAGAAGCCGGAGCGTTCACATCTTAAAAGTCCGATCATTAAAATCCGTGTCCTGTTCCTTTTCTACCTGGAGCTGCTGCTCATTGCTTTTGGTTTTTCTTTTTCTGATTAAGTCTTTATTAAAAGAAAACACACACACACACACACACACACACAAATAGACTTTGCCTATAAAGGAAGTTGTTCTGATTTTTTATTTTTGAAATGCTCATCGCAGGGAAAAAAAAAAAAAGATAAAGCCCATTTACAGCTGTGCAATTTTGCCTGTTAGCAAACATCCCAATTACGGTGTGTTTGATTGCTTGCTTCCATCAAGGTGAGCGATTAGACCACCGCTCCTGTGAAGCTCTGGAAGTCGTCCTGAAATTGCTGCACTTTGATTTCATCAATCTGCAGGCGGCTCAACTGGAAGAAAATGTGAGTTTTATGAGTAAAACTTATTTTCCTCATCTTCGTCTTCCAATTCCGGCGCGGTTTCATATTCAGGTCTTCCTCTGTATCAGATTAGAGGCCACTTTTTTTTTTCTCTTTCCAAAAGAACTTCATAACATTCCTGTCAAACTTTGGGGCCTCGCTTTCTTCATTTTTTTCCCCTTTACTATTTTTTCTCTTGCAGGGAGCTTCATCCTTGCTGGATATGATTTTGTACTATGAATCTACAAGCCATCTTGACATTTCTGACAACAGCAGCATGGGAACATCGGGTTGGAGGGCCCTGGCTCATTTGATAAAGCAGGTTGGTTGATGCACTGGAATATCGTGTTTTTCTTGTAGGCTTCCTGCACAGAGTAATGGACGTTCTAGAAAGTGAGTTTGTTGCACGTTATATGGATTGAAGGTGCAAGGCCGGAGCAAACAGGTTGAGTCGCCCCCTTTGTGCTCTGATTGATAAAAAGGCACCCTAAAATTCCCTTATAATTGTCTAAATGTGCAACAAAGTGTCCTTTAAATGTATAAAGGTGCACTGTAGTGGTCTTTTCTAAATGTACTCTAAATTACCCTTTTACATCTCTCAGCATGCACTAAAGTGCCCTTTTACATGTCTCAGCATGCACTAAAGTGTCCTTTTACATGTCTCAGCATGCACTAAAGTGCCCTTTTACATGTCTCAGCATGCACTAAAGTGCCCTTTTACATGTCTCAGCATGCACTAAAGTGCCCTTTTACATGTCTCAGCATGCACTAAAGTGCCCTTTTACATGTCTCAGCATGCACTAAAGTGCCCTTTTACATGTCACAGCATGCACTAAAATGCCCTTTTACATCTATCAGCATGCATTAAAGTGCCCTTTTACATGTCTCAGCATGCACTAAAGTGTCTTTTTACATGTCTCAGCATGCACTAAAGTGTCATTTTAAATGTCTCGGCATGCACTAAAGTGTCCTTTTACATTTCACAGCATGCACTAAAGTGCCCTTTTACATGTCTTGCACTAAAGTGCCCCTTTGCATGTTTGAACATGCACTAAAGTGTCTTTTTACATGTCTCAGCATGCACTAAAGTCCCCTTTTACATGTCTCAGCATGCACTAAAGTGTCCTTTTAAATGTCTCAGCATGCACTAAAGTGCCCTTTTAAATGTCTCAGCATGCATTAAAGTGCCCTTTACATGTCTCGGCATGCACTAAAGTGTCTTTTTACATGTCTCAGTATGCACTAAAGTGTCCTTTTACATTTCACAGCATGCACTAAAGTGTCATTTTAAATGTCTTGCACTAAAGTGCCCCTTTGCATGTTTGAACATGCACTAAAGTGTCTTTTTACATGTCTCAGCATGCACTAAAGTGTCATTTTAAATGTCTCAGCATGCACTAAAGTGTCCTTTTACATATCTCGGCATGCACTAAAGTGCCATTTTACACGTCTAAACATCCATACTCCAGATTCCACTGGAACCAAGAAACATGACTACTATTATTAACCATAAAACATAGTTAATGATCCCCACTAGGTAATTATTTCCTTCTTGCATCGGTGTCTCCGTGTGTTTTACATTTACATGTTTATGTTTTATGTTAAAGGTAAATCTATACAATTCTGACCACTGAACAAACTGCCATGACCAGCCCAGTTATAGTAAATTAAGTTTTAATAGTGTGCAAATTATAGATAAAATACTGTAGGTGACTTTTAAAAATTTTGCCCCCCGCCTTTCAATTAATCTCTGCAGGCCACTGATTATCAGACATAACTTATCAGCTAGCAACAATAAAATAATGTCTCATTAGTCTGAAAATCCTTAGTGTGACAGCCCATTATCCCAAAAAACAAATGCCCACTGCTCTGAAAATTCCCATTCTGGAATTCTTGGACTTTTAACGTCTGTGGCTCTGTCCGTGGTGCTGATCCCATCAGGAGGTTTTAAGGAAAAGATCACGTTTAGGTGTCAATAATCTCTCTTTTAAAGTGGTTTTTAAGTTCCCTGAAGTTGGGCAGCCTTCATCGTCATGGCAACAGTAACATTTTCAGTAATTGTGGTTAGTTTAAAAAAAAAAAAAAAAAAACGAGCTCCAGGGACAGTGTGTATTTTCAGAGCAGCGTTTTGTTCTATTTTCAGGATAACAAGCTGTCGGACTAATGGCTGCTTTGTCCACTGAGGAGTCTTTCAGACTATTGGCAGTTTGGAAACGGGTCATCGGACCAATGTCCTGAACCAGCAATTACATCCCCTCCAAAATACCACACTGTGGGAAGTGAATGGGATGTAAGACTATTTATTAGTAAAGGTGGTTTTAGCAGAAAGTAAATTAAACCTGCAGCGTTGGGTCAAAAGCTGTAAACCTTCTGTTGTCCTCCAGGGTTCATTCATTCATTCTTTCTTTCCTTCATTCCTTATTTCCTTTATTCCTTCCTTCCGTCCTCTCTAACATCAGAAGCTTTTACACACCTTCCTTCATTCATTCATTCCTTCCATAAGAAGCTTTAACACATTTATTCATTTCATCTTTAAGTTTCCAGCTCTAATCACATCGAACATCCTTCCTTATTCGCCTCCTTGCTTCCTTCCTTCCTATCCTCTGCTCCTCTATCTTTTTGGCTGCTTTCCTTCTTCTTCCTCCTCATAGTTTCTGATGTGTTTTCAGTGTGTTTTCAACAAACCTGAGTGTTTGACATATTTTCCTTCACCTTCAGAATCACCTTCTCTGGTTTTGTGGTAAATCAGACTCGTTTTCTAGGCATGTTTTTGTGTATTCTAACTGCCCGTTGTGTGTGTGTGTGTGTGTTTTCTGTGTGTGTGTTTCAGAGTGTGCGTCTTTCCAGGCTGGATGTGTGTAACGTGCCCGTGGTCGACTATCCGGCCCAGTCCCTCTCTAAAGCTCTGCTGACCAGCCGGCTCACAGTGCTGCACCTTCACAATGCCCAGCTCAGCGGCATGCCGCTATACACACTGGGTATGACGTCCACACACACACACACACACACACACACACACATACACACACACACTGTCCTCAGCTCCATACGTATGCCCCCACTCGCGATACATTGAGAACATGTTTGTGTTAGAATGTTGTGGGTATTAGCAAGTATGGAGGAAATTCATGCATGTGTGTGTGAGTGTGTATGTGTGTGTTAATGTATGCGTGCGTGCATGTGTGTGTGTGTGTGTGTGTGTGTCCTGTGGCCAGCAGGACCAGATTTTGACCTGTGACCGTCTCTGCAGGCCTGGACCCGGATTAGAGGCCTAATCTCTTACCTGTCACTTTACACACCGCTGCACACATCTATAAAGGCCCTGGCAGCCAGGACACACACACACACACACACACACACACACACACACACACAGTGCATTTTGTAGTCCTGCATTGTCTCTTGAACAAAGACGTAACCTGATATATGCACAAACCTTATCATTGTACATATCCTCTAAATCTTGTGAATCCATTATCTAACACTCAGTAATAGGTGGAAACATGCTAACACCGACCTCTTGGCAGCAAATATAAAGGACGACAGGAAAAAATAAATAAAACCACCAGAAGTGCTAAACCCCATGACGGTACGCAGCAGTACTCGATACCAGCGTTCCACTAAATGATGTCAAAATGTGTTTCTGATTATGACTCTGAGGATGAAAAGGGTTTTTCACTCTTTTCAGAATCTTTGACTCACCTTCAACTCTCTAGCGCCCCCCCTGGGAACGCTCAGCGTTTCTCTTTGGGTTCTGACCTGCAGAATATCCTTTTTTATTATTATTTACAGACCAGAACTTAAAACACCACACCATTGCTAAATGAATTACTGAGAACCACTGAGATTATTTAATTCCCCACCTGTGATATTAATCCTGAGCGGATTTTTAGTTTTTGAAAACCCACAAATTATCAAAGTAAAACACAGAAAACGCAGAAAACGACTTCCATCCTCCCTGACCTTCATTGATTCCAGGTCGCTTTATTTGTTGGGTTGTGTCTGTGGTGATGGAGAAGAGGAACAGGAGAGAACACAACACTCAGAGGGGGGTTGAGTGGTCCTGGATGGACTGACGCACACACACACACACACACACACACACACACACACACACACACACACACACACACACACACACACACACATGCAACAGGGGAACTTACGATAAACTAGATGACTATAGCTAAAACATACGTTACACACCAAAATTATCTACCAAAGTTCTACCTCTACGTTATGTTTTGACGTCACATGACCAGTTATGACGGTAACACTATTTGAATATAATCATCACATGACACCTGTAATGAACATTAATGGAAGCTTATTACAGTTGTCGTTAAGTGTCATTCAGGTAATTTACGTCACTTTTATTGCAGAGTTGACACGTCTTTGTTATGACAACCTGACATGAACCAATAGCTCCTTCACGTCCTACCGTAATGATTGTAAAATACCCGCCAAAAAACATCATAACATGAACACCCACTCGTGTCGTAATTTCCACTGGAAAACTGGAAGATTTTAGTGAAACACGATTTGACGAGATTTATTTATTTATTATTGTATTGAAAAATAATTACAAACATAAAAGGTACATACATGGTTAAAAATACACAGATATAATATATTAACTATAAAACAAGTAGTTGGCTAATGTGTAAGATTCGTTATATAATTTTAACAATATCACCATTTACACTTATTGATGCTTGCTGTTATTGGGTCCTTAATGTTTTTTACTTTACTACAGAACCAGAAGCACTTGAACACAACACACGTTAATTTCACTGCACAGGTGGAAAGGATCTTTTTTTTTTTCCCACACCACGTAAAGGCATCACAAGAATAATATAATAATAAACATGACATAGCAGGATCTTACTGTCGAACTAAAAAATAAAATCTATGGAGCTTATATCTTATATTGATAATAGAGTGTGATATCAGGCTTGTTTCAGAATTTCTATTTTGATTTTCCTGAATCTCTTGTTCATTAAGACGTCATAAGCTCAATAGTTTTTAAAGATAATCCTTTATTTGTCCCACAGTGGGGAAATTGCATTAGGAAAAGCAGCAGGGACAGAGAAATGCAAGAAAAGGAAGACTGCATACAGAATATAAAAATAAATTCAATATATATATATAAATTAAATATATACACTATAATATAGGTTAGCCGCATCATATGTTATATTATTATATTATGTTATAGAGTTTTTCAAGTTTGACAATAAGGTCCTGCTATGTCATGTTTATGACACGTTTATTATTTGGTCTTTACACATGTCAAATAATGTCAAGTTTGCACCAAAAGTGACATAATTTACCATTAACAACATACAAATATTAATGTTCACTATTATGAACCAGTGTTATAAACCTGCCATTCAAACAGAAAAAGTGTTGCTGGGATCGTCAGATTGTCAGATGTCCTTGTGAAACTACTCCAGTTTCTGACTTTTCTTTTGGGACAAAGATAAAAAACAGTGAACCCCTTATCTGGTCCCAGCTGGAGCAGACAGAGACCCAAATGGACCCAGTGTGCCGCCCACTCTTCTTGACAGAAACTTGCTCCTCCGACATTTTCAGTTTTTTCCTGGATCTCCTGATATTGTCGGGTCCCTCCCCCCTCCCCCCCCCTGTGCTTTAGCGAGCTCCTCCCCTCCCCCCCTCTCCTCCTGGCGGGGGGTCCCCGGCTGAGGATCATTGCCTTCGATCGGATGGGGCCTCTGATTGCGGGGACCGGGTCTCCGGCGGGCGGAGCCGGGGCCGGATCAATCCCACCGATCCCGCCATTTGGTTCCCACTGTGCCTGATGACAATGTTGGCATTCCGCGCGCAGCCTCGACCCCCCCCCCCGATCAAACCTGCCGCATCGATCCGGACGGAGGGCGGCGAGGAGGCCCGGGCGACACGGACACGCCGGGCGAGTCACCGTCACACACGAACACGAGGCTCTGGAAGGAAGCTGTAATGAAAAGATTATAACAATAGCAGCGTTTTATTATTATTATTATTATTATTACATAGACAGGGCTTGTTCCTGCTACAAAAGGCAAAGGCGCTCCACTTGGTGATTGCGGTTTCCTGCTGTGCGTTCGTTTTCACGCTCAGGTTCACGTGCCGTCAATCAGGTCCGTCGCCGCGGCAACGTGCAAGGCCACCGACGTACGCCACGAATCGAGAGACGTCCAAACATCTACGTCTAGGACTGTGTTCTGTTAACCTAAAGGCAGAATTGTCCCCTGTTGTACTAATAAAGTTTGATTGATATATGAGAATAAACTAGGAGGTTGGTCCTTAACAAGAGACTTCCCGTAATTTCTGGACTATAGAGCGCACCTGATTATAAGCCGCACCCACTATATTTATAGAGGAAAACGATTTTGTACACACACAAGCCGCACCTGTATATAAGCCGTGTGTGCCCACATTAAAACATTTCTTTCTTACAAAGAAAGACGGTACACAGAGAGAGTTTTCAAAGTTTTAATAATATAACTTAATAATAATAATAATATAACTTTCTTCCCAAACGGTGCCTGTGACAGGGCAGTAAAACGGTAGCAACATGGTAGCAACACGCTAGCAACACAGTATAAAATATAAATATAAAAGCAGCATTAGCCTGGATGACACCAGGCCTCATATCAACTGATATTAGTATGTGCAAACTAGTTGTTCATTTGTTTATATTGGAGTTTTGGTTTAGAAAAAAAAGTTGTTGTTCATTGTGCATGACAAGTGTGTTTCGAATGCATTAAATGTATGTAGCTCAAATCCAATTAACACTTTAACACCCCACATTTTTCAAACTAAAATTATGGTCTAAATTACTTCAAACACTTTCTAAGGCTTCCAAAGTGAATTTCAGAGAAAAGGTGAATTCCCAGGTATTGAAGAGTGAGTTAAACCCAAGCTGAACTAATGGAATCTTGTCTAAAACAACCAGATTTAAAGGGCCAGTTCAACATTCTCGCCTCTCCTCACAGCGCTTCTATTTCAGGCCCTGTTTTCTGGTATTTTAACCATCCCTTCTCTCTTTTTTTTCTCCATTAGTCAGCGCTCTGAAGTCGAACCGGTCCCTGCGAGAGCTGCACCTCACCCACAACCTGCTGAACAGCTACCAGGACGCGCTGCAGCTGGGCGACCTGCTGCGCTACAACGCCACGCTGCAGAAACTGGAGCTCAGCAACAACGCCGTGGCCGACGCCGGTGAGACGAAAAGACCTGAACTGGTCAGCGGTTTGTTAGTGAAGCACATTTCTGCAACAAGGTGATTCAAAGTGCTTTAAGTAAGACATTAAACGCATCGGGATGCAATTTCAAAACGGGTAATTAAAAGGGAAATAGGGCGAGATGATGGTGCAGCAGCTAGAAAATGAGTGACTGGCTAAAAGGGCAGCTATATCTGTGTTTTCTCACTTAAACACATTAAAATAAAATTCATATCAGTCTTCTCATCTCAATTAAAAAAGAGTTCACACGTTCTGATTTAAGTGAGAAATGTGGATAAATAGATGAATCCTAAAAGACTAATTCAGTATTTTCGGGGTAAGTTAATGATGGTGAAACAGAACTGTTAAAATACACCTTTAAAGCTCTAATTACCACAGTGTTTCTTGACTATTTTCTCATTAAAAAAGCAAACTCTGCACTTTATGCATTACACAAAATTGATTTGTTAACGAGGAAAAAAAAACCTCCTTAACTTGAATCGCGTCGTGTTAGCGGGGGCCGCAGCTAAATGTTCACAGACGGTAAAAAGTGTGATTCACTAATGATCAGTGATAATACTTTTAAAGCTTCCGTACTTCCTGCACCTTCGGTCCAAAGTGACGCTGCAGCAAAACTCCCACTTAACATCTGTCAGAGCAGTTTTAGCTCCAAAACAAGCAGAGGTGAGCGGGGAAAGTCCACCCTGTTCCACGAATTACCATAAATGAATATAGTTTTTATTTATTTTCTAATTTTCCTGTTTCTGACGCAGGTCTGGAGGAGCTGTGTGATGGTCTGAGGTGGCAGACGGCGGGTCTGAAGGTTCTGGTGCTGAGGAACAACCAGATCACCGCGGAAGGCATGGTCCATCTGGCCAAGGCTCTGGTGAGCACATCATTCACGGGGCACGTTGGGTTGGTTTACACACACACACACACACACACACACACACACACACACACACACACACACACACACACACACACACACTCAAAAACGCCAGGTCAAACATATGTAGAGTTTCGTCTTTCATTTTGAGGAGAGCATCTCTTGCTAAAGCAGGTAAAGGTAGCAGCCGATAACGTAATAAAACATGTAAAAGGCCACTAATGTAATAATCGCCTGATGACACAATAGAAGAATAAAAACTTTTTGCCAGTAATGTAATAATTACATAGAGAGTTTTTACATTATTGTTTCAGCACGTCATACTTTCAGCACTTTTATTACATTAGTGGCTTATTTTTTTTAAAGAGTGCAAATAGATTGTTATCAGCTATTATTACGGTAACGGATGGGACGAGATGACGATATATATATATATATATATATATATATATATATATGTATGTGTATATATACATATATATGTGTATATATATATATATATATATATATATATGTGTGTATATATATATATATATATATATATATATATATATATATATATGTGTGTATATATATATATATATATATATACACACATATATATATATATATATATATATATATATATGTATGTGTATATATACATATATATGTGTATATATATATATATATATATATATATATGTGTGTATATATATATATATATATATATACACACATATATATATATATATATATATATATATGTATGTGTATATATACATATATATGTGTATATATATATATATATATATATATATATGTGTGTATATATATATATATATATATATATATATATATATATATATATATGTGTGTATATATATATATATATATGTATATGTGTATGTGTGTGTATAATCCCATTATGTCCAATGTTTACTCATTACTTATAATTATCCAAACATTCAAATCATAGCCTATTATTGATGGATAATTCTGAATTCTGATCATATTCATTGCATGTCTTTTCATATTTTATTCTAGGCAGGGTACAGGTTAACACCTCTACTATCCATCTGTTTTATCATTTTCTTAGAATATTACATACGTCTTAATAGCCTTGGCCAGATATATATATATATATATATATATATATATATATATATATATATATATATTTCCTTCTCTTTACCTGGTCATCTTCTGCTTTGCTTATTATAGGAAATTGATGATGCAGCTCCTTACGTTGCATCCTCTGATTCGTTTAAAATGCTGAAAATAGTCGTGCCAGTGTTTAATTTTCCTTTCCACAAATCAAATCTATGAAAATCTCTGTCTATGACATCAAGATGATTAGGTTGGCTTTGTGTATTTGGTTTTTTTGACTTTGTGTTAACAAAAGTTGAGCAAATATAGCAGAATATTAAAAATTATAAATGAAACAGCCCTGGTCATAAGATGAGTGAAGTTGATTGGTTGAAATTAACTTTAATTCAATTTAATTTTATTTTATTTGTATAGTCCAGAATCACAAAATCAGAGATTTGCCCCAATGGGCTCACTTTATACAAGGTAAAATATACTTCTATATATGACTGCCCTCTGCAATTTTTTTTAAACCTTCACACGATTCCTCTAGCCAGCATTCAGGAGGTTTTAAAGCATCCACAGACATAGAATTCCCCTCCTGGAAAAAAAAAGTCCCGCCTCCACACACTTCACTGTACAGTCTTAATAACATGCATTCCCTTCCGCCTGATTGGCAGCGTAAACTGCACCTTCCTGTCATGTGAGTGGCGATTGTGGAAGTCAAAAGGCTAGAAATTAAAAGGGGGGTCTGCCTCACACACACACACACACACACACACACACACACACACGCACAGATCTCCTCCACCAGAAGAAGCAATGGTTTGATTAAATAATAGATGTGTGTTAAGGAGGGGGCTCATGTGTCCTGCCAGTCACGGGGATAAGTAGATGTCCTTGCAGGCCATAATGATGATAATTAGACCCGTAGCCGGCCGTGTCGAATATGATGAGGAGGAGAGCTGTTATTAACCTTTCTGCTGCTGGATCTGCTTCTCCCGCTCCGTCCTCGTCTGGGTTTTGTCTCTCGTAGAACTTCAGACAAGGACCAAAACACCCGAGTCGCGAAATAAAAGCAGATTATTCAGAAGGTAAACGTCTTTTCTCGGTGGAAGCCAGCATGTCATGTGTGAAAGCATACTGTGTTTTTTTTTGTTTTTTTGGTGCTTTCACACTTCTTACCCCAACCACCCCCACTTTCCCCCCCCTCAAACTTCTCACTCCAACCAACCCTCCCGTGGTTTACGTTTGACAGGCTTCAACCAGGCTTGACTCTCACACACTCGCGGCGACGCAGTCGCCTCTTTAATTGTCTGCCGTCCCCCCCCCGCCCCCCCCGTGCATTCCCATCCGAGATGCTCTTCTTCCCTCTGCTCCCGCCACGCGTCGGATGCGGCGGTGGGGGCGGTTTAGGGGGGGACCCTCTCTCTCTCTCTGGAGTGTGTTTGTTGTCGCCGCGGTGCAAATTAACTCAGAAGAAGACCCTCGCCGGCTTCCGTTTCCGCCCCCGCGCCGCCGCCATCAGAGCGGTGACCAGAGGAGTTTAACAAGGGTGGCGAGGCGAGGGGGGGGGGGCAAAGCGAGGAGTGGGCGGCGCATTTCCTACTCAAGCTGTCGGCCAACACACACACACACACACACACACACATCCCAGCTCATCAACCTTCGATGCTAATGTGGCTCTGGAGAGAGAAAAGAAAGAAGAAACTTCAGTGTTTAACATGAGAGGAAACAATTTGAGACGGAAAAATAATCAGTGTTTAACAAGTTTTCAGTTATTTATTACTTGTTACTGTCATTTCTTGTTCCTAATGTGTGAATAAAGGTACAGTTTATGCACTGCAAAGACTCAAATCTTTGAATATCTTGTTTTTGGTAAAGTTACTCCGATATTGAACTGAAAAAAATCTCATAAGATAAATAATCTGCCAGTAGAATTAGATAAATCTATTCAATATTTGACTTGTACCAAAAACAAGATATATTTAGGACAATGTCATGTTATGTTATGTCGTCTATTAGTTTTATATTGACGGAGGATGAAATAGATTCAATTTATCATTTTTTTCACTTTCCATCCGTTTAACATTTGTGTCAAAAATCATAACGTTTGCAAAAAATAAATGGTACAACACACACACACACACACACACACACACACACACACACACACACACACACACACACACACACACACACACACACACACACTATATTACTATACATACACTATATATCATTACCGCATTTCTATATTTAATTATAAGGCGTTCCACTACTATTCTATTATTTTTACTCACCAAAATAAGGTAAATAAGCTTGTCATTGTTGCTCTATCAGGGAGTTCAGGAAAGTTCTTTAGGTTTAGACCCAAACTTTATTGACTCCCATGTTCATTTAAACCTGTAAAGCGTGTTTCCTACCTGGAGAATGTGTTTTCTGACGTTTCTGCAGCTTCACTTCAGCAGCCAAAAGGAAAATTAAGTGAAACATTTCGCTGCTGCTGATCTCTGTGGTTTTAGCAAATTTGTATGAAAAAAAAAGAATTGTAATGCATGTTACTGACATAAAATATTACCATATTTTTCCTGTAATGCCTCATGTGACTGTGTTACAGCAAAACGTGCTGCTCCCAACACTGATAATAATTATGCACAGCACAGGAAAGTGATTAAAATTCCTAAAACTTAAAGAAAAAGTTGGTGAATCTTTGTGTTGCAGCCGGTGCTGAAGGTCCTGCAGATCCTGGATTTGGGAGAAAACCAGCTGGGCAACGAGGGGGTCCAGCTGATCCGGGAGCCTCTGATGCTGAATGCGTCCGTGCTGCAGCTGGGTCTGGCCCAGGCCCACATCACCTGTGAAGGTACTGCAGTGTGAATTAATAATAACTTTATGTAGTTTTGCCAAGATGAGAAGAATTAATAATGTTTTATTTTTATAAACTGCAAAGACTGACATCTTAATATATCTTGTTTTTGGTACAATAAGTCCAATATTGAGTAGAACTATCGTATTCCACTGGTGAATATTATAGGCTATTTCTCTTGATTTTAGTCTATATATTAGTCTAATTGAAAAATTGACCCAAATCTATAAAAAATAAATATATAAAATTTTAAAAAATTAGATAAATTATCTGCCAGTATAATTAAATAATTCCATTCAATATTCAATATATATTAATTGTACCAAGAAGAAATTATTGGACAATGTCCAAACTGTCATGTGTCAAAAATCATGATTTTTTTTTTTTTTACAAAAATAAATGGTAGAAATGAATTTTTTAAACCAATATGAACACAAAATGCACATTTGAGCTGATAAATTAAACTTTATTTAAACCCGTCAAACTTGTCACTGACCATTACACCTGTTACGATTTCAGTTTTTACAAGCTAGGATTTAGTGGCATTTTGCTGCATTATTGGAATACTCTAAACGGAATATAATATTCAGAAGTTAGTTTTACTCCAGATATAATTTTATTAAAACAACAAGTGTTTACCTGTCGCTCATTTACCAATCAGATTCGTTTAGAGTTTAACTGGATTCTGCAGAAACGCCACACTGCACCTTTAATGCTTTAACATCTGAAGCTGATCCAAAGATATTTCTGGTTAAGTTTGTAATGAAACCGTTAACCATGTGACCTGCTCAGCTGACCTCTGCCCTGTCGGTGAAAGGTGCCGTGGCGTTGGCCGAGTTCCTCGCCGAGAGTCGTCAGATCCAGCGTCTGGATGTGCGTCAGAACGAGGTGAAGGTGGGCGGTCTGATGGCGTTGTGTCTGGCGCTGAGGATCAACCAGTCCCTCGCCAGCTTGGATTTAGACCGCGTACCCCCGCAGGAGCAGGTAGGAACCGCTGTAGACCGGCTTCAGACGCTAAAAGCAGGGATGTGGTGGTAATGGTATCGCTTGGCTCCGCCCCTCAGACCATGGTTGTATTAGACCTTGATGTGGCTCCGCCCCTCAGACCATGGTTGTACTATAGACCTTGATGTGGCTCCGCCCCTCAGACCATGGTTGTATTAGACCTTGATGTGGCTCCGCCCCTCAGACCATGGTTGTATTATAGACCTTGATGTGGCTCCGCCCCTCAGACCATGGTTGTATTATAGACCTTGATGTGGCTCCGCCCCTCAGACCATGGTTGTATTAGACCTTGATGTGGCTCCGCCCCTCAGACCATGGTTGTATTATAGACCTTGATTTGGCTCCGCCCCTCAGACAATGGTTGTATTATAGACCTTGATTTGGCTCCGCCCCTCAGACAATGGTTGTATTATAGACCTTGATTTGGCTCCGCCCCTCAGACCATGGTTGTATTAGACCTTGATGTGGCTCCGCCCCTCAGACCATGGTTGTATTAGACCTTGATGTGGCTCCGCCCCTCAGACCATGGTTGTATTATATACCCTGATGTGGCTCCACCCCTTATACCATGGTTCTATATAGACCTGGATTTGGCTCCGCCTCCCATCAGAAAGCTGATGTCCCCCCAGAGGCCACTCGTGGTACTGCAACAAAAAATAATTTCTCCCATAGGCCTCAATATTAAAAGAGAAGCCTGTAAAACCATCAACAGAAGACAGCTATAACCCTAATAACTACTAATATTTGTATTCTATATTTATATATATATATATAGTTTTACTTTTTATCTATCAAAAACCTTTCTAATGGGAATAAAACCTCTAGAAAGTCTAGCCTGCAAAGTGGTCGTGCTGCATACTAATTAATAAATTTTTCTCAGAATGTTTTTTTTATGTGGTAGCATAGTGAATTAAATAACTTGAAGGTGAGTTTCCCTCTGTGCCATGTTTATAAATGCATTAATGTTGAATGTCCAGTATAGGACGGTTTTGTTAAATTTTTTGTTTTTCAATTTGTGCCGTCCAATCAGCATCTTGATATGAAACACCTGAGAGGTGGAGGAAGAGAAGCCTCACTGTCATAAATTTCGACAGATTTATGAACATTATTTGACAGAAATGGTTGTTTTGTCTATGTAGAAAATTGTTTCAGTTTCAAATAGGAGCAAAACCTTTTTGTTCAAATGGATTTGAGCAGCTCAAACATGATTGGTCGATTAACGAATGTAAACCAGATTCCTCGCATTGAACTGCAGGTTATCCTTTAATTAGTGATATTATATACACACGTGTTCTGTAATGATCCTCAGTGTGATCTCTATGATTTTATGGACAAATAATGGATCTTTTAAACTCTTATCTAATCAATCATTGAACTTTGCATTGCAGATAATTCATCTTATTTCATTTCTTTCCTGGTTTGGATCAGTTAATTCTCTCCTCAGCCGACGTCTCGTTAGCATCTTCTCAGACGTGTTCTTTCCGATCGACGCTGCTTCGTCAGCTGGAATTTTTAAGTGTGTGAAAACACCCCCCCCCCCATATTGGTTTATGTTGTATAACAGCAGGTTTTTGACTCCTATCCTCGCCAGTACGTCGCTTTGTACTCACGTTTAAAAGACTGGTGCTTTCATTAAAAATTAAAAAAATTAAAAAGCGAGGGTATATTGGTGACTTGAGGATTATTTATCATTTGTGATCCACTCAGATTCACTGTGGTCACAGATTTGTCACTTGGAGACACAAGTAAGTCATTTGTTTGTCTCAGTTAATTTTTTTTTCTACCTTCCGTGGCTGCAGAGGCCCGAGGAAAACGATGCCATAACTTTAATACATGCCCCTGCTGGATTCACAAAATAATTACCCACACTTGCCATCTGTTTGTCATGATTTTATCTCCGCTAACTTATTTGCATATTAAAGCATTAATTAAAATCTCCAAGGAGCGGGAATGCTTACTTTAAAATTAACTCTGAAGGCGATCCACGCGCGGCTTCCAAAGTTGTTTTATTTTTTGTTTGCAGTGTTTTTTTTTTTCTGTTTGTCTGTTTACACGATTAAGTCAGATTTTTTATTAAATGTCTCCTCTGGCTAAAGCCGAGCGGCAAGATGTGCCAGATTTTTTCTGAAGATGCTGCTTTTTTTTTTTTTTTCCAGTGAATGTGTGTCATTAAACCTGGGACTTTCTTCTTCTCCTGCTCCTTCGTCGTCTTCTTCTTCTTCTTCTATGCACCAAAGCCTCCATATTGGCGGCTCTGCTCCTCTAAAGCCACAGAGAGACGCGATTAGCATTTTCCCGCCATCCTCAATGTGCCTGGATATTTTTTTCTTTTAAAAGAAGGGGGGGGTGAATGGTAATAAGGGAATTTTTTAAGCTCAGTCAGGTTCCGGAGTCGCACAGCCCGGGATTTGTCTTGGCGTGGCACATCCAGGTGGGAGGGGGGGGGCGGGCGACGGTCGTATTAAAAAGCAAATCTTTCCATCAGGAAGCAGCGGGCGGCCAGATCAAGTGTTCCTCGGGTTCGTGGAGGAATACGTGAAAATTCCGTTCTTTCTCTGAAGGGAGAATAAGTGCGGGCGTGAGTGACGGGAGGATGCTGGGTGGTGGGGGGGGGTGTTTGACAGAGCCTCTGATAGTGTGTTCGTACATGCCCCCTTTTGTCTGCGTGCGGCCGCCATTGACGATGCGCATATTTTAGGAGGCGAGAAAAAAGGGAAGGTGGCGGGAGGGCGAGGGAATCTGGGTCCTCCTCTCTCCGTCTTTGTTTACAAGGCGTTGGATTCTCCGTGTGTGTCGCTGCTCCATTTGATCGCTGGCCTGTTTGCCGTTAATTATTAATTATTTACCCGTCTGAAATATTCATGCACCCCCGGCCCTGGTGGAAAACAGCCCTTTTTTTATTTATTTATTTATTTTAATATTTCCGAGGGGCGAGTTCTTCTTCTTCTCTGCAGCCATTTTCAAGGTGGAGCTGTTTATCCTGAACGCGCTTATCAGGACGGATAATGAACTGAACCTCGTTGGTCGGGCCAATCGGGCCTCGGCAGCCATGTTTACCTGTTTGATGCTTCAATATTTGGTTTTGGATTTGGCCCTGCGGAGGAAGGGGGGGGGGCGTCCCGTCAGCTGTTCTCTAGTGGAGGAGTTCAGTGATAACGCCTGAATGTCGCGTCAGCACCGCAGAGCTGTATCACTGACTGATAATTAGTGTGTGTGTGTGTGTGTGTGTGTGTGTGTGTGTGTGTGTGTGTGTGTGTGTGTGTGTGCAACAGGAGTAAACTGTCACCAAAAAAGGTCAGAAAATAATTTTTAATACTTAAAGGTGAAGGTGTTAATAATTTGTAATAAAGGTCACAAGGTCACATGACGACTAAAAGCAGCTTGATTATAATTAAACTCTTTTTCCTTTTCATTCATTTCTAACAGATTGTCATCTTAAATTATTAATGGAACAAGCAAGTCCTTTAAATTTGTCCTTAAACTCCAAATTCCCCTGATACTGATGTTTTATCCATAAATCTCATGTTAAACCTGAGCTCCAACACTAAATAAAGTATTTGTATCTGTTCCTGTTACAGCATCAATATATATCATCAATATCCACATCATCAATACAATAATAAAATAGTTTAATATAATATCAGTAGTAGCTGCAACTAACCACTATTTAGAGATTTAATTTTGTGTGAATATTTAATTGGCTCCTTTATAATCTCCTTTTTAATATTCTTCATGTTCTTAATGATCCTCAGTGATTTATACCATTTTATAGAAAAATAATTGACCTTTGACCTCTGATCTTATTAATCATTGAACTTTGCATTGCAGATAATTTATCTTATTTCATTTTTTTCCTGATTTGGATCAGTTTTGTCTTGTTTTTCTAACTTTTAAAACCATAAATAGATTCTGACTCTTCTGTAGTCACCTCACATGTTGTAGGTTTCTTTTGACACCAGGTTTAAGTTTAATAACCTGAAACCATGGGAGTAAATCTATAGGCCCCTAATGAAGTCTTTGGTCCTGTTCCCATCAATTGATGTGTAATTGTGTTTTTTTAATTTCAGCTCATAATTTATGAACGGCCATTGAGGTAACTAACGTGTGTGAACTGAAAACGTCGCATTTCAATGACTCAGCGAACTTTTCTACTAGTTGACCATTTTTCAGCCCAGATCTTGACATGCGACCAGTGTTGGTTAGTTGCGACTCCTCCAGTCTGCTGCAGGTTTCATGACCTGATTCTATTTTAATAAAAATCCATCTTCAACATGTCTGCAGACAGCCCGTCAATCCATCACGACACTGCTGCTACGCGATGGAATATTTACGCCACTGACGGACGGATCGTCGCGACATCTGGTACAGATGTGATGAATCCAGACGCAGCTGATCTGACCTTTCCTGTAGCGCCACTAGTCGTGTGTTTTCACTTATTCAGCGAGTTATCTTGGCGTCAGGCGGGGGGGGTGGGGTGGTGGTGGGGGGGGGGGGTTGGCACGGGGCTTGTGCAGACATCCGTGGTTCGCAGCATGTCTGACTGCTCGTTTAGAGCCACCAGCAGGTTCTCCACATACAGTATGGAGCCTAGTTTATGAGCTGGTTCACGCACTGGAGCCTGCCTGAACACTCGCCGGCTTCCCCCGGGGGGCCCAAGTTGGTATTGTCACCCACACACACACTCACACACACACACACACACACACACACTCCCGGCTGTGCTGAGCATCACTTCAGAGGTTACTACCAGCCCCCTTCACTCCATGCGTCGTGTAAGTGATGCAACGTTCACACATAGCAGCTTTGGCCGCTGATAAATGACAGAAAAAATATAAAAAAAGATCAGCCGCGGCCGGCCTTTTTTTTTTTTTTTTTTTTTCTTACCATCAACAACGTTGACACCGCTGCGCAGACCGGGAACGGGAGTGACATCCGAGGATCGGTACATGCGTCGGCACGGGCCTGCACGGGGGCGCCGTTTTTAAAGGAGCTGCAACTCCTTATTTTATTTTATTTTTGGAAAAGCACAAAACTAAGAGGTCTCTGGTGTGTGTGTGTGTGTGTGTTTCTCGGGCACCCTCCCCTGTCAGGCCTGGTCCCAGCAGGGCGACTCGCTGACAGGACGGCCCGACCATGCATGTAGTCGGCACTCAGGTTTCGGCTTCGCTTCATGATGACACCGGCGCTCCTGGGGAGGAGGGGGGGGGCACGTCGGCAAACAGCAACCAGGCAGAACAACCCGTTCCCCCAGCGACACCTCAGAGGCCGCGGGGGGAAACAGGGAGGGAAGGGGGGGCCAGGACCAGGACCAGGAGCAGGAGCAGGAGCAGGGTTCACGCTGCTACCAGATCACACTCGCCTACTGGAACCAGGTCACACAGTACACCTCAGAGAGACTAAGGAAGGATATCTATTATATAATGATCTAATATAAGAAAATCCACTTTTTAGCTGAGTTTTAGCAAGTATTTTTTTAATCCTCACTAGGGTCACGGGGGTCAGGTACCAGCCTGTCATAGGGCAGATCACACCTATGGGCAATTTAGAATCTTCCAATAACCAAAACATGTTTTTGGACTGTGGGAGGAAGCTGGACAAAGGTCTTAAACATTGAGAACCTTTCCTGCCGTGCTTTTCCCTGATTTAATCCAATTAAATTACGTTGTCTTGTTGCATAAAAACGCTCGTAATATGCGTTTTGCTCCTAAACTTTAAAACGTCAGCTAAACCACGACAACACGTAACATGTGGCGTGAACAGCGGCTGCACATCTGGTCTAAATGTATATGAGCCATACCTGACATAAAGTAAGTAGCATCCTCAGTGGCATAGAATCAAACTTGTGTGACCCCGTGTGCTTTGAACGCAGCTGTTGCAGGATGCATCGTGATGAGGTAATCTGTCTGATACTATGACGTTATTTTTTGTTTTAGCATTGTTCACAAACGCCTTTAGATGACATATAAAGTTGAATTCAATCAAATCTGGCAATGTGGCCCCTTCCTGCAGGGTTTTATTGAGTTGTGGCCGTGCTTATTTGAGTTTTAGAACATCCAACCGCTGTGAATTTGCCGTGTTGTTCTCAGTACTGAGGGTGGAGATGTGCCGCTTTCCCCTCTTGTTTTTTTTAGAAAGCGTAGTTGAACAGTTTAACGAGTAAATAAAAAAAAATGAAGCGTTGTCTTTCCAGACTGTTGCCACTCCATCAAATCACAGCTGTAGCCTCAGACGAGGAGATATCAGCTTCATATATCAGAGCGCGGCGCATTAATATGCAGCGTCCCTCACTAAAACGCTGCGTTACTTGTCCCCTCCTGATACCTCTGAAAGGGACAAAGCGGGATGAGTCTCTCCTGCAGACTCGATGGGGGGGGGGGGTTGCGGTTGTGTGTGTGTGTGTGTGTGGGGGGGGGGCAATCCCATGTCTCTCTGCAAACACAACAACAACAGCAGCAACACACTCCTCGCTGCACTCCTGATGTATTTTCAGGCAAAAACAGGCATATTTGCCAGCTGTGTAATTTACTGCGGCTCTCATTTGCATATTAAAGCCTTAATTAGCCCCTCTGAGCGTGAGTGTGTGTGTGTGTGTGTGTGTGTGTAAGCGAGATGTTGGGGGTGTGTGTATATGTGTTGTGTAGTGTAATCACTTGGACGTGTAGTCAGGGGAAGGTGTGTGTGTGTGTGTGTGTGTGTGTGTGTGTGTGTGTGTGTAGTCGGGGGTCTGGATCAGGGCCGGAGGGGAGCAGAGTCACTTCCCTTACCCCCCCCCCCCCCCCCTCCTCCTTACCCCCGGTGGACCGGCTGGTTGTGATACAGACCGAGGTGCCCCTCTCTTTGATGAATTACACTCAACACGTCTCCTTGTCATTTTTAATCACGCCGACTCCTCCAAACCACGAGGTGTGACCTGCACTGTCACAGGAAGAAAGGACGAGTGTGTGTGTGTGTGTGTGTGTGTGTGTTTTTATCCTCTTGGTGACAGGAGGTGAGAAGGTGGGAATAAGAATAAGAATCTTAAAATCTTCATATTGTTAAGGCGCAACTGTAACTTTTGCATATCCAGATTTATGAGGGATCTATTTTTCTTTTTTTATATGTACAATATCTCGAAAAGAAACCGTATTCGCGGGTATTAAAAATCCGAAAATCAGCAGGTATAGTGTTTCATCTCCTCTCACCAGCTTCTCTCCAGAGCTCTAGGAAGAACAGGTTAGTTTATTATTGACACACATTATAATGGCTGTGAATAGGGAGGAATAGAAGTGACTGTACAGTTGTGACGTCACAATTTCACAATGTTTTAGGGTTTATATTACATTTTTAATCTGTTAAAATCCAAAACTCGCTGATACATGGGCAGCATTGAGTTTTATTGATAAATCACATGTTAAACACTAAATAAAGTATTGTATCTGCATCAATATATATCATCAATATCCACATCATCAATACAATAATAAAATAGTTTAATATAATATCAGTAGTAGCTGCAACTAACCACTATTTAGAGATTTACCCATCTATTACATAAGTGTTGACATACGGCAACAATTACTTTATCTTTATTTTTCTAAAAAGCTGGGATATAAAATCTATATTTTTACAGTTAGGTGTGTGAAGGTGGCTTTTATTTTGAAAGGATATAGAATTTATGAGGTCACATGACCATCATTGTCTCACAACTGAACTTTAGTAGAAAATTTCAACAAACAAACATTTTACTCACTATTTGTTTATTTATGTATTCATTCTTTTTAACATGTATTTAATTCCAATTATTATTATAATTATTATAACATATTATTATAGGATGAAATAGGTAAATAGGAAATGATATTTGTACAGAGGCAAGTAAACACTATGATGCCCAAATGAAAAGAGAATTAACCTGTTAAAATTAAAAATACAGCTGCAACATTGAGTTTTATCCATAAATCTCATGTTAAACCTGAGCTCCAACACTAAATAAAGTATTTTATCTGTTCCTGTTACAGCATCAATATATATCATCAATATCCACATCATCAATACCATAATAAAATAGTTTAATATAATATCAGTAGCAGCTGCAACTAACCACTATTTAGAGATTTAATTTAGATTGGAGCTGTTTGAATGTCTTACAATATATATATATATATATATATATAATGATAGATTTCTATGAAGTACTTGACCTTTGAACTCTTGATCTTATTAATCATTGAACTTTGCATTGCATTTTCAGATTTTGTTCAGTTTGGTGTAGTATTGTTTTTTTTCCCCAATATTCTAGGTTTAAGTCCAATAACCTTTGTGGTTGCGTTGCAGAAAGCTATTTTCATATTTGTTTTGTGTTTTAAATTAAGTATTTTTATTTGTAGTATATTTTTTTCCAATATTCTAACTATTTGCTCTATAACATCAACATAAATAGATTCTGTCTCTTCTGTAGTCTCCTCACATGTTGTAGATTTATTTTGACACCAGGTTTAATTCCAATAACCTTGGCGGATATAGAGATATTCCATTTTATTCCATTCATTATTGTCATTTATAGCAGGAAAACTGAGGGCTCAAGTGGTTAAACCTGGGCAAAAAAAGTTAAACTTATCTGTATAATAATAAGAAAATAAGATAAATTTTGCACTTTAACACATCACACCTGCCGCTTTATCAGAATTACAACCGATATCACGACAATGACCGTCCCACAGGCCTGAAACGCTCCAAACTTACACGCGTTTCGTCGCTCCAACGTAACTTTTTCTTATCGAAAAAACAATTTCTCACTTCTGCGGCTTTGCCGAACGCACACGAGTCAGCGAGATCCGACATTTCCGGAAGGTCGCCTTATGCAGAGGAGGCTTTTCTGGTGGTCATAGTCCAGTAAGTCCAACATTTCCCCCAATTCAGACACGCGGGATGCTCGCTCAAACAACTTGGCATAATGACCAAAACACTGGGAAGTTCTGCAATTGATATGGGGCCTCCTCTGCATAAGAGGGACGGGGGTGGAGAGGAGGGGGGGGGGGGGGTATGTATATAAACCCCGCATAAGTGGGGGTATCGGATCGCATCGCCTTTCAACGGGCATGTCCTGAGGCGCCACGCTCAAACAGTCACCCATCAGCAGCTGGCAGCCTCTCATCTGACTACCATGAAGCCCCATGCGTGTCTATCTACCCTCTCTCTCTCTCTCTCTCTCTCTTTTTCTCTCTTTCTCTCGCTCCCTTCATCCACAAGCCACATCCCTTTTCACTTTTGAATGGCGGGCTGACTGCAGAAATTGCCCCTGTCCACCATGCGCGCTGAATATTTAACCATGAATATGAAATATCTTGGCAAGACTTCAACCACCTTCAACAAAAAAAAAAAAAAAAAGTAAGAGCCCCAACCAACTCCCTCGGCACACACACACACACACACACACACACACAGACACACACACACACACACACACACACTTACACCTTTCCAGTATCCCCTCTTTCTTTTTATTTCCCTCCACTCATGAATCGATCATCCCGTCCCTGTATGGAGGGATGTCAGGAGGAGGAAAGTGGTGAATGATCCTCTCCGGTTGGGCAGCAAAGTCACCGACTGAAGGCGAGACTTTCCCCAAAAAAAAAAAAAAAAAAAGCCAAGCTCCGCGGATGATAAGGCGAAGTTCCTTCAACGCCTGGCGCCGGGCTTTTTTTTTTTTTTTGACAGAGTGACGGGGGGCGAACACAACGGCTGAGGAGTTCTGCTTTTGGCGGCTCGCCTGCCTTTTTTTCTTCCCCCCGTCTCCCTCCACCCTCGCCGCCGGGAAAGCAACTTTCCTCTCTCTCCTTCACCTTCATCCGCTCAGCGCCGATCACCGCGGATCAATACCGGCCGTGATCGGCACTTAACGCGTCCCGTCCCCCGCACCGTCGACGGGAACCAATTAGTTTATGGAGATTTAATTGGGTTAATGTTTAAAAGCAGGGCGCCGGGCTGCCTGTGAAACCAGGCACTTGGTATGGAAATAAAAGGAAGGGCTAAATAGAGCCAAACCGTGTTGGGACACGTTTGGAGGTCCACGTTCAAGGCCGCGGTCGAACCACGGCGTCCTGCTACTCCTCACCTGATGGATCCTTAAACAGGGAAAAGCTTTTATATGGCAGAATCAGTGTTGGTTTTCTTCTTCTTCTTCTTTCTCTACCTATTTTATTGCATTGTTATACTAGCACTGCTAACACATAACATTCCCTGCTAACACATAACATTCCTACCTGGTTTCAAAACCATTTTAAGAATATTGTGCACTGATACATCCCCAGACATTCCTGGGTATATAACAATAAATTGGCTTTACTTCAGAAGAACAAGGGGAAATGTTCAACTAACCTCCATAGAACATTCAATTCACCTTCCCAAAACATTAATTAAAAGTAATCCTAAAAATGCATTATCCACACACAGTCTATGTTGTACATCCGTTCACACATTCAAGTTCTCCTAGATGACTTGAACCCTGCAGGTCCCAACAAAGTAATGGGTTTGTTCTGCCACTATAACTCAAAAAGCCCTAGTCAGATTTTTATCAGAATTTCAGCGACAATTGGTAATAGTACCATAAACAGACGATTCAATTTTGATAATGATCCGAAAAAAATTCTGGTGTCTGGATGACTTTGTTTTTTAGTTTTTTTGTTAACATTGCAGCAAATGGGCCACAGGTGCAAACTGGTGCCATTGTAATATTTTACGTAGTACAGGACAACAGTCTCAGAATGGTTTTCTAGTTTTAAAATGGAATTCATCATTTAGTTGTGTGTTTGTGTATATATACAAATTACAGTTGCATATTTTATTTATTTATTTATTCACTAGCACGACACGGCTCAGCTGTGGTTTGTCTGATTTGCAGAGACTAAGTAAGAGCTGGTTTCTTCTCTCTTTGAGCGCAACCTAAAGTGTTGCTGGGTATGGCATATACCGGTTGTAGAGAAGATTCTTGTTGCAACTGCCAAGCATGAATTCCTCCTGCAAGAGGAGCAAGGCCCGAGCTGCACTTCTCAGCTCGTAAACGGCATAAATTGCTGACCGTGTTGGGTCATCTTTTAGCCCACATATATGGAAAAAAGCGACGTTTCTCTGCCAGAACTGAACGCCCCTACGTCAGCCTGGCGTCGGCGTTCCACCTCCTGTCCTCCGGTCCCTCTTCCTCCATCCTCCCAGCATCCCCCCCCATGCTGTCCCGTTGCACCCCCCCCCCCCTCCAAAGTCTGGTCCGGGCACCATGGTGGGGAGGTAATTGGATTTGTTGTCACCTCCACTGGCTGGCAGGCCCGGCCTGTCTGCTCGGCTTAGCGATGAAGACATCAGTGTGACAGGAACCCTGGGAGAGGATCAGCTGGTGTCCTGGACGCCGCTAATAAAGCCGTGGTCACGCCACGGCCACGCCGCCATGGCTGCAGCCAGCTGTTACCTCGGCCATGCTCCTTTTTTTTTCCATCGGTGCCCATTCCACAGCTTTGGGGGGTGACACGGTGAATGGAGAGTGGGCAGCGTTATTAAAGCAGATGCCATCTACCCCCCCTAGCCCCTCCACTCTATTGGAGAGGTCACAGAAAACGGGCCGATGCTGGCTCCAGACGCCGGTGTCCGGGCATTCCCCATGACGCTCGGTGTCACTCGGCATCTTATTACTGTAAAAAAAAAAAAAAAAGCAGGAGCCAAAGTCAAGGTCTGTAGTTTAGGCTTCACTGCCGTTGTCCTCTGGTTCACCCCGTCAGGGATCAAGGAGTTGGGCAAAGTATGCAACTTTAGACCGTCCAACTAATTAATGCAAGGAAGAAAATTCTAAAGTTGATTTTGCTCCAGATGCTTGTACAGTTCTGAGACTTAGTTTGGCTCAGATATGAATTTGGGCATATAGCGATGTATGTGTGTGATTAGGTACAATAAAAGGTTGAGTTATTAGAAGTCTGGTTGGAAAAACTTATACCTTTTTTTTGGTACAATTAGTCCAACAATGGGTTGTATTATCTCATTCCACTGGCAGATAATTTGGCTTTTTTTTCATGATTTTAGGTGAAAAAACCTTTCAAAGAAATTATCTGTCAATTGACTAAGATAGGTCTACTCAGTATTACTAATTGTACTAAAAAAAATTTTCTCTGTCATAGATGTACAGTCTGGTTGAGATCTCGCACGTGGAAGAAGTTAAAGAAACTCTGCCTCGTGCGTGCAAACACTTTACAGACAGAAAGTGACAGAGACTGACGAGATGGTGAATTGAAGCCAGATCCTATAATGACTTCAATACACTTAATATCAAATGATAATTATTGATCCACATTATCATAAACGTCGAAGCCAGCGGTGTCACCTGTGCTTGCGAGGCCATAATTATTCCATAAGCACCTTTCAATTTTTTAACAGATAGGAGCTGGCTCCAAATCTCGCCCAATTACATCTTTGATTTATTATGGAACCAATAATGAAATATTGACGCAATATGCTGCCTCACGGTTGCATTCACAACTCCCAGAGCACAGAGGAGGCAGGTGGAGCAGCAAGGTGCCAGGATGACGTGAGGATGTGGCAGGATTCTTAAAAGTCTGGCTTGATAAATGGCTTTTTTATCGTATTGGAGATACCGAGTGTGTTGCACATGGTGTGAAAGTGTGCATTGTTTTTTGTGGATTTTTTTTTTTGATAGATATTCAAAACATCATCATCATTAAAGGTTAAAATCCCATAGACTTGCATATCACAGCACTATCCTGCAGCAGCACATTACCTACATATGTTCCTTCCCAGCGCTTTCATTACAATTCAAAGCTCCTTTTTGGGCCGTAGCCGTTTTACACCGAGACGCATTCACACACCCTCAGGAAATCCCAGCGCTATCACTTATCTGGGCTTTAACTCATTTATTTATGTACAGATATAACAGTAGCATGCATAGGTCATTAAACTATACAGGAAAAAGGATCATAAGTCCGGTTTTACTTGGCCTATTAAACTTATATGTACAACATAAATGGCAGGATTTTTCTTAAAATAACTGTCCCATGCATGTCCCATCATATCTCAAGTTACCCAATGTGAAATTTGTCTATTTAGATATCAATTTTCCAAACAAAAAAGACAAATCTACTCCAGCTTCTGTTATTCTGCAGGAATCCCAGCTTCCCAGGAGCTCTGCACTAGTACAGTAAAAGCTTAACAAGCTGTATCTCCCGTGTCTCCGCTCGTCCGTTCTGCCGGCGTCGACCTTCCTGGCTTCTACATCCGTGTCCGACCACTTTGTTTAATTTGGGGAATTGTTCTGTTTGTGGCACCGACTGCGAACGCCAGCTGCTGCAAACTTCCCGTCTTTCTTCTGTTTCTGCTGCCGTTTTCTCCACAGGAACGACGCGCTCATCAATATGCATGAGGGTTTTTTTTTGTTTTGTTTTGTTGTCTTTTTTTTTCAACCCACGCTTTCAAGTTGATTCCGACTTCAAAAAGGAAGAAAAATAAAAGATGCACGGATTCGGCTTCTGGGTTGTTTGTAGAATTTTGACAATATTTTTAAATTTTGGAATCTATAGTATAATCCTAACCGTGCACGTCATAATGGAGCAGAAATGAGCATAGAGGATAAAATGGTGATGCAGGAGTGATAATAGCAATAGTGATGATATGGTTGTAATGATGGTCAGGTTGTGATAATTGATAATATCATAGTGATTATACATTTTTTGCAAACTATGCATCTTTGAAATTACCAGGCTTTTTATCTGTTGAAATTAGAATAATAAGAATAATTAAAATTATGGTAAAGACATAGTTGAGAACTATGAAGAAAACGTATCCTCCTGATTTGGAAAACTGAATGCAATTGTCTTCCTCTTTCTTTAGATGCAGGTTTTAGCTGCTTTAACCTTTCACAATGAAAAATAACTCATTCTGCATTTTAGCAAACTGGCACAAAAGTGTGCATTGTTTTTTGTGTTTTTTTTTTTGATAGATATCATCATAGAAAGTAAATTCCCATAGACATATCACAGCACTATGCTGCAGCAGCACTTCACTTAAAAGTGTAAAGCTCAGAATCTCGGCTCCTCCCCATGTTGCTCCGTTGTCCCGTTTCTTGTGATAGTGATCATACATTTACATGAATTCTTGTCCTAAATGCTTTAAATTACTAAAACTATGGTATAGACATAGTTGAGAACTATTTAATGAGTAAAACTGGATCCTCAGATGCAGATTTTAGCTGCTTTGACCGCAAACTTGTGTCTTCACGAATAATGTCTGCTAACGTTAAAAAGTTCTTGGCTGCACGTATGTGGGGCTTCAATTTGGTAAAATCACAGCTCAAACATGCTGGACTCGTACCTCCGACGTCTCGGTGTCACCCGTCTCTGCAGTCTGTTCTTCCCCTATCACAACACAAGTGAAATATCAAATCTGCCAAGCGGGAGTGGGGGGGGGGACACAAAAGAAAACAGCTACAAAACCGTCGGTGAAAAAACTCTAATGGCCAACATGGGAATGGAAATGAAGGAAATCGACGGAATATAAAAAGCCAGACGAGTGCTGCATAAGCAATGTGTGCCCTTAAGGAAACAATGAGTGCAGTGTGTCCGTCATTACTTCTTTATTTGCTGCATGTATTACCTTTGTCTGTACTATGAAAATAATAAATAGGAGCCATTTCACTGTGTTTCCCTTTTCATAAAGCGAGTGCAAGGCTGCTGTCCGTCTTTTTTTGTTGTTGTGTGTGTTAGGGTTCACGGTCCAAAAAAGAAGTGAAGCAGCAGAAAGGGAAGAAGAGAAGAGGGAACACGCTGCTGTTTTAAGGCTCATTCTACCAGTTTATGAGGAAACAGATGGAGGCAGGACAGAAGGTCGGTTATTAACAGTGATTAAGATGCTCTCTGACGGATGACCTGGCATGATTAAGGTGTAGGTGACCTATATTCTATCCACACACACACACAGAAACACACACACACACCTCGGTCACCTCGTGAAGAACATGACAGTCGTCACCTTCAACGTGTCCGTACATATGGCGGCTCGGTAAAAACGATCCTCTCGTGTTGTTTCCTTCCTCCCCGCGTCGTCCCATTTATTTTTTAATAATAATTAGGGCTTTTAAAGTTAAATAAAACACGACGCGTCCAGACTCCTGGTGGTGTAGCACTGCGTCTACAAGTTGTGTGAGTAGGACGCAGGAAATGTTGAATGTAGAAGAACGTATTTTCTGAGCAATTTGACTCTTTGAGATCCTGGTATGTGTCCGACTGTCATTGAACGTCTCACGGAGGATTTGAGGAATGTTGGGTAAAATTACGAAAACTCTATTTTCTGTGTATCATCAACATAAATAGATTCTGACTCTTCTGTAGTCACATCACATGTTGTAGATTTAAGTCCAATAACCTTTATGCTTGTAGAGATATTCCAGATTTATCATCATTTATAGCAGAGGAACCATAAAATAGACCTGGGCTTTAATTGGTTAATTGCGATTGGTCAGCATCAACAAGTCCAAGTTTGTTTCTTATATCAAACTCATAACGTCAGCGACATCCAGTTTAAGAATAAAGAAAAAAAAACGTAATCTCTTGTAACCAGAACAAGTTTCACCTGATTTTAAGGTGGAAAAGTTGTAAGTGTGAAGATCAATTAACAGAATTAAGGCGGCGCCGGCCTGGGGGGGGAGCAGGGCCGGGGGTCTCTGTGGTGGTCTCTCCAGATAATCAGCAGCCCCCGGCCCCCCATAATCACACCGAGTGTGTGTGTGTGTGTGTGTGTGTGTGTGTGTGTGTGTGTGTGTGTGTGTGTGTGTGTGTGTGTGTGTGTGTGTGTGTGTGTGTGTGTGTGCGTGTGTTACCTTTCACACACACACACACACACACACCGCCACTAAAGAGAGGGATTAGAAACTCACAGCCTGGTAAACACAGGGTAGGACTGAGGCAGGTGGGATAGGGGTGTGTGTGTGTGTGTGTGTGTGTGTGTGTATGTGTGTGTGTGTGTGTGTGTGTGTGTGTGTGTGTGTGCGTGTGTGTGTGTTTGTGTGCGTGCGTGCGTGCGTGCGTGCGTGCGTGTGTGTGTGTGTGCGTGAGAGAAACTGCACTTTGTACCATTTCACCTGCAGTCCAAATTCCATCACTATATATATATATATATTATTCAGATTTTTTTTGTGCTTTTGTACACAATGTAAAGCCCTTTGGGGCAAATCTGATTTGTGATTCTGGGCTATACAAATAAATTGAATTGAATTAAATTGAATATTATTCTAACAGACAATTTGGTCACAAATAGATATTTTATAACTATTTTGCAGATTTACAAGCATCTTAAACCATTTCCATGATCAGATTGGGTCCATCATGTTAAATGTGTTTCTGGCTCACTGTGTGTTGAGATTTGACTCAAGTTCAAATTCCCCATAGTGTGTGTTCACCACTGAATCCCAACGTAAAAGTTCAACCTCACGCTCAGAAACTGATCTGGAGGTTTTGATTAATTCGACTTCAACGCCGTCTCTCTTATCTTTCCTGAGTTTGGACCCAGATGTTCAGATTCGACATTTACGACTTCTCGTACATTTGTTGAATGCGTTTCACTTTGAGAAATCTGTGCATTTGCAATTGCAGACACGACTACGACTGGAACTTTTTATTTATTTATTTATTTATTTATCAGTTATCACTCATAACTCTGTGAAACCAGGCAGCAACAATACATCAGAAATCGATTTTCTTGCAAAAAGTTCACACTTCAAAATATTTATTGTCTTAAACTGGAGAAAAATCACCAGGTTCATTCATACAAACAATAATGAACCGTTTCCTGTGGATTCATTTCTACATCTGCAGCAGCTGCAGCGACTGAAAATATCTGTTCGTATCAATAACGTCGTCCCCGCTTTATCAATTACGCTTAATGTTTTAAAACATCCGCGGATACACCAAAAAAACGTTTAAAACCAGTTTAGATGTGGTGATGAGATCTGAAATGGACTCAAATGCACAAACCAATCTGTGTGTGTGTGTGTGTGTGTGCGTGTGTGTGTGTGTGTGTGAGTGTGTGTGTGTGTGTGTGTGTGTGTGTTCATGCATGCAGGGTCAGAGAATATTTTATGTTTTATTCACACACCCTTTTTTAATTTGGAGCAGCTCATATTCAGATTTGCGTTTTTCTTTTTTTAATCGTGTCTCTCCTGCACCTCTGTGTAATTATCAAATGAAACTTCCCGGATATGTTGATGTTATAATTACCAAAAAAAAAAAAAAAAGAACAGTAGAAGATTCCAGTGAAGCCTGGAGTTAATGTTAAACCTCAAAAAGCAGCCGTCATCTGCAGAACTGTTGTAATGAACATTTCCAGCTCAGGAATATAATAATAGTTTAGTGGTTTCATGGCTACTGGTGCAAATTAACGTCTTTGCTTCCAGGGTTTTAGGAGTTTTATAAAGTGAGTAAAATAATAAGGAAACGGTTAAACTGTCAGTTTTCATATCAGGAGAAATTGTGATTGAATGAAATAAAAAGAGAGAAAAAATAATGTAATTTAGTTGTAGTTGTGCGTTAATGCGTTTGTCTCTTTATTTAAAGATCACCCAGCTGGATTCATTCTAATGGATGTGCTTTCTCTTTTTTGCCTGTCGTACCCCCTGCATTGTCGAAACTTCACAGTCAAACGCCTCAAATACAACAACATAGCTTTGTTTCCCACTGATGAACATGAAAACATATTCTCTCATCTCACACACACACACACACACACACACACACACACACACACACACACACACACACACAGCCCAGGGCAGCAGATATTTGGTATACAACAGTGACATCTTCAGTCTGAGTGATGGAAGGCTGAGACGAGCAGGGAACGGAACAATGGAGGAAACGTGGTGATCACTGCCGTTTATAGGGAGAGGAGAGTGCTCTGTGGACGTGCGTGAAGCGCGTTCATCGCCGTTTACTCAGCGTTATTCCTCCCGTCGCTTCGCGTACGGCTTTGGACGTTTCCAGGTTTTTCTGACGTGGAAGCAGCTGATTGACTCAACTCAGCACGTTTAACGTCACCTAAACCGACTCAAACTCAGATTCTTCTGCAGAATCAGAAGCTGTTTTATCAATTCTGCTTTAATCGGAATTTGCATTGATTTACTTTACATCTGCAAAGCAGAGAATGTGGATTCGTTCTCCAAAATAATCATAAATGTTCATAAACTGAACTTTTATCACTGTGTGGATTTAATAAGTATTTGTCTTTGACTTTATATTTATAATTATAATCATCCTAAACTTAAAGTTACAAGATTGTATCTGTCACTGCGTTAATTAGTTTAGAAAGATTCATATATATTAAATTCTTAGTAAGTAATATAAGTTAAACGGGCATCGAGGCCACGACGAAGCTGCAGCTTTTCTGAGCCGTGACCTTTGACCTTTCTGTGGAGCTGCAAGTTTCAGAACATTAAAAAAGACTGAAGTGTATTTTACATGAATTATATCACACTTTACACTTTTATTTCATCATGAGGTTTATCTGCATATATAACGATAAAATTTACTTTATAATATATTGTAATTGTAATTATATTCATAATTTGATTTTAAAGTGTTGGATTAAATGTAAATTAATTTGCCTATAAATAGTTACTGAATGCTTAATAACATGTTAGGACGTATTGAATACAGGTTATAGTATAGTGTTAATATAATATAATATAGTGTTATATCTGTTTATTAAGTGGTTATACGAAGCTTAAAATACTGAATAAATAACGTGTGTCTGCAGATTCAGGTTTTTTATGGCTAAATAATTATCATCTATCAATGTGACGTCAAAAGAAATTAATGAAATGAAATATATCTATAAAAATCTAAGCTT